>QXTE01000172.1:983978-1375515 GCA_003942145.1 Platysternon megacephalum
AGATGGTAGCGGGGTGGGAGGAGATAAGTGGACTGGGAGAAATCCCTTTGCACCTTGGTCTGTAAAATCATGATAGACCTCCCTGAATTTGTCAGTCTATCTTCTGAATCATATTAGTCACACTACACAGAGCTCATGTACATTCCTGACCAAATAAATAGGTCAGAGCCTATATAAGGGACTTTTCAGATGAGAAAACTGAAGTTGATATTTTAAGAATGTTTTGAAATGAACAGCTTGTAAACAGAAGTGAAACTGGAACTGCAGTTGGACTGACCCTGCTAGGACTGAGAGACGACTGCAACTGGTTTCTTCTCTCAAAACCAGAAATAGAAGTGCAGCCACTGTGATTCACTTCCTTAATCCTTACTGTGATGGATAAGGCCGGTTGGTAAGTGTGAACAGTTGTTACTGTGTGGTTTTTTGGCGTTTTTGCTAGTCCCCATTGGCTGTTGACTTAGTGCAGTTTTATGCAACTTCCACAAGGTGGCAGGGTCAGTTAATTGGGACTACTTAAGCGGAATTGGTTTTGTTTTTTTAATAAGTTTTAATGTTTTGAGTCGTGGGGTTTTGGGGCTTTTTTTGTCGAAGTTATAGTTATAGTTAGTTATAGTTATAACACAAAGTTATAGTTTACAAATGGTTGTAGAAGTGGTTTTAGTGATGGACTGGTTTCAGTGTATACGCATGTTAGAATTTTAGAATCCTCCCATCCCCAATCCTGTTCAATTAAGAAAACACACCCAAATTCATGAACTTTTTGGCCTGGCCACTTGACCCCATCCTGTTCCAATTTTTTGTCCCACACTGCGATATGGTTCTACATGGGAATGTGCCACATTAAGGCAACAGAGACCACGGAGGATGGAGAGCGTGAGGATGACCTTACTTAATAATGTAAGTGCGCACATTAATTTTAATATTTTAACATGCAAGTTAATGTTGTATGCAGCAAAACTAGAACTACTTAAAAAAAAATGGAATTTGTATAAACACCCCCATTCCCTTTCCTCTGAAATGGGTTGGCTTGTTTAGAAGGGCAGTGATGCTTCCCTCCCCGCCCCCCCCCCCCTTGTGAGACATGGCAACACTGACTGGGAGCCAACTTTTATACATCAAAATGGTAGGATTACATGGCATGGTTCAAAAGTCTTAAGTTATTACACTATAGCTGTCGTATCTATAAGATACTGTTTTTTAGCAAATTCCTGTTGTGGTCTAAAACCTTGTTCAGCTGTAGAGATTTTTTCTAATTCATCTAACCCTGGACACTTCAGATAGTCCTAAACAGCACTTAACATGAAAAGTTCTCATCACCCTGTCCTTCAGGCTTCAAGTCTAGCATGATCATGCTAGTATACATTACAGTAGGAACTGGAGTACAAGAGGACTTAGTTTTGGAAGTATCCATTTTGGGATACTTAAGCTTCCTGGCATCACAAGACCAAGCTACAGGATGATGATTTTATGGTCCAGTTACTGGACTGGGAATCAGGAGATCACTTCATCTGTACCTCAGCTTCCCTTTCCGTGCAATGGGGAGTGATATCTTCACAACATTCCTGTGAGATAAGTTGTTCGCAGAGCATATGGAGATCCTGGGATGGAAAGTGCAATATGTAAATGAAGTGTGCTATTAACTTCCTACCAGGGTCAGCCCAATCCGTGTGCAGTAAATTTATGTACTGCACTACATCTTACCATGAATGGGCCTTTTGGATGAGTTAAACACCAGACATAGTCTGTGGATGCTGTATATCGTGGCATGCTTTAAAATGATGCTTAGCTTTTGGTGCTCACTTAGATTTGAACTTCTCATATTCCCCATGTCTGAGTAACTTTGACCACTGATTGTCTGATAACAGAAAAATTATTTCTAAGCTCTTTCATTAAATTGTATGTATTTTCTAGTACTTTGGCAACTTTACCCAGTTCTTGTTTTTCCAGCTGCAACATTTTGGACACTGTTTTTCAGACTAAAATTCTGGAAGAAATAAATGTAATCACAAGAACTACACTGAAGCTTTCTAAACATTTTACATAAAGATGAAGTTTTGTCTCACTCTTTGGGCTTACTGGTCTTCAGAATACTTTGAGCCAAGGCTTTAAGTATAGCTCTGTGTGGATATCTCAAGGCAACCCAAGACCGGCATATAGGACAAAGTGTTTTCAGAGCTAGGTTGGGCTTGCTTTCAAAAGAAGAAAGCAAAGACTATTGGTTAATGCGATGGCCAAAAAAATTACAGAATTTCTCAACTAAATCGTAAAAGTTTTGAAATTCTGTGATTGTTGGTACTGAATTGTTTAACTTTACATGCAAATTGTATGCAGCAATATGCCCATATCTTGCATTAGATTTTCAGTCATTCTTGCTTGTGCACCAGAATAGATTCCACTTATATTCACAGCACCATTCAGCTCACTGTCCTTGTCATTTCAATAGTCCTAAACCATTGTCTTCCATGCTCTCGATGACATTCTCAGGATTAGGACCTGATTGTCCACTTACTTCATGAAATCCTGGAAAGCTCTCGTTAATATTTAGTTTGGCAGGGTTCTTTTTCTGTGGCAACATACCAAAAACCTTGGCTTATTTGGTTGACTTTGAATAAGTCCTGGGTTGTATTCATTATCGTTGATTAAAATGGAGAATTCTTGATGTCCTTAATTTCTGTAACCTGCTCTGATAGCAACTATATGATCTTGTTTTGAATTTCTGGGCTGAGGTTTGTTGTCGGGCTGTTTGGCTTCCTTATGAGTTCTTCAGGAACAGGAGCATATTGGGCCAATAGTTCAACAGTAGACAAAAAGCTGCCACTCTTTGTTGGTGAAGCAATCTCCCTTTCCTTATTTTTGATTCAAGATCTTCATCAATGTTACTATGCAAACACCACAGATCAGATACTCAGCAAGCTTCAAAATGACAATCTAGATGTTGTTCATCACTATTTCAAGATAAATGCTGTCTTTCATTCCACTTAGCCATGCCCAGTAATCAGAATTATTTTCCCGAGCCCCAAAAAGCCAACAGTGTTGGCAGTAATGTTTGTCCAGCACAGGAGAATAGCATAACCAGGTTTGTTTGTTTGTTTTTTATTCCAGCCTTTGACGCAGTTTCATAATAAGATGTTGAAAAGCATAAATTTGGCTTAGTCTTATGGGAATGGTCCCTCAAGTTGACAAGGGCCATGTTTTACAGCAAAACATTTGTTCCAAATTTAGTTTCAGCACTACATTTTTACTTGTCAGTGGGATTTTTCTCTAAACAACTCAGTTTGAACTTCACTGGAATAAAGAGATCCTTGGTTGCTGCAGGGTATTAATATTTTCATTCTGAACTAAGTGTGCTCCTTGAACACTATCAAGTTAAAGTGTCTTGTGCTATTGGGATTAAATACATTTTCAGCAGTTGCTGTCATAATTTTCCATGATTTTGTCACTGGTAGTTGAAGCTGTCGTGGGCACATCTGCTGTAGTGACACTTTGCCACAAATTGATGTTTTGTAAAAACTTTGATATTTACTGCCTACTCCTTTTGTTTCTTGAACTTAGCAGCTCCAGTCAGTTGTTTCAAGGTTTTTAAAACAATGCATACATGTCTCACAATACAAAGAAATACAGTGCTCACGGGCAGTGAGGTAGTGTTAAGTTTTATAATGCAGGAGCTCTGCAGAAATGATCTCAAGTTGGTAATTTTGACTCTCATATCTTGTATGTGATGTCACCGTAAGATAAAGCACCCATGTTCAAAACCTAACCAACATTTCGTCAGTAAATTTTATCTAATTGAAAATCTGTGCAACAGCAGTTGAGACTTCACATATTAGTAGTAAATACACATATCAACCTAAAATGTGTAATTTTAGCTTTTTCTATACCAAACTTTAAGTAGCACGGCACATCCAAAGCACACATCTAATTAGTCAAAAAGCCCAAGGCTTGAGTCACCATTATGTTATTCCAGTTTCAACCTAGTGTAACTCTACTGGAACTAAACAAATGGATTTACATGGCTGTAAAAAGGGAGTAATGCCATAGGGAATCTTTATAGCTGAACCTACTATTTTGTCCGTGGAAGAACTTGCAATGTGAGCACAAACAGCATTTGCTTTGCTTTCACCAGTCATGTAGCTGGGCACCAAATGCAAACAAGTGTTGTCAGGGCCGGCGCAACCCATTAGGTGACCTAGGCGGTCGCCTAGGGCACTAAGATTTGGGGGGCGCCGACCGCCCCGGTCGTCAGCGGTAATTTGGGGGTGGGACCTTCCGCCACCTCTATCGGGGGTGGCATTTCGGGGACGGGACATTCCGCCGCCGCTCCTGAGTGTTGTCATAAATATACAGATTGCTCTTGAAAACTTGGTCCGTGTCACAGAAACCGAAGACGAGGATGCTGCGACCTAATGTACTGAGAGTCATCACCACTCACTCAAATTTGGCCTGGCAGCCCCCTCCCCGTGACAGATGGGCAGCTAGGCCAAACCTAAATGGCACTTCCAGCCCTGTAAGCCCAGATGCAATGCTATTGAATTTGGCCCCACCAGCTTTCTGTTGGACTGAGGGGCGGTGGAGCCAATTTGAGTGAGTGGTGTTGCAACTCTCTGCTTCAGGTGAAGTCTTGGAGTGCCGCTCCATCGGGTTGGGACTCAATACTTTGTGGGCCCAGGCATGACTGCATCACCTGCACCATTGTAGCTAGCCCTTACTGTTATCTAGCTTGTGACATGCTTTCTTTGAAACACTATTGCTGAATGAAAGTCAATAATTATCTTCCTGGATATCCATGACTGAATATCACGTGTCCATCTTGAGGGACATTATGGGCATTGGAGGGAATACAGATTAAATGAAACAGAGGAATTCTCAGAAGCCGCTATTCGAGGGCTGAGGATGCATTGAAGTTCACGGCTATCATTCTCCCTGCCTGTTTAAATGAGTTGTAAACTCTGAATTGAGACAAGTAAAGGGCACCCTCTTCCTTTATTTACAGACATGCTTGCTATAGTGTGAATGGATCATAGCACGGCTTGCTTGTTTAGCAACAACTATTTTACTTGTACTGTATAACTCCTTATTGTGATGATGGCTTTGGGTGCCGGCCATCCATCCAGTCTTCAGCTTGGAGAAGGGTAGTTGGTTAATAGACTATGCACAGCCAGCTGTGGAGAAGGCTGCTTTGAGTGGAGGGTAGCAAAGAAGAGGAATTTCAGACTCTGGCAATGATGGAGTGATCATTTCATTAAAAAGCCCAACAATAGCAACAAAGTATTTTAAAATGGGGACTTTCCCGCATTCACTGACCAATTTAAAAAAAAAAAAAAAAAAAAAACCAACCCACCCTGTAATGCCGGTCTTGTGGCTTCTCCAAGTACCGTGCTGTAGTGACACAGATAGATCTGTAGTAAAGCCCTGGCCTTGACCTAGGAGTCTCATGTTCCTTCAACAGCAGAACCCTCCTTCATTGGGACACCCAGCTGGAACGAGCTGTCAACTAACCAATTGCCTCCATTGTCAGAGACCCAATACAGAATGTGGTGGTGGTGGTGGTTTTTTTTTTTTTTGTTTTTTTTTAAATTACTTTAACAGTTGAAAGCATGAAGCCATTCAGGAGCTCTATTAGAATTAGATCATATCATTTAGCAACCACAATGGACCAGGGGAACTGCATAAAAAGAACAATGGGCCTTACAAGGCAGAACTTACAGGTGTGATTAAGGGTATCTACCAAACATTTCTTCTTACAGTAGGTATCTTAGGCCATGTCTACACGAACGAACTTATGGCAGTACAGCTGTAGTGATGCCGCTGTAGGCTCGCTCATGTAACTGCTCTAGGCCAATGGGGGAGAGCGCTCCCGTTGACATCATAAACAAGCGGTGGTAACTGTGTCAGCAGGAGAAGCTCTCCCGCTGACCTAGTGCTGTGCACACAAGTGCTTATGCTGGCGAAACTCATGTCATTCAGAACCTGAGTGACGACAAGTTTTGCTGACATACGTCGTAGTGTAGACATGGCCTAGTGAATACTTTTGACATTCTCATACCAAATATTTAAATCCTGGCAGGGTCATATCAGCCCTCTCGATGTAGTACCGTGCAGCCAGGGGTGAAAGTAAGTTAAAGGACTTACCGGGACGCCGGAGTCCTGGGCAGGGGTGTGGCCTCAACCGGAAGAGGCGGGCCTTTAAATCACCCCCGCAGCTACCAGCTGCAGAGGCGGTTGGGAGCCCAGGGGCGATTTGAAGGGCCTGGGACTCTGGCCACTGCTACTGCAGCAGAGCTCCAGGCCCTTTAAATCGCTGATGGAGCCCTGCCACCGCTACCCTGGAGCTCCGGCCGCCGGGCTCCGGCAGCGCTTTAAAGGGCCTGGGGCTTCCCGTAGCCACAGGAGCCCCTGGCCCTTTAAAGCACTGCCCGAGCCCTGCTGCCTGAGCCCCGGGGTAGCGGCGGCAGGGATCCGGCGGTGATTTTAAAGGGCCGGGGCTCCCCACAGCGGCTGGAGCCCCATCCCCTTTAAATCAACGCCGGAGCCCTGCTGCCGCTACCCTAGGGCTCTGGCAGTGGGGCTCTGGAGGCAATTTAGAGGGCCCAGGGCTCCGACCGCTGGAGGGAGCCCCGGGCCTTTTAAATCGGCAGTCGGGAAGCTGGTTGGGTCCAACATGGCATACCGTTTCTTGCCGTACCGGCCCGTACAGGCTTACTTTCACCTCTGCGTGCAGCTGACCCTGTGGTCTTTCAGCTAAAACCTAAAGAACATGCTTCCTGTCTGCTAAGTCTAGTATACTAGTTGCATGGAAATTCTGGTGAGTAGGGTATTCCTCCAAGCACTGAACTAATTAAACAATCGAATGAATGAATTAATAATGACTCATCAGGGAATGGTCCCTGCTTCCAACACAGTGACCAATATTTTCCAAAGCAACTGATGACTTTGGGTGCCTGATGATTAGTTTAATTTAATGTAATGGGGCCTGATTTTCAGAAAGTCCTAAGCATCTGCTCTTTGAAAAAAATCAGACCCATTATAAAGTATCTCAAGTTGGGATCTAAAACAGAGGCACCCAAAATCTCTAGTCACTTAGAAAAGTCTTGGTCATTTTTTTTTTTATTTTTTTTAAGCAGCTTGTGTAATTTTAAACATTAGAAATTTGGAAAGGGGAGAATTGACGAAATTATTTTGTGTTCAGCATGCCAATAAGTGATCCATTTGATAAGTATGTGTAATATGGTGACCATATATAACATGTAGATTCTTGTTAAAAGTGCAATTACGTCTATTAAAATTCCTCGTTTTAAGGTGCAGATATACCTAATGAACATACGGTCCAGGAAACTGTTGGCTTACTCTGCATTGTGAATCATTGTGTTTATTCCCGGCTAACATTTGGATTAAATTCTCCCTCCTAAATCAGGTTCACCAAGTGAGTATAGAACAAAGTCTAGCAGCCACCTTGCCGTGATACATTTTGAGCAACAGCTCATTGTTTAAATGCCATAAAACCAGAATTTGGAGTGGTTGCTTTTCAAACTGAGGGGGAATTTATACATCTTTTTTTACCCAAGAAGAGGAGTAAATTGTTCCACTAGAATTTTCTTAGTGGAAGAAAAATGACCCTGTTTATATCTCCTCCTAGAGCAAGAAATAGCCCTGAAAAAGCTCATTCGTGTGTACGTCAGCTCTTTAGTTCCCAGATTTCTCAATCAAATGACTAAAAACGTAGCCATATCCAGTTTGAGACAGGTGAGTCAAGGGCTTGCCTTTGAAAAATAAAAACTACTGTATCGCGGTATCCCCAGGAAACGGCGCTTGTCTACACTTGCAATGCTACAGCTGGTCCTCTGCAGTGCTTCATGTAGACTCTACCTCTGCCAACACGAGCGGCTCTCCCATCAGTGTAGGTCCACCTACCTGAGAGGTGGCAGCTGAGTTGAAGAATTCTTCCATCAGTGTAGCACTGTCTCAGTGTCCTAGAGCCCGGGCTGCACCCCGAGCCCGACTGTCTACACCTCAGTGAAACAGCCCTGTAGCCCGAGCCTCAGTCAGCCTGCACAGGCCAGCCATGAGGTTTTTAATTACAGTGGTAGGCATCCTGTTACAGTACATCTACACAGCTGCTGGGAGTTGTAATTCCTAGCTCACTTAGACGTATATCATCTGCTCGAGCTAGTGCACTAAAAATAACCGTGCGTCCCTGGCAGCACAAACAGCAGCTGGGGCCAGCTGCCGGAGTACGTACTAGGATCTCAGCTGGGCTTGTGCTCAGGCAGTTAGCTCTTTCGGCCACCCGCGCCCCTGCCACCACACTGCTATATTTAGTGTAATAGCAGGAGCTGAGTTAGTGCTTGTAAGTCTGCCCAAGCTGGGAAATTACACCCCCCAGCTGCAGTGGACATCTAGCCTGAGACAACTACCAGACTGAATTCCTGGCATTACTAGGAAAATAACGAGGCATCATTGTGGCACTTTAGAGACTAACAAATGTATTTGGGCATAAGCTTTCGTGGGCTAGAACCCACTTCATCAGATGCATGGGGTGGAAAATACAGTAGGCAGGTATAAATACACAGAACATGAAAAGATGGGAGCTGCCTTACCAAGTGGGGGGTCAGTGCTAACGAGGCCAATTCAATTAAGGTGGAAGTGGGCTATTCTCAAGTTGACAAGAAGGGGTGAATATCAAAGGAGGAAATTTACTTTTGTAGTGCTAACGAGGCCAATGCAATCAAGGTGGCCTTCACCCATTTCCATCAGTTGACAAGAAGGTGTGAGTATCAGCAGAGGGGAAAATTACTTTTTGTAGTGACCCAGCCGCTCCCAGTGTTTTATTCAGGCCTAATTTGATGGTGACACATTACTGAATGTGTCAAGTGTTCAGCAGTTTGTTAAAAGAGAGCAAGAACAACCAGTGATGATTAGAGTTTGTTGTGTTATACAGTTGTATAATAGTTACGGTAGTTTCCCTTTTAGTAAGAGGCCCCTTTATATGTGAAATGGACAAAATTCTCAGCACATAGGAATCTGAGTAATCCTGTTCTTGTATTTTAGACCTGCATTTGAGCAGCTCCCCAGCTGGCGAAAGTCCGCCTCAAAGACCAGGTTGATTTACAATAGGCAAGGATCTGGTCCATTCTTTATATACAGAAGCTTTTATTGATAAAGGGAGAAAATGGGAAATGGCTCTGCTTGGCTCTTTCTCTCTGGGTTCCGTTACCCAAGGTGAGCGACTTAAGGTGGTTGGAAAGTTAAAATGCCTTGGAGAAATCAATCTTTCACCACAACTGATTACTGTGAATTTATGCAAGTTTCTCTTTTAGTTTATATCGAAGCATGGAAATCTACAGATCTGATCTCAGAAAAGTGTTTGCCTGGGGCAGTAATGTGTTGTGTATATAGCATCTTTACTTTGGTGTTAAGTGCATTGCAGATTATATCTACAGGCAAATGCAGCCACTTGTGGTAGTGACAGCATGGCAGACACTCTGTGCTAGCAACATAACATAACCAAGTGTTTTGGAAGGAAAGTAAAGGATAACTTGTTGAACTGAAATTGTAAGCACTATGAGTGGGCAGAATGTAAATGCTTCTCCTACCCAGCAATTCCTGTCAAGCCTCAGTTGTTTCTTTGTAATTATTAGTCTTAAATAGAACTATGAAACATTTTTATTGTGCCTTGGGATCTTTACTAAGCGGTTATGTTTAGGGTTGGATTTTTCAAAGCTGCCAAAGGAATTTGGACAGATAGTTCCCAGTAGAAATCAGCTGGGTGTCCAAATGTCCTAGGCAACTCTACAAATCCCATCCTTAAGCTTTATCTGGGTGTAGGTGACTTTTATCTAGATCAGGGGTAGGCAACCTATGGCACAGGTGCCGAAGGCGGCACGCGAGCTGATTTTCAGTGGCACTCGCACTGCCCGGGTCCTCGCCACCGGTCCGGGGGGCTCTGCATTTTAATTTAATTTTAAATGAAGCTTCTTAAACATTTAAAAAACCTTATTTACTTTACATACAACGATAGTTTGGTTATATATGATAGACTTATAGAAAGAGACCTTCTAAAAACGTTAACATGTATGACTGGCACGCAAAACCTTAAATTAGAGTGAATAAATGAAGACTTGGCACCCCACGTCTGAAAGGTTGCCGACCCCTGATCTAGATGAATGTCAAAACTTTACAATCATACACAAGGTTTATTTCTTCCACCATTGACATGCAGCCATCTCTGGTCATGCCATGTGTTACTGTGAAAAGAAGAGCTATAACTTATCTAGTCAAAGCTGTAGGGTTGTCAGCACATAGGAAGACAGAATTTCTCTTTAACACATGTAATACATTTTCATAGGACTCTGCGATTTCATCCATATTCCCTTCTGGTGCAAGGATACTTAAAAGGATTGCATCAGATAAAGGGAGTAAAACCAAAAAGGTGCATAATTGTGGGGAGTTTATTTCTTTTTTTTGCTTGAGGTTTGCAGAAGAACGTTTTTGCTCCACCATCAGAGAAGGTGACACTTACCTAATATCCCAAAACAAGAATGGAATTTAATGAAAAAAATAAAGCACAGAGCTGAAATGGTTCACTGCAAAAGTTACTTCCTCTGCAAAAGTGCCTGCGTCACCTTTCTTCTCTTGGTTTAAAAGCAAAACTAAGGTTAATGTGGGTGGAAACTATGTTCTATATATACAGTAAAAAGTGAGAGTTTAATTGATTAGTTCCAATTTTGGTTCATTTTCCATTCAGCTTTGTCACACTTTAGGTTCCCTCCTCTTTAAAGCAAATCTGAATTGGAAGTTGGTCCAGCAGGTTTGGTTTTTTTGTTTTTGTTTTGGAAAAAAATAAAAGTTAATTTGTGTTCATCCATCTCTTAAACCCCCCTTAAGTTTTGGGGACTCTTTTGTGTGATGCACAAAATCCCTGCCTCCCCCAATAAAAAAACCCCCACTCCTTCGATCCTTTGGCACCTGGGTTTAATTTTGGCTGGATTAAAACCAACTGGATTTCCCACTGTAAATGTATAGGCATAAAAGGCACCACCAGTAGCAGTTCTGTGGCATAGATGCCAAATAACTAGGCTGTGGCAAACCTTTTACTTTGGTCCAACATCTTGCTGTATCTTACTAAATCAGCATCCATAGCTTTGTTTTCTCTAAAAAAGAATAGGAGTACTTGTGGCACCTTAGAGACTAACAAATTTATTGTAGCATAAGCTTTCGTGGGCTACAGCTGAGCTTCATCCCTGCTAAAACAGAACTAGGTATTGGCAGGTAATTGTGTTCCTGCAACTAGAACTACAATACAGATTCATACTCTTCTTGATAGGCATTTTCTCCATGAAAGCTAATGGACACAGAAAGGGGCAATTTTCAGAATTGCTGCTAAGGCCTCTCATATTAGCGTTAATTCACTGATGTGCCAACTCTCTCATCATTGTGCTGAATTGCCCAAAACCACCTCCCTTCTCCAATTCACATTATACAGAGGGGATTTTTTTTCTGACTCAGCTAGAGTGCTTTCACTTCTCTTACAAGGAAAATACCTACCATAGATAAACAGTTCAGCTGTCCCCTGCATGCGCTTAGCTAGAGCTGGTCCATGGGAAAATGCCGTTTCATCTAAACCAAAACTTTCTATGGGACTGTTGATTTCGATTAAATTTTGTTTAGAAAGAAGTTGAAGAAGAGCATTTGGGCCTTTTTGGAAAGGAATGTTTCCATTTTCATTTCAAAACCACTTTTGAAATTTCATTATTTTAAATTTAAAGTAATGTTGAAATCTGAGCAAAACATTTCAATTTTATCAAAATGGAATCTTTCGATTGATCCAAAACAATTCTCTTGCAGGTTTAGTTTTGCAGGCGATTTTGAAAATTTGGTTTCATTCCCTTGAGAACTTTCGGAAATGTTGGAATTTCTACCGGATCAGAAATTCAAAGTTTCAACGAGCTTTGCTCTTTGCACTCCTCTGAATTCCTCGACTGCTCTTGTATCAGTGTCCTGGTTCCATACTACAGAGATAGGGAGTAACTAGCAATAGTCGAGATCTAAACCCCACTTCCCTTCCCTTCAAAGAAGGGCGTCAATAGCAACTTTACTAAAATACCATTACCTGATAGACATGTGATTATCAACCTTCAATAGTTTGGAGGGCCTTTCACTGGCAGTAGTGTTCATACTTTTAAGATTGATCCTAAAGTCAGCTTTGCAAAGGTCTACATGTACCCTCTGTGCGCAATCCTAAATTGTGCACAGCTAAAGATAGACACACACACGGTTACCATGGGTGCATGTACAATAGGGTGACCAGACAGCAAATGTGAAAAATCGGGACGGGGATGAGGGGTAATAGGTGCCTATATAAGAAAAAGACCCAAAAATCGGGACTGTCCCTATAAAATCAGGACATCTGGTCACCCTAATGTACAATAGTGGGTCACTGGATATCCAAAATGATGTGGGTGCAGCTCTAAAGCCCTCGCCCTGTGTATGTAGTTAAGCATTTGCACTGATGAAATAGGTATTTTCATGCATAAATAAAGGTTTAGTAAGTCTTGCAGTGTCAGATTAGGCACCTGCCTTGGAAAATGTGGTGGTAACTGACAAAGTAATCTCTCCCTTGTGTTTATATAGATTTTGCATTCCCCCACTGATTGACTATTATGCACTTTAGCGGATAATTTAGTCAGGACAGTCTTTAGCACTCTTGCACTCTAGGGCACATTAATTTTGTCTTGTGGCACAGATATCCTAGCTATGTTGGAGGACCAGAAGAAGCTAGCAATGCAACACAACATGTGGGAAGAACTGTGCTGTATTGCCAGCAAAGAGTCACTTGTCATGCACAATAGCTGTTGGCAGAGCATTTGTATGTCAGAACTGGGAGAGCTGCCAATGGAAGCAAACTAGTTTGAGTTCGCCATTGATGGCCATCTGAAAATTGCCTTTCACCAGCCGTAAACAAAAAAGGATGACTCAGCAAAATGGAGAATGGACTTCTATGCACCAGCACCACCCCAACAAAAAAGGCTGGATGTGTGTCTTAAAGCCAACTTTCCTTTGCAAGAGAGAAATCCTGCACTTCAGACAACAAAGGTTTCAACTAAGTCTGTAAAACTGAGGTTGAACTGAAGTCGTCTTTACACGTTGGAGATGAGTTAAAGTGCTGAACTCCTTGAAATTCAGAAGTCTTGACTGGAGGAGCCATCTATGTACTTGCAATGCCATCCACTTGTTACAAGAATGCTGGGATTACGTACCATTTCTGCAATTTCACGTTTGCACAGAGATTCCCTGGCATTTAACACCGTAAAGGGACAGTTGCAACTGATGCACGTGAAATCTCCATTATTTCCCAACACTTTTGGGGTAGGGAAAGCCACGCTTTTTGATTCACCTCTGGTCACTTGTTCAGGGGAATATCACAGCCCAGGGACAGTTGGAGCACTGGCTGCAGACGTGCTCGTTAACTCTGCCAAAAGCTTGCTAAGGATTTTGCTTTTCCAACAGGCAGAGCGTGTTTCAGCTTAGGTGCTACTAGAGGTGCGCCAGAACATCAACCTGCATCTGAGCACCCTGAACCATTGAAAACCTGGTCAGAAATTTGTGGGTTAGCCAATCCCTTGTGTTTGCAATGATACAGAAGAACAGTAGTAGCCTAGTGGTTTTAGAGGGTCTCTGTCTCCCTTCCATTTCACACTGCGGGTTTTAAAAGCCCTTAGAATTGAGCTTCAATCTGTTTTATTAAACCACCTTTACCAGCAGCTGTTGTTTAGATTGACCTCTTGAGTGTTAATGTGTCTCTGCTCTGACTTAGGTCCTCTCAGATCCTGTCCTCTCTCCCTAAGTGACAGGAGGGAAAGCAGCTCTAGACAGGTAGCTGCCACTCATCGGTTTCCTGCTGCAGTAATCCAGCAAGGTGCGTGTCTGTGACTCCATCTTAAATCGCAGCAGGTGTTATGGAGCAGGAGGGTCCCAAAGCACAAGTTTCAGGAGGAGGTGGAGCAGGAAATACTAGCCTCCAATTGCAGGCTGCCAGCACTGGTGCTCGCACGGAGGAGGATTTGGTGGCATTTTATCCCTGCTTTGCTCAGGAGGAAACAAGGTGCCCAGCAGTGGTGAGCAGGTCTGTTATGTCCCTTTGCTGCCCTGCCAGCGGCGATTAGCAATGCCAGGGGCTTGTCTGTGCAAACACATAGTGCGTGGCAAGCAGGAGGTGTACATCTACCCTGCTGCACACTCCGTGTCCATGCGGACCCCGCTGCCGTGCATTAAAAATCCCCTTGTGCGCTTTGATCTATCCCAGCAGTTCTCAAACTGGGGGTTGTGATACCGTTTTAATGGGGTCGCCAGGGCTGTCTTAGACTTGCAGGGGTCCGGGGCCAAAGCCTGAGCCCCACTGCCCGGGGCTGAAGCTGAAGCCCAAGGACTTCAGCCCTGGGTGGCAGGGCTCAGGTTACACACACAGACACACAGACACACAGACACACAGACACACAGACACACAGACACACAGACACACAGACACACAGACACACAGACACACAGACACACAGTCTGCAGCTGAAGCCCTTGCTCTGGGCAGTGGGGCTGTGAGCTCCTGGGGCAGCGCAGCTGCAGAGCCCGGCCTGACCCGGTGCTCTGTGCGGCGCGGTGGCTGGCTCCAGCCGGGCAGCATGGCTGTAGCGCCGCCAGCCACCGGTGCTCCAGGCAGCGCGGTAAGGGGGCAGGGAGCGGGGTGGTTGGATAGGGGGCAGGGAGCGGGGTGGTTGGATAGGGGGCAGGGAGCGGGGTGGTTGGATAGGGGGCAGGGGAGTTCGGGGGGTGGTCAGAGGTCGGGGGTGTGAATGGGGCTCGGGGCGGTCAGAGGATGGGGAACAGGGAGGTTGAATGGGGGCAGTCAGGAATGAGGGGGGGATTGGAGGGGGCGGTGGGGGGCAGTTGGGGCGGGGGTTCTGGAGGCTGTAGGGTCAGGGAGCGGGGGGGTGGATGAGGCAGGGGGGCAGGGGTCCTGGGGGGGCTGTTAGGGAACAGGGGGGTTGGATGAGACAGGAGTCCGGAGGGGGGCCCATCAGGGGGTGAGAAGCAGGGGGGGTCGGATAGGGGGCGGCCCTCCATATAATTTCCAAAACCCGATGTGGACCTCAGGCCAAAAAGTTTGCCTGCCCCTGATCTAGACAAGACCTAGGTCTGTTTTTCTAACAAAGCTTTGAACAAACAACCCCCTGTATTTACCAAAGTACAAACTAGTCAGACACTGGAGTAGAGGAAGCAGTGGGGGATGCTCTTGCTCATGGAGTTTTAATCACAATTTTATTATTTGTTACTTGCGTAACGATACTGCTTAGGCATGATCTACCAACACATCATAAGAGACGGTCACTGCCCTAAGGAATTTGTAATCTAAATAAGTCATAATAATAGTATGTTTCATCAGTAGATCTCAAAGCACTTTTCAATGGTCAGCATTGTTAGCCCCATTTTGCAGATGGGGAAACTGAGGCACAGAGCAGTGCTGTGACTTGCCTTAGGTCAACCAGCAGCAGAGCCAGAAATTGAATCTGGAGCTCCTGAGTCCTAGTCCAGTGCTACAGCCACTGGGCCACACTGCTCTGACCAATTTGAGACCACCGGTAAGAGAAAGGAAATAGCTCTGTTTTACAGAGCGGGAACAAAGGCACAGAGATTGTGACTTGGCTAAGGTCTAATGGGAAGACTATGACAATACTGGGAACTGAACACAGATATCTAAGTCCCTGTCCTGTGTCTTAGCTACAGGCCCATCCTTCTGGAGCTAGCTGTGTGTGTTTGTGTTTCTAGAAACATTTGTTACTGGGCTTTGTTCCCATTACTAACTGGGGAGGAGCTTTTATTCGTGTGAGCTTGGGTAAATATGTATGAATGAGGGTATTAGTGCTGGAAGTGCTAGCTATGCTGTGTACACAGTGACTGGGTTTGAATGAGGACAAGAAAAGATTGAATATTGGCCATCAGATTTTGTAAATATGGCTTCTCCCTCTCCTCAGTCAGGAAGGAAACCAGCTATTTTTAAGATCTGGCATTTACTTATGCAGGCAAATATAATGCACGAGGTGGATGAAAGATTTAGACCGAGTTTCCGAGGCCTGTACACCTTCTGCAGGCACCATTCTAGTTTTTAACATTCGGTCATCCGAACAGAAATGATACCATGTGACTTAGACCCTAGCCACACAACGGGCACAGCAGATTCCAAGTATTTGAAAGAGCACATGCTATCGTGCTATGGACAGTTTGCAAACACCACCAATGCAAGGTGTTCATAAGAACTACACCTTGAACTGCAAACCACCAACACAGTTCACAGCAGAATGGGCCAAATTCAGACAGGCCGTCGTTTACATGAAACAGCTCTAGTCTGCAGCTCCTCAACCAGGCACCACATGTAGGGCTGCCCATGACATTTAAAATCAGCATCAAGCTGGTTTTCTTCCACACACATCCCCACACCCTCCGAGCCCTCCAACTGCCTAGAGTTCCATATAAAAATATTCCTTTTTGTCTATAGTCCCCTTCCTTTCCTGTTTTGCCATGTGCTCTGTTTCCATGCTTTGCATTTCTGCCCCCTTTTCCTTCCCTTCCAGAAATGGTGGTGGTGGTATCGATAGCAGTAACTTCTTCAGGGATTGGCGACAAAGGGGACATTGCAAAGCTAAGAAAAGCAAACCCCCTTCTCCCCCCCCCCCACCCACCCGTTTGCCTGATTTTCAGTGGGCTGCTGCTTTAAAGGCACAATGCCTCTAATGTAAACACGTTTTGTACTGATTTTATTGCCTACTGGCCATGTGGTGGTGTCCCTGATCCCTTGACTGGATAAGTGTAACTGATCCTCAGCTGACTCAATGGAACTACTGGGACTTTGAATCTCTCGGGCAGAGGCAGCAGTGTAGGGTGAGGCAAAATTTAAAGTGTGGAACCTTTCCCACCACCTTTCCCCCAGGCATCATTCTTAGACAATACTGTTAACTAACAGATTTATTGGCTGGGCGTAGAGTTTATTCTACACCTAAGCTCTGAATGGAAAATGAATGATTGCACATGCAATTGCAAGTTTTCCACTAGGGCAGTGACAACATGTTAGCTAATGGGATTAAGAGATTTGGATTCTCTCAGCCTCTAGGCTTCCTAGATGGGCAAGTCACTTAACTGACACACCCCAGTTAACCCATCTTTGTAAAGCACTTTGAGATCCTAGGAGGGAAGTTTGATGCAAGTGCAAGGTACCCAAATTGTGGATGTATAGCCACATGTGGCTCTTTGTGGTCCCACCTACAGTTGTGACGGAGTTCCTCGCACCCTGGCTGGTTTCAGGAAGAGCAATCCAAGTGTTTGTCACACTAGTGCCATCCATGCTATCAAGTATCAGAGGGGGAGCCGTGTTAGTCTGGAGCTGTAAAAAGCAACAGAGTCCTGTGGCACCTTATAGACTAACAGATGTATTGGAGCATAAGCTTTCCTGGGTGAATACCCACTTCGTCAGACGCATGCGTCTGACGAAGTGGGTATTCACCCACGAAATCCATGCTGTGTGATCCACTCAAGCCATCACTTGGAGCATTAAGCAAGCTGGCATGAAGGGGAGAAAGAAAGGGACTTTAGGAGATGGAACTGGAGACTCAAGTAGCACTGCAAACCATGGAGAGAAAAGAGTAATATTGAACCCTATCAAAGCACAGTTTTGATCTACTTAGAAGCATTTCTAAAGAGAACTGTTCAGAAGAGTTGTCAAGTTCTCTACTCTTAAATCTAGTCGCAGGCTGTTATTTATGAATGCACTGTCAGATTTCCTTGTGCTGTAGTTCTTTGTGGGATGGGGTGAAGATATGTATCCTAAGTAGAATCTGAACATGAAAATAGAAGGGTTATTCCTGATCTCCTTGGGGAGGGTGTTCCTGAGGCTTGGTGCTGCTGTTTAGAAGGGTCCAAGTGCAGTCTATATACCAGGACTCTATCGGATGTGACGTGCTGAACAAATTGCAGCTATCAAGGTGGGTCCTGAGTAGCTGTGTTGGTGCCTCTTCAAACTTCCTTCCTGCAGCATAACAATGAAGAGTCAGGACTGTGAGGTTTTCACAGCAACTGTGTGCCATATTGACCTACAACCACTGTAGACAAGCAAAGGAAGGAGTGTGGCTTCCTTTTGCTTGAAATGCAGCTTGGATTAATGCTAACAATATCTGGGTGGAGCGATTCTGTTCCAGCTAGCCTGGTCAGGCGTTCTTCCTGCTCAGCACTTTCTGTAGCCCAATGTTAGTTAATTTAGTCATTTGTGAACTTGTGTCCTTCCTTGAGGGGTTTATCTGCAACTTCAAACTGCTTCCCTGGAGTCTTGTCTCCATTAAGAAAACTTACACTGGAGTATCTGTGTAATTACAGTGAGGCAAGTCCATCATACAGACAGGTTGCATGGAGTGGGGCTTACACCCATGTATCCTGACTCAGTATTTTAGCAAATCAAGCTAGACAACTATAAGCCCAATTTTGTGCCAGTGTAGCTTGTCTAGGTGACAGGTTTACCCAAGACCGCCGCCAGCTTTTTTGCCGCCCTAGGCGGCAGAAGGTCCCGCCCCCGAAATGCCTCCCCCGACAGAGGCAGCGGAAGGTCCCGCCCCCAAAATACCGCTGACGACCGGGGCGCTGGCACCCCCCAAATGTTAGCGCCCTAGGTGACCG
Source organism: Platysternon megacephalum (assembly GCA_003942145.1). Lineage (NCBI taxonomy): Eukaryota > Metazoa > Chordata > Testudines > Platysternidae > Platysternon > Platysternon megacephalum. Next base: position 1,002,684 of record QXTE01000172.1, read on the forward strand.
CCTAGGTCGTCTAATGGGTTGCGCCGGCCCTGGGTTTACCATAGTGTAGCTACAGCAATACAGCTTATTCCAGGAGAGATTTTCTTATAGTAGACAAGACTTAGGTCACTTTTACAGGTGTAAGCTCCCCCAAATACAAACATAAACTTTTTATTTCCCACAGGTAGCTAATGGCCTGGTTATCAACAATGTTTAGTACACTAGCAGCAAGCTGTAGCTATGAGTCAGACCACCACATGACTAGCAAAATAAAGAACAGACAAAGAGATGGTGTGTAAATACAGCAGGAGTGAGGGTAGAGTTAGTTACACCAGCAAATATACAGTTACACAAGTCCCAAACCCCCAAGTTTCTCAGTGATTAAAGTATGAATGGTTCCCCAAAGTCTCTCCCTTAAAATGCTCAATAGCCATTTTTTTAACTAGGAAGGCCCCTATCACAGGCTCTTTAGGGCAGTGCCTGTTCCTGTAGCATTACTGCTTTCTTCTACTACTGATTGAGAGGTAGAAGAACCTGAATTATTTCAGGCCTCAGGCTCCTCCCATTCCCAGCATGCCCTGCTAAAAGAAACTAGCAGCACTCCTTCTCTTTCAGAGTGAAAAGTTTCCTTTGTGCTATGTTCGGAGGCGCTCTCTGAGGCAAGGGCAAGCGTCCCAAGCTCTACTTCCTGTTTTCTCCTGAGAGAAAAGTCCAATAGTGGTGAGGTAAACACTACAAGCTGAGCCACTCCCTTCCCCATTTTTTTCCCCCCTTTTCTTTGAATCATGGCCCTAGCAGCAATTGGGGGCGAAGAGGCTTTGCCCGTCCTGGGGTCTTGGCTGCAGTGCAGTAGCTAACCCATAATGTAGCTGTGCTTTTCTGCAGCAAGGTGGGGTTTGTGCCAGCATGATGTACTGGCAGGGCTGGTCTGAGGTGTTTTGTTGCCCAGGGGAGAAAATGCTCTTGGTGCCCTGCCAAATGGCTGAGCATTGAAAAACCCCACCCCACAGTTTGCACACCTCACCCTTCCTGAATGTTGATTTGGAGCCCTTGAAAGCTGGCACCCAGGGTAACTGCCCTGATCACCCACCCCTAAGGCGTGTCCTACTTATTGGTCCCTTGTCCCTTTTACACGAGTTTGGTTTCACAGGTTTAAATTTCCCTACGCTTGGCAAATCCTTAGTCCAGTTTCTCGAAGAGTACGGCTGTTTCTTCCCAGGCGCTTTCCTTTTCTCTGTGACGGTTGACACCCACCGCTCCCGCCTCTGAAAAAGTGAGTTCAGGAAGTGTCTCTGCCCACACGGTCAGAACACCATTTAATTGCAGTTGCATGTGGGGAAGAACAGTGCATGGTGGAAAGGAAGTCATAGGGCCCAGGCCCTCAGCTGTAGATTTTTATCTCTACTTCCTGGTCAAAGCACTGCTCTGGGAATTGGGGCATCTGGGTTTTGTTCCCATCTCTACCACGTGACGTGGGGAATTGATTTAGGCCAGTGGCTCTCACCCTTTTCCATACTGGGTCCCCATGTTACAGCAGGAAAAGCTTTTTGTCTATTCCTAGCTAGCCCTAAAGAAATGAAGGATGGTTGTGACCCTCTGGCCCCGTTTGCTACCCCTGAAAACTCATGATTTAACCTCTTTCAATATCCAGGTCTAAATCTGGCCACCAAAAACAATTTTTAACCAAACTTTCCATTTTTCTCTGTACCTTGGTGATGTTCGTGTAATTACCCAATCTCCTAACATGTAAGCTTTGTGATATTCTGCTTATACCTGGCAGTAAGTTATCGTTCTCTGACAGTATAACCCAGCGGTGAGTGTGCATTACTCTGTCCAATTGGCGGAGACGATGAGCTTGTTACAGTCTCATCTATAGAGTCTTGGCTATTTCACTCAAGCTGTAGTAGCCTGTGCTTTCCGCCCTAGAGGTGTCTGGTGGTGTGTCCTGCAGGATGGGTAGCTAGCACAACAGCTCCATATTCCTCCTGGAATAAGGGTGAAATCTCTCCTTCTCTAAGTGATTTGATCAAGCAGCTAGAATATATAGTCTGTCTTTAACTGAAACCGCATCTATGCTCAGATCAGATTCTCAAAAGGAAGATACTATGGAAGTGCTGTGGGTTTTTAGTTTTTTTATTCTCCCCCAAAGTGAAGGGCCTGCCAAAACAGGCCTCCTGTTCTAAGTTGTTTTCTTGGCCAGAAGTGTGAAAAAATATCTGAAACTACCCTCAAACGTATGATTTTGACTGAAGAAGTGGAGGAGGAGCTGTGAGGCAACATTGCTTCTTTCTTTAGGATAGAAATGTGGCACTCTGCCAATGCATTAACTTTGTTGATTGCCCATGAGGGGCTTGTTACGCAGCTGGAAAGTTAGTATGTGGGAAGACCTGGGCCCAGATCCTTAAAGTTATTTAGGTGTCTAACTCTCATGGGTGCTAAATGCCTAACTAACTTTGAGGGTCTGGGCCTAACTTTCCCACTGGTGAGGCAAAAGGGTTCACTGAGCAAAACACTATGCAGAGGAAAATTTCCTTGTGTCCTTTTAGAAGTGCTTGATTTCCCTTACCATGCCCATACGCTGCATGTATATGGTTAGACATTTGTCCCCTCTTTGGGCATATAGCCCAGTCCTGCCCCTGTTGCGACCGGTGAGAGATTTCCCATTGACTTGGAGTACAGGATTGGACCCATTTGTTATGTAGCTGTAGAGAACTCCTGGGATAAAGCACCATCTCTGTGCCCAATGACCTCTCCTCTGCTGTGCTCCAAAGCCATTCAGTCATCGCTAACGGTGTCCTGTGCTGGAGAGTACTCCGCTGTTTGTTTCAGGTTCCCTGTTTACGTTTCAAGGCGCTTTAACCCAATCGGTGCTTTAGGTGTGTTTGACAAAGGGACACTGCATGGAGCCCTCGGCAACGTGTGGTATAGGCTCCTTGCCAGGGAAAACCGAAGGCCTAACTGAGTCAGGGAGGGCCTCCAGTGCTCCAAAGAGAGCTCCTGAAATATGGGCCGGTATTAATACCCTCCTTGTTCACTGATTGTTCCTCAGCAGCATTCCTCTTCCCTGCTCCTGCGTTTTGTTTCCTGCAGGAGAATTCCCTTTTCCCCTCAAGACCACGGTGGCAAGTGCAGGATGAAACTCCACATTCAGCTTCACACTGCAGATCGATTGCTCATTTTACATTTAAAACGCCAGGCTGAACTCCCATTGCTGTCAATGAGTTTTAGGGTCCTACATTTCTGTCAGCTCCGTCCACCAGACGGCCTTCTTCGATCCCTGGTTGTTGCTTAAAAGGGATAGTAATGTAAGTGCCTTTCAGATGTGTGGCATTAGTCACTCACCACTCTAGCAACAGAGGCCAATGCAGTATGAACTGAGTTATACTGGCATGGCGCTCAAGCGGTTAATGAAGCTTCTTGTTTTACCATCTGCACAGGAAAATGACTGTAATTCTGTAGCCTTTTTCTCCACGAAATAGGCCTCTATCCTTCCTGGCTATCTGCATCCTGCAGTAATTTCCTCCCCTCAGCTAAAATGAAGTTTATCTGTAAAATAATTCTTAGAGTTGCTATATGAGCAACAAGCAAGAGAGAGAATTAGAACCATTCTTTCTTGCAGTGCAATGGTATAATTCCAGCTGACTCTGCGTGCATCGGTGTGCCCTGCTGGTTAGTGTAGTGTTCGCAACCCTGAAAAGTTGAATCCATTTTTCTTTTGGGTGGAGACTGGAGTGGATACTTGTGCTGGTAAAAAAAAAAAATGAAGTGCCTGACCTTGCAGTTGAAAGCTCTCCTTGTCATCAGATGTGTTTTGCACAAGCGAAAGTTACTATACAAAATGTAAGGCAGTAGAGAAGCAGGCCTCACAAGTGCCAAGTATTTTTAGGAATAAATATTCAAGTCAGGCTGACAAGTTTTACACTGTTTTCCATTCTCTGAATAGTTCAGAGTGAATTATACTCATAGGCCAGAGCCATAAAGTTCTTGATCCAAAGTTTGGAGGTGTTGAAATGCTGCATCGTAGCACAGATTCAGTTCTAGTAAGCGGTTAGTTAAATTGTACATGAGGTAATTCAGACACCGAGAGTTTTAAACGTTCTTTGAAGACGGAACATTGTGTAAGCGTTGATGATTGTATTAGTATGACATGCAACCTTAGTAATAGATGGGCTCTTTGGAGACAAGGCAGCATAGATTAAGGATTGAAAAGGTTTTCTTTTTTGTCCAACGGAAATTATACAAATGAATTTAAGTACCAGGGAGGGATGAGTTTTAATTACAGAAGAGAGAAATAAAACCAAAGGGAAAAGATGTGGGAAAACAATCACAGCAAGCAGCAGAGAATAGTCTACTGTGGGAATGGAATACTTTATATGTTGTACTTTGTTTGTTTGTTTGTTTGTTTGTTAACTCACTTGTGTGTCAGAACTGCTATATTTTCTCTCCAATAAAAGCTAACTTGAAAAAAGCCTGTACATCCACTCAGACTGCATGGAAGTATCTTAGTATAAGCAGTTCCTAGGACCACAAGACACTGTGCGGTGCCAATGTTCCTCTTCCTTATACGGCCAATCTAGCAGTGGTAGAGGACTGAAATATTTGGTGCCTTGATGCCATAAAACACGTGGTTGCATTTAAAATGATGAGGTGACATGATTCTCCGGGTCCCTAGCCAGACAGTATAGCATAGCCAGAGGATTGTTTTAAAATGATGATCCCTCCACACAATGGTGTAAACTGCAAAGCCAGAGACCATTCAAGAGAGAGAGGGCAGCAGGAACCTTTGTGCAAAACACACAGATGGTCAAGTCATAATTGTTACATCAGGGAATGTACATACAACACTGTGCAATTGGCCTGAGAGAGGCTGGCCTGCTGCAGTGATAGCAGTACAAGGAGCCTTCCTTCTAACCCCTCTGTCTCCAGGCCAGCCATTAGTGTGGTCCATTCACTTAGACTGGAGGGCTGATGGATAATCTAGCATTTAGGGTGCTAGCCTGGGGCTGTGGTTCAACTGCCTGCTCCTCCACGGACTTCCTGCGTGACCGTGGCAGGTCATTTGCTCTCTCTGCCTCAGTTCCCCATCTATAAAATGGGGATAATCGCACTGCTCTGCCTCGCAGCAGTGTTGTGGGGATAAATACATTAATGATAGTGAGGTAGTCAGACGATGGTAATGGGGGCCATGTAAGTACCAACCATAGGTAGGGCTTGCTAATGCCACTTTATTAATGCCTGTAATACATGGCTAGCAAATACTGTACTGCAAGGACTTCCAGTTAGCTCAGCCCCTGTCCGAATGATGAAAGAAGTGAAGAGCCAACCTGTATCTTCACCTTCCTTTGTCACCCGCGCAAGCTGGCCTGAAATGTATTAAATAAATAAGGCATAGAAATCAAAAGCACGCTAGCTAGCTAGAGCCAGACCACTCACAGCCACATGGCTACAGTTTGTCTAAAACCCAGGCACAATGCCTGATTGTTTCCTTGCAAGTAAACACAACCAGAACAAAGCCTTGGCTGTATGTGTGTGTGTGTGTGTGCGTGCTTGTGAACCTCTTTGTACTTATGTTCCTGGCTGTCCACGGGCTGGCCAGAGCGATGCCGAAGGGGATGGGTGCAGGATACAAGCCACGCAAAGGGAGACATGTGCAAGCAGCGAGAGGACAAAATAACCCCGTGACCTTTCTCACATGCACCGTGAGACCTGCCATTAACCAGTGCCTCGCGTCTGACTCTGCCATGTCCAAAGATTTGATCCTGTCTGACAGCAGCAGTCCCCAGCTGCTGATGGCAAGTTTAGAAAACAGATCTAGATCTAAATGGACATGGAGTTTGCAAACCGATTCAGATTAACCAGGCCTGCTTACAATTATTTTAATTGGCTCTAAAAACAAAACAGCCGCGCCAGCGAAGTTTACAAGCATGGCTAATTTGCTTCCTAACGTGGTCATTTAGTCTTCATGGCAAGAGCGGGTGTAATTTGCAACCTGGTGCTATCTGTTTGGGTTTTATTTGACATGCACCTGTTAATACAGCGCGGCTAATAGGTCGCCCATTCTGCTAACTGCTATGCTGATGAGATTTATCTGATTGAAGGCTATGAAATAGCTCTTCCATTTCCACACTGCTGAACAGCTCCACTTTCTGTCTGGCTACGGGGATTCAGAACCTGCGACTTCATTGCCCGTATAAAAGGAGAGGCGTCTGTTTTAATTTTTGGTCTCAGCAGGTATGGCTTATCTGTTCCCACAGTGATAGGCTTAGGTTAACACTAGGGAAAATTTCCCAGGCTTGACGTTCCCCCAAAGTTATTTTGAATGCCTGAATCCCACAAGGAATAACACTATGTTCGATGTAACTTTTGTTTGACACATTTGTCACTGGCTCCTAGTGATAGAAGGAAAGAATGGGGAAACATTTCATGATGCTGGGCTGGGGAACAGAACGCAAGTTCTATGGTAAAACTATGTGCACAGCAGTCTGATCAGGTTACTGTCGCTGTTTTCTGTCTTCTGTTTCATTTTTCCATTGTTTAAATGGGCCGGATGGGAATTCGATACATGTCTACAAGCATCTGGAAGGTGAAAATGCCAACGTTCCAGTCCTGCACTTGCAAGTCAATAGGAGTTTTTTTGCCATTTATTTCTATCGAAGCAGTATCAGGAGCCATGGAGGGAGAAGAATTGTTTAGAGTGGTCTGAGGGTTATAATCAGGAGTAATAATATGGAACTGAGCAAAGGAGGCACCTAATTAAATGGGAGAATTCAGGCTAACTGTCAAGGAGAAAATCCTCTTACTGAGCAATAAAGAATAGTCTCCCACTGGAAGTGATGGGAGACTGTTTGATATTTAAAACTGGACAAAACATTAGTGAATTATGTTATAAAGACGAAACCTACATTGGCCAGGGGATGGGTTTAAGGAGCCAAGATTTTTCCAAATGACTATTGATTTTTCAATCCCTCAAGTTTTGGATGATGTACTTCAGACTCCTAAAAGGGAGCTGGTTTTCAGTGCTCAGCACTTCCCTCAAATCAGACCCCTTTAAGGTGTCTGAAGTTAGGCATCGCTAGTTATTTGGGAAAATCTTGGCTGAGTTCAGAACTCTCTTCCAGCTTTATTTTCTACAATATTTTCTACTTTTTTTTTTTTTTTTTAAACAAAGTTGAAAATTTAGTTGACACCTGCTGGCCGGAGGACTAAACCTATTAGCCAGAAGTAGATTGTGCACTTTGTGGAGTCATTACATTAGCACAAAGTCTCTGCTACACTGTTTCTTCTACAGTGTTCAGGGTGCTGTGAGGAGGCCTCTGTTCCTTCTTCCCCTCCTCAGCCTTCATTTTATAGGTCCTCCTGTACCACCATGAATAATAGCGTTCCCAAGCAGCAGCATGAAATGAACATGACCCCTGGCAATCTCTCTGCCCACAATGTTCTGAAAAGCAACAGTGAAACTGAAGTCTCAATAATTTCACACTGTTTCTGCTTAGCAAAGCCGCTGTTCGATCTGCAGGAGTGGGCCTGGAACAGTGGTATGCCGTGGCAGTTTTAGTGAGACAACTCACTCGCATGACTTAGGCAGTTCAAAATGGTGTCCTCACAGTATGGTGCATACAAAGTCACGTCGTGCAGAGGACGCCATTTTGTTCTACAAAATGATGCCCTCCAGGGGGGCCTGGGTGGTATCGTCCCACAGAGGACTGCCAGTTGGACAACATGCAGCATGGAGGGCATGCAGTGTGTACCTTGCAAACGTAGGCAGCACTCCCCTGCACTGGAGCAGTTTGCAGACTCAGGAAGGCAATACTGCATTGGTTTACATTCTGATCCCATTCAGTAGGTTCTCTTTCCAACCATAAGGGCAATTAACTGGCTTAATTAAAGTTGAAAGCTTATATTTTGCCGACTTTGATGGCTTCTGTCACCATATCACCAGAGAGAGCTTCCCACAGATGAAGTGGATTTTTTTTTTCAAGTTCTGTTTTAAAATATAAGCCTTAAAGTAGTTAGAATAGCTCAGCGGGGGGAGGGGGCACTATTTGTATTATGTAACAAATGTAGGAGTGACTACATAAATGAGACTGTGTAATGTTAATGACTAGGATAATGTCTGCAGTAAGCTGCTGAGTACGCCCAGGATAGACTAGGGCCCAGATCCTCAAAGGTATTTAGGCACCTAACGCTCACTGATTTCAATGGGAATTAGGCACCTATGTACTTTTGAGGACCCAAACTTAGATGTTTCCCAAAGGTGCCTTTCACCCATCTGACACAGCTCTCGAGTGCTTTACTGACCTCATTTTAGGACAGCTCCCATCCTCTAAAGATATTAGTAATCCTTTTCCAGTCTACGTATGCACATCTGGATCTGTGCCGGTTTGGAATTTCCCTCAGCTACTCCTGACAGACCCAGTGACAGCTTTGTAAACGCCAAAGTAAAAACTGGGCATTTACATCGGGAAGGAAGAACAGAGGATTGCCAGATTTTCTCACTGAAAAAAGCAAGAGCCAGACCCGGAAAAGCAAAAAAAAGCAAAAGGCAGTTAATGGCTGGCCCGCATGTGGAACGATACTGTCTCCTGGCAACCTATGGCAATCGGGTGAGAGAGTGAAAGGAGATGGAATGAAGGAAAGTGCCAGCTTCTATTTCAAGTGGTTGAGAGAAGGTTTACTGTTCATTTACTGCAGACCTGCCCAGTTTATTAATATGCTGCATTCAAATTTAATCCCCACTGATGCAAAAGTACTGACAAGAAGTATCTGTACAGTATACAGCTGCCCATAGAAGAGTTGAGTGGTTAGTTATATTTGGCAGTTCTCATCTTTCTGCTCTGGCATTTGGTTGCCATACTGATTTTTCAGTGTTAATTCATAATCAAAGCATAACCCTGGCATTTTCAGCTCTAACTCCTGTTCATCCCTGATTGGTCATATCACTAGTCATTTTTGTGCAACTGGCTTGTTACTTTGAATGTTGACAAACATTTTTTCATGGAAAAATTCTCTGTATTATCAAAATACTATTTTTATGCAAAAAAATGTTGTGGAAAAAATGTTGACCTGCTCTAAACTGAAGTTCGTAGAGACCATTAGATTGGATTAACCCTATTGACTTCAATGCAGGGATGAATCTGGCCTGCTGTTCCCTAAATATGTGATTGCAGTGTCCAACTTTTCCTCTGCCTTAGGATATCACTGCTTTAGAGGGCAGGGGGCTGAGTAGATAAAAAAGAGCTAGGTTTTTGCCTTCTGATTTCATTTAAAAAAAAATGGAATTTCATTAAAAGACAAAAACAAAATTTGCAAAAGTTTTTAGGCCATTGATTGGGGGGGAAAAAATCTTTCAACCAAATCATTTTGACTACCTCTAGTATCCCTATATACTGATACTTAAGGGTCTGTCAGCATTTTCATTTCAAAACCCACTTTCAAGAGGCTTTTCACTTGGCCAGTGAAATTCATACCATATTTAATATACACTCCGTAGTCTGAAGTTGTTATGATAGTGCTACCTCAGAAGCCATGTGCTTTCGGGGTTAAAGCAGGATGACTTTGGTTGCTAATCTCACAAATCACTGAGGTATTGTGCAACAACTGGCAAACCTGTTGACCTCAATATGACTAAGTCAACAAAACTGCTGACTGGATGGTATCACATCTAAGACATCAACTGCCGTCATGCTGGATAGTATCTTCACTGCTATACAGGCTTTGCAACTCTGCTTTCATTTCATGGTGTTTGATACTGATTTCCTTAATTCAGAAACTCTTGAATGTGACTTTTAAAAACAGAGGACATGATTCCCCATTGCTCTGTATCTTGGGCCTTCTAGCACAGTAAGAAAGCCTTAAAGTGGGCACAAAATCACATTTGCTCCCACTTTACATTGGCAGAGCAACAGAAAGAGATCTTAATTTAAATGACAATCAGCCTCCTTGTGTAATACCTTATGCCAGGCCTGAATGAGTGGAAAACACCACCAGGCTGATCTGGAAGAAGTTTATATCCACTTTGTACTGGTGTAAATGACTACACAAGGTGCAAGGCAACTGAGAATTGGGGTATCTCTTGACCATGTATGTACATTGGCACATAGTTGAAGTATAGAATGACAATAGGAATTTTGCAGCTGGTTTCAATAGAGCAGAATTAGGCCCCAAGACTTTAGGCCTCTGATATATTGGGCATTTTATAAGTCACGCGGCATCATGTAAACACCTGGCACTAAATAAAAATAACATGAGAATTTAGGAGTCCCTGGAAAGTTCATTTGCTCTGTGCTGTAGCATACCTTTTCATTCAGAACAGTTACCGTAACTCTGGAGGTGCTACAAACTCGTTGGAGATATAATTCCCTTGATCTGATGTGACTCTCGTCTTGAAATTCACGGGCAAATCCGTGTAGCACTTCAGGTCTAAATGCCATCTCAGCCATCATCATTATTATTATTATTAATGATATGCCTAGAGATCTCCAGACAAAATCCACTCTCCACTATGCTAGGCACTATACAAACACATAGTACGAAATTGTCCTTGCCCCAAAATCGAGACAGACAAAGGGTGGGATGGGAAGTGATTTTTGCAGGGTCACAGACAGAGCTTGAGTGGAATTCAGGTCTCCTAATTGCTAGGTCAGTGGCTTATCTACACTAGACCATGCTGCTACTTGCATGGAATCAGACCTCTAAAGAGACCATCTGATTTCAAAGGAGTGAAATGTCATCCTAAAGAAAGAGAGGGTTTTTGCTGTATAAATAAAAATGTCCGCAAGCAAACCATTTTGCCATTGAAAAGAAGCAGTAACTGTGAGATGGAGAATGGCACTTGTGGTAGAAGTATAGTGCTTTCTGTTTTGCAGAGGGGAAGGCAAGATTACAATATTGTAGAGAGGATCAGAGAAGCCAGTATTGCAACTGACAGCAGATTTAGCCAAATCTAGCTCTTCTTAGTCCTAGTGTTAGTAAAGGAGTGCAAAATACAGCTTTGCTAATTGAATACTGAATAATTTGTTTCAGAGTAATAGCCGTGTTAGTCTGTATCCGCAAAAAGAATAGGAGTACTTGTGGCACTATAGAGACTAACAAATTTATTGTAGCATAAGCTTTCGTGGGCTACAGCTCACTTCATCGGATGCATGCAGTGGAAAATACAGAAGGAAGATATATATATATACACACATGAAACAATGGATGTTACCATACACATTATAAGGAGAGTGATCAGTTGTCAGCAGGAGAGAAAAATAAGTCTTTGTGGTGGTAATGAAAATGGCCCATTTCCAGCACTTGGACTGGGAGTGGATGGGCCATTACACAAGGTAAAACTATTTCTCCATGCTTATCTTCCCCCCCGCCCCCTACAGTTCCTTGTATCTCCTTGTCAAGTGCTGGAAATGGGCCATTTTCATTACCACCACAAAGACTTATTTTACTCTCCTGCTGACAACTGATCACTCTCCTTATAATGTGTATGCTAACATCCATTGTTTCATGTGTGTGTGTGTATATATATATATATCTTCCTTCTGTATTTTCCACTACATGCATCCGATGAAGTGGGATGTAGCCTACGAAAGCTTATGCTACAATAAATGTGTTAGTCTCTAAGGTGCCATAAGTACTCCTATTGAATAATTTGTGCTGTTCATTACGACGATTGCTTCCCTTGCCATGGGATGCCACACAAGCTTTGAAGACCGTTAAATACATATATGCATACAGAGATTTTCTTTTTCAAAGGTTCCCTGAGAGCAAGGGCTTCTGAAGGCTGGAAGGTGGAAGCTCCCAGGGAAACAGCAATGTAACAGCAGGATGCAAGACCACCTTGTTGAAATCAAGAGGATCTGGCAGACTTCATGATTAGTGGCCACCTGCAAACTATTAGCTCAATCAAGCTACAAGCCAAATCCTGAAATGATTACTTAGGGACTGAGTCAGGCAAAACTCCCATAGACTTCAGGGGGAGGACTCGAAGACTTGATCCAAAGTGTGTGAAGATTTGTGTGCATATGTATGTAGGTACACCTCTACACCGATATAACGCTGTCCTCGGGAGCCAGAAAATCTTACCGCGTTATAGGTGAAACCACATTATATTGAACTTGCTTTAATCCACCGGAGCGTGCAGCCCCCCCTCTCCCCCCCCCGGAGCACTGCTTTACCGTGTTATATCCGAACTTGTGTTATATCGGGTGGCGTTATATCGGGGTAGTGGTGTATATGTCTCTCTAGCAGGAACTACACCTGGTTTGGAAGTCAGCATACCTCAGAGTGGGCAGATGGGATAGAGAGCAGCTGGTTAGCCACCCATCCCCAAACGTGAAGGGTTATCTTGATCAAGCAGGATGTGGAAGGTAATTTAAATGTACCCCAAATTACAAAGGGCCTTTTTGTCACAAGGTTGTTTCGCCAACTGAAGACTCGGTGAGTTTGTCCTGCAAGACAAACAGCTAAAGCAGAACAGCCTCTCAGTGGATAAAATGCCCTTCCTGCTGGGGATTTTTCAGGAGCAGAAGCTCATAAACTCTGGAACAAGCTGTTTTTAAACATACAGCTACAAGCTGGCTGTTACTGGCCAGCTCCTGAGTGATCACCCTGCCATTCTTATCAGCACAGGTTTTCCCCCCTGGCATGATGAAAATAAAACTCCGCCTGAGCACAGAGCACTGAGAAGGGCGACTTCCAAAGCAGAAACAAAAACATTCAAAACCACCAACCGAACGAGCTTGTAAAACTCTGCTGGGAAAGAGGAAGCTACCGCTTGACAAGACTGTAAAAAGACTCTGGCCCTATGCCACAGCACAGGGCAGCATCCTGCAGCCTAAACCCTGCAGGGCTGCATAGGACCTAATCTGATCGAGGCTCAGGTGTGGGTGGGGGATCAGCTCGAGATCGGCTCATTCCTTCTATGAGGAAGTGGGTAGTGAAGGGTTGCAATAGGGTCAGGAAAAGGGGAGAGCCCTGGCTTTATGTGCCTGTGTGCCGGCCATTATAACCAGCCACGTGCTGGGGGAGGAAATAAGCTGTATCCTGAAAAGGGCATTGCAACTTTCTTCCCTTCTGGGGCAAGCGGGGAGCAGGGGGAGGAATTGCTAAATCACCAGGCCTTCTGCGGGTTCCTTCCTTCCCGCAGCTAGACACCACACTAAACTCGAGGCAGAGCCTAATGGCCCAGTCAAGTGCTTGCGGTTGCAACCTTAATCAGGGCCGGCTCTAGGATTTTTGCCGCCCCAAGCAAAAAACATTTTGGCCGCCCCCCCTTTTTTTTCATGCCCCCCCTGCCCCGCCCCAACTCCACCCCTTCCGAACCCGAAGGCGTGCAGCATTTCCCCCCCCCCCCATTGCTTCCTGCGGGCCCCTGCGACCTCCCGCCCTAGCTCACCTCCGCTCCGCCTGCTCCCCCGGGTGCGCCGCCGCTCCGCTTCTCCCCCCTCCCTTTCAGGCGAGGGAGGCGGAGCAGCGGCGCGTTCAGGGGAGCAGGCGGAGCGGAGGTGAGCTTGGGTGTGGGGGCGCAGGAAGTAACGGAGGGGGTAGAGGAACCACTCCCCGCTCCAGCTCACCTTCGCTCCACCACCGCTGCCTCCCCAAGCGCCCCGCCGCTCGGCTTCTCCTCCCTCCCAGCCTTGCTGCGTGAAACAGCTGTTTTGCGCACGGCAAGCCTGGGAGGGAGGGGGAAGAAGCGGAGCGGCGGCGGCACGCTCAGGGGAGCAGGCGGAGGCGAGCTGGGGCGGCAGGGGCACTTTTTCCCCATGCCCCGGAGTCGGCGCCTATGATGGCCGGCGCCAGAATGCTGCCCCTAGAAATGTGCCGCCCCAAGCACCTGCTTGTTTTGCTGGTGCCTGGAGCCGGCCTTGACCTTAATAGTGGTGTTCTAACATAATTTTCTTGTATGTAATTTCCTAGGGTTTTTTTCTGAGGGGGAAAACCAAAAATGTTCAACTGTAAAAACCTCCCGTTACGCATTCACAGCGGGGTGAGAGCCCAGACCCTACAGCCCTGGCTGCTACCCCTTGAGCAACCTAACTACAGTCGCTTGTATTGGGAGAAGGCTGTTATCCCTGATGGGCTGCTGGGTCCTGGTGCTGAGTTTGGGGGAGGGAGAACCCAGCCCATTCTGGCTCTCAATCCCTACCTTTCTAGGCATTGAGGGAGCTCCTGCTCTATGTGGTGCCCCCAGAAGGGGGTATGGGCCACTGGAGCCAGATGCTGGGTTAAGGGTGGCAAAGGGACACCCAGCCCAGCTCTCTTTCTCCTGCCCTACCCCCACATACATGCTTCAGCAACTCCTAGCCTAGTGCACTGTTTGCTACATCAGCTGCTTTGCTGCTGGCATCAGCCTGACCCTAGAATACATGTGGATTTCCCCCAGGAAAATATCCATTTTTAGCCGTTTGTTTCTCAGCAAAGAATTTCATGGGACAAAGAAAAGGCACTTCTGTAGCCTGGGGGCACTCCCCCTGCCAAATAGCAATGGCCAGCTGAAAACAAGGGAGTTGTAAGATCGTCTCAGAGAAAAGGTTGTGAGAATCTTTTATAATGGAAAGTGTTAGGTGACTTAAATATAGGGGTTGCTACCAGCTCCCCCTATAATATATTTTGTGTGTGTGAAAGTAACACACACGGTGACATTTGTTGCTGGGTTTTGGTGTTTGCATTGCTGTTTCTCCTTGCATGTTCAAAGCAAAAAACATTCTGCGACTGTCCCAATCAGATGAAAAGATGTCACTTTGGTGATGGTATAATTTTTTGGCAGCGGGATCCTAGACTTGTTTCTTTCTTCATGGTCATTGGCTAATGGGCCCAGTATTTCACAGCATCCTCCCAGTTTTTAGCAGCGACTGTGAAAGAAACTCTTTGTCCAGTCAGTCTGTCACTGCGAAAGAGAGCACCTTGTGGGACTGGCAGATCGGCACCTCACGCCCACTCCATTAGTCACAGTGGTGGCGTGGGGTAACCTAGCCAAGAGTGTTCTTGCAAGACAAGACTCATGACGTTTACAGATCCAGTAATCTTGTGCCTCATGCACAATTTGAAACTTCCACCATGTAGGCCAGGATCCTGCCTTGCCGTGTTTGGATACACAGGAAAGGAAAAAGGACCCTCTCCTTCTCCTCTAACCACACCACCATGGCATCTGACTAGTGCCCTCTTGTACACGAGCAGTGATATCCCCACCCCCACCCCGCGGTCTAGGCACCACTTGAGGACTACTCTCTACTGCTCAGGCTTTTTGCTGGTGAGAAGGTCTAGCTAACATGCCTAGCTCTGCTCCACAGCCCCAGGATGATGTTGTGATCTGCCAGCCTAGGACTGAGGTCCCCTGCCTCCCTTTGTGTATGTTGCCCCGAGCAGCCAGTGCTCAGACAGGCACGTTCTGCTCCTCCTTGGGACGGCAGTAGCAGGTTCTGAGGCCGTCTGAGTCAGAGGTAGCCTTTGCATTTTTGGGTGGGCCAATGCAACCATCCCTGCCTCCCATTGCCCAGTCAGGCTAACTCTGGTCCACCATGAGATTACCACTATGCAGAGGGCAAGGCCTGCGGACCGAGGAGAGGGTTAGTGAGATGATTATTTTTAAGTGCAACCAGATGTAACTGTCTAATTTTATAAAAATCCTGGGTCATGAGGATCTTTGGATCCCCCTAGGCTCCTGCTGTGGGAAAGGTGGAGCCCATCTGTTGGTGCTGGAGTCCCTGCACAGCTGCTATATTGAGAAGAATTTGGCAAGAGTCAATTGTTCAAATAAGCTATGAGCCAGGGGCCGGATACTGGAGGGTTTTATATGCTTTCCAGAGACTCCTAGCACTTTGCCAACTAACTGATTGTCACAGCTGCCCTGTGAAGCAGGTAGGTGAGGATATTATTCCGCGTGTTACAGATGGAGAGACTAAGGCAGAGAAGTTAAGTGACTTGATTAAGGATACAGGAGGATTCAGGGTCGGGGCTGGAATTAGAATACATGTATCGCTTGCTCTCAGGCCCACGTTTAGTCCACTAAACTGTGCTGCTTCTCCCCTCTGTCCCTCTTTGCAGTCAGCGATAGGGTGACCAGACAGCAAGTGTGAAAAATCNTTTTCACGTTAAAAAAAAAAGTTTCTTTACTCCTTGCAGAGTTTAAATAAAGAAACTAAAAGAAATCAGGCCTGATTCTCATTTATATTAATGGCCATTTACACTGCCAGAGAATCAGATCCACAGACACCCGTTGAGAACTGACCACCCTTTTGCTAATGAAAACCACAGTCGTGAAAACAAAAGGGTAGTATATGGTACTGGTATCATTCTTATTGCACAACTCCTATTTAGATGGATGGGAGTTCCATCATGGATCAAAGGTAGTGTATAGTTCAAAAGTAGGACTTAGATCTCAAACGGGGGTACCTAGGATATGCCATTTTGGTAGCTGATTTTAAATTATACAAAGTTATATCTCAGTAGATCAGAACTGAGTCGCATTACTTTACAAGGTGAGAGCTGAGAGTACTCAGTCCTATTCATAAATGGGCCTTAGCTTGGCACACTGCATTCTCACCCATTTAGACGTACAAGCCAACTGATTTTTGGAACATTTAGACCACACATTATTAAAAAAAAACCCTAATTCCAGCTTTCTTGCAACATGGTTTCATAATTTGGCTATAAAATGATTAAAGGATGGTTGGCTCTGAAATGGGACTCAATAAAAATGCCCCCTTTTTACTTCTTTCACCTTTCTGTGCATATCCAGCGTCATTGGCCGTCTTTATTGATCAAAATAAGCTTTGCCTACTTTTTACTCCTTTTGGCACTGCAGAGCAAATGCAACTGTGGGACAGTAAGCTGGATTCTATTCCAGTTCACGAATTCTCCTGGGCCTGATTGTGATACCATTATTGTCACTGTGTAGCATCTTACTCCACAGCAATCTCACCCTGGAGGATTGTTAACTAATTTCCAAAAGCAGAGTCTTTATTTGTGGGGATGTGAGACAGAGTGAACCCAGCTTGACTGTCAGATTCCATACTTCAGCGCTGGCAGTTAGAAAGAAAAAATAAAACCTGTTTACTTGTCGGCTGAGCAGGTTTGATCTGGCAAGACCCATGCAGAAACACACAATATTTTTTATACAGTCACTTTTCAGAGTAGAACAGCATTTTAAAATCCAAAGCTCCTCCAACCACAGCATCCAAAATGTTCCATATGAAAAATAAGGCCTCCTGAATTTTAAATTCTTGCAGTGAATGAGAAAGTGTATGGGGTATGGACTTTGACTTGCTCTAACACAGACATTATTGGTTATCCTAGCTGCCCACCATCTGGAAATAACATTGGACAGAATAACATTGGAATAACAGAGAGAACTAGAAGAAACTATCAGAAAGAGGGGACCAGTGTCAAGTGCAGTAACTCAATTTTTGACCAGCCTTAACTAAGTATTTCAGGATGTTCCAATATTCCTAACAGATCAATACATTTTATTTTATTTTATTTTATTATTTTTTGAAGGGGAGACACCTACTGCTGGAAGTGTAGTCAGAGACCAAGTGCATCATCTCTGATTCACACCCAGCTCCACCAACAGCTTTGAGATCACTGAAATACAGGACCCCATGTGGGAGCTCTCTCCTTCCCCTGACATTTTGGCTTTCACAACCATAGTACCACTTAGTAGACAGCGATTAATATTAGGAGAAGGGCTTGCATGATTTTTCTGACTACACTATATTAAACTAGTATAGTCAGAAGAACATGTTTTCTTGGCTGCAGTCCAAAGGACTTACCATCAGATACTGGCTCTGAAGTGATACCAACTTAAATCTGAATACATGCAATAGAGATGAAAGGTTCTGAATCCCACAAGCAGACACCGGAGTCAGCTATTCTCCCCACAGTGGAAATGCAATGTTCTCATAATAGCCAGTCAACACACTTCCAGTACTGCCAGCCCCAAGCATTCAAAAATCACGATTCAGGCTCCCAAAATAAGGAGACTAGGTTTAAACTCGCGTGATTTTTAAAAATAAAAATGTGTGGGCAATTTATTTCCCTTCTGGGTTTTGAGCTGTTAGGATTTGTAATGTATCAGGGGGTAGACGTGTTAGTCTGTATCCACAAAAACAACAAGGAGTCCGGTGGCACCTTAAAGACTAACAGATTCATTTGGGCATAAGCTTTCGTGGGTAAAAAACCCACTTCTTCAGATGCATCTGAAGAAGTGGGTTTTTTACCCACAAAAGCTTATGCCCAAATGAATCTGTTAGTCTTTAAGGTGCCACCGGACTCCTTGTTGTTTTTGTGGATACAGACTAACACGTCTACCCCCTGATACATTACAAATCCTAACAGCTCAAAACCCAGAAGGGAAATAAATTGCCCACACATTTTTATTTTTAAAAATCACGCGAGTTTAAACCTAGTCTCCTTATTTTGGGAGCCTGAATCGTGATTTTTGAATGCTTGGGGCTGGCAGTACTGGGAGTGTGTTGACTGGCTATTATGAGAACATTGCATTTCCACTGTGGGGAGAATAGCTGACTCCGGTGTCTGCTTGTGGGATTCAGAACCTTTCATCTCTATTGCATGTATTCAGATTTAAGTTGGTATCACTTCAGAGCCAGTATCTGATGGTAAGTCCTTTGGACTGCAGCCAAGAAAACATGTTCTTCTGACTATACTAGTTTAATATAGTGTAGTCAGAAAAATCATGCAAGCCCTTCTCCTAATATTAATCGCTGTCTACTAAGTGGTACTATGGTTGTGAAAGCCAAAATGTCAGGGGAAGGAGAGAGCTCCCACATGGGGTCCTGTATTTCAGTGATCTCAAAGCTGTTGGTGGAGCTGGGTGTGAATCAGAGATGATGCACTTGGTCTCTGACTACACTTCCAGCAGTAGGTGTCTCCCCTTCAAAAAATAATAAAATAAAATAAAATAAAATGTATTGATCTGTTAGGAATATTGGAACATCCTGAAATACTTAGTTAAGGCTGGTCAAAAATTGAGTTACTGCACTTGACACTGGTCCCCTCTTTCTGATAGTTTCTTCTAGTTCTCTCTGTTATTCCAATGTTATTCTGTCCAATGTTATTTCCAGATGGTGGGCAGCTAGGATAGCCAATAATGTCTGTGTTAGAGCAAGTCAAAGTCCATACCCCATACACTTTCTCATTCACTGCAAGAATTTAAAATTTATTGAACAATCCATCAGGAGGCCTTATTTTTCATATGGAACATTTTGGATGCTGTGGTTGGAGGAGCTTTGGATTTTAAAATGCTGTTCTACTCTGAAAAGTGACTGTATAAAAAATATTGTGTGTTTCTGCATGGGTCTCGCCAGATCAAACCTGCTCAGCCGACAAGTAAACAGGTTTTATTTTTTCTTTCTAACTGCCAGCGCTGAAGTATGGAATCTGACAGTCAAGCTGGGTTCACTCTGTCTCACATCCCCACAAATAAAGACTCTGCTTTTGGAAATTAGTTAACAATCCTCCAGGGTGAGATTGCTGTGGAGTAAGATGCTACACAGTGACAATAATGGTATCACAATCAGGCCCAGGAGAATTCGTGAACTGGAATAGAATCCAGCTTACTGTCCCACAGTTGCATTTGCTCTGCAGTGCCAAAAGGAGTAAAAAGTAGGCAAAGCTTATTTTGATCAATAAAGACGGCCAATGACGCTGGATATGCACAGAAAGGTGAAAGAAGTAAAAAGGGGGCATTTTTATTGAGTCCCATTTCAGAGCCAACCATCCTTTAATCATTTTATAGCCAAATTATGAAACCATGTTGCAAGAAAGCTGGAATTAGGGTTTTTTTTTAATAATGTGTGGTCTAAATGTTCCAAAAATCAGTTGGCTTGTACGTCTAAATGGGTGAGAATGCAGTGTGCCAAGCTAAGGCCCATTTATGAATAGGACTGAGTACTCTCAGCTCTCACCTTGTAAAGTAATGCGACTCAGTTCTGATCTACTGAGATATAACTTTGTATCATTTAAAATCAGCTACCAAAATGGCATATCCTAGGTACCCCCGTTTGAGATCTAAGTCCTACTTTTGAACTATACACTACCTTTGATCCATGATGGAACTCCCATCCATCTAAATAGGAGTTGTGCAATAAGAATGATACCAGTACCATATACTACCCTTTTGTTTTCACGACTGTGGTTTTCATTAGCAAAAGGGTGGTCAGTTCTCAACGGGTGTCTGTGGATCTGATTCTCTGGCAGTGTAAATGGCCATTAATATAAATGAGAATCAGGCCTGATTTCTTTTAGTTTCTTTATTTAAACTCTGCAAGGAGTAAAGAAACTTTTTTTTTTAACGTGAAAAGTTATAAAAGAATCTCAACTCCGTGCAAAGGATCAAATGGTAAAACCAGACCATCCTTTACAAAAGAGACTTTAATTGTATGCAGCCAGTATGTCTTTCTAGTGTTGCAATACCCCTGCTGTCAGATATCTCCTATGCATATACAACGAGGAGTCCTTGTGGCACCTTAGAGACTAACACATTTATTTGGGCATAAGCTTTTCTGGGCAAGAACCCGTTCTAGCCCACGAAAGCTTATGCCCAAATACATTTGTTAGTCTCTAAGGTGCCACAAGGACTCCTTGTTGTTTTTGCTGATACAGACTAACACGGCTACCACTCTGAATCCTATGCATTTGTGGCTCATTGACGTCTCTTCCTTGGTTGTTCATTTACATTTGCCTGCATCCTATAGCAGCTGTTTGCTTCTCTCTCTTTCTCTTTCTCTTTTCTTTTTTTTTTCTCTTTTGGTGGTTCAGCTTTTCTAGTCATCTGTTTCCTGTTGAAAACTTGCAAAGCAAAATCTTGCAAAACACACTGTACTGTAACTGGAATAGGTATAAAAAAATACCAATGACCTTTCACCCTCCCAGCAGTTATATCTTTGGGGAAAATAACTTCCAAATTAGCCAGCTAGATGTAGTGTTGCTATTTTTCAGTTGTTTTTGCTCTGTCAAGCCTTGACTCTGAGCCAGTTTGAATTGGCAGCCTGATCGCTGGAATAAGTCATGGGGAAAGCAGCAGAACACAGTCATTTATCCTTGAAACAAAAGCATTAACGATTGAGTGTCTGATTCTTCTCTCACTCATACTAGTATAAAGCAAGAGCAACTCCACTGGAAGCAAGAATACAAGTAGTGTGAGAAAAGACTCAGACTCTGACTATTCATAGTGGGGTGAAAGTGTGATATTCATCTTGTATGATAAGAAAAGACATAATTCAAGGCAGGTTCTGTTTCACCAGAAAAAAAAATGGTACAAAAGTCTTTTGCAGTGATATTTTTGGAAACATATTGTGCCAGATTCTGTTCTCTGTTATGCCGGTGTAAATCTGTTGAAGTCCATGCAGTCACTCCAGATCTATGTTGATGTAACTGACAGCAGAATTTGACCCATAGTACTTACTCTGAGTAGGAACTTTAATTTTAGATGTAGTAAATAAGAATACATAACAGTACTCCTAAGAATACTTTTAATCTTCCAAGAACTTTACAATCTTTAATAATTTGCAGAATTCTGCAAAGTGCAAAAGAATTTGGATCCGACTCTGATCCCACTTACACTGGTATAGATCGAGAATAACTCCATGACTTCAGTAGGGTTACTCTGAATTAACACTAGTGTGAGAGCAGAATCAGCTCCAAAAACTTTATAATTCCACAAGAGAGCCTTGCTTTGTAATGAACTGATCAAGACTGCCAGAATGCACAATGTGGAAGTGAGAAAAGTGTGGAGGAAGAAAAATGAGCTATTTCAATGCTCACCATACCTTAAAGGGGAATTCCAAGCTTTCATTAGAAAGCTGTTTTGAACAGCTGATGACTCAAAGTGATAAACAGAATACATGCATATACTTCAGTATGACAAATTCAGAGTCAAATCCTGCAGTCCTTACTCAAGCAAAACTCCCGCTGATGTCAGGTAAGTGGGACTTTGGCTAAACTAAGAGCTGCAAGACTCAAAGGTTTTCTACACTTCAAACATAAACAATGTTGCCAACTCTGTTAATTTTATTGTCAGTCATGTAACATTTAGTGGTTTTTCTTAAAGCCCCAGCTCCTGAAGTCATATGAGTATGTGAGAATCTCAGCTTTCATTTTTTGTAAAAAGTAACTTTCTATCCCACATCTGTGCAGAGAAAAGCTTGACAAAGTGAAGGGAGTCAACCCTAAAAGCCCAAAAGCCAAATAAAGGAACCTGTACATTTATATATTTAAATATCATTATTTAAAGTCAATCTCATGATTTTGGGGAGGCCTAACTCTTGATGATAAGAGTGCTTAACATGGGCGGTACTAATTTCAGGACCTCTGGTTACAACACAGTTGTCCCCAACTTGGTTTAAAAATGATTCCACCTCGCAGTGTATATGGGACTGAACTGTGTTTTTAATTTTGTCCCTAACTGCTGAATTGTGCTAAAGTCTTGGGCATGGCACTTTGGTAACCACATCTGTGTTGTAATTGCATCCTGGCACAATTGATTTTTGTAATATAGATGGAATCAAATATGGCATTAAAAAGCACCAATAATAGACATATCCTGCCTTAAAGTGTCCTGACAGTTTCCAGTCCACTTAGGTTTGACTTTGTCTTGTCCATCACCTCTACTAGGGAACTGATTTCTGTTAGTTCCTTTGACATTGCATCAGGCTTGCTTATTTACACTGAGATATGAAAGAAATATGAGACATGTTCACAAAGTTTTGCAGAAGTGTAGTTTTGTTTAAACTTGAAATTCCATCAATATTTTGAAACTTAATTTTTTTACCTATTTTTTTCCTGAAGAAAATGTCACTTACCTGCCAAATTCAGACTTTTCATAGATTCCAAGGCCAGAAGGGTCCATTGTAATCATCTAGTCTGACTTCTCATATGGCACAGGCCAGAGACCTTCCCTCGAATAATTCCTAGAGCAGATCTTTTAGAAAAACATCCAATCTTGATTTTAAAATTGTCAGTGATGGAGAATCCACCACAACCCTTGATAAATTGTTCCAATGGTTAATTACTCTCACTGTTAAAAATTTACTCCTTAAATTTGAATTGTCATCTGTTGGAGGGTAACTCATTGGTTACCTTCCAACAGATGACAATGCAAATGCCCTATTGAAATAAATGGGAGTTTTGACAGTGGCCTTGTCACATGAGAAAGTTGCATTGGTTTAACTGTATTCCATTTTAGTTAAACTGGTGCAAATCTCTGTGGGCACTCTTATTTCAGTTTAAGAATGGCTTATTTCAGTTTAAACCAATTCCTAATAGACTGAAGGTGTACTTAACCAAGCCTGGTTTAAAATGAAATAAGCGTGTCCATGCAGCTTTTAGCACTGGTGTAACTAATTCAGTTTAAAGCAGGTTTCAGAGGGGTAGCCGTGTTAGTCTGTATCAGCAAAAACAACGAGGAGTCCTTGTGGCACCTTAGAGACTGACACATTTATTTGGGCATAAGCTTTCGTGGACTACAACCCACTTCAGTTTAAAGCAGGTTTCAGAGGGGTAGCTGTGTTAGTCTGTATCAACAAAAACAACGAGGATTCCTTGTGGCACCTTAGAGACTAACACATTTATTTGGGCATAAGCTTTCGTGGACTAAAACCCACTTCAGTTTAAAGCAGTGCAACTTTCTGTTGTTGACAAGGTAGAAGGGAAATGTCTCCATTAGTGCTGTCAGTGTCAGTGATGTGATCAGCTAGGGACAGGGAAACACAAAACTCTCAATTCAGACTTAACACCTGATCCTGTAAGGCATGGAGCATTTCTAGGATGTGCTGTGCAGCCTCAGCTCTTCCTGACTCTGATGGGAGTTGAGGAGAATCAGCACTTTACAACTCTGCTCAGTGCTTGGCGGGATCGAGAGCTGAGCCTGTAAGTGGGGGGGAAATATTCATTTACTTTAAATGGTGTATTTTAGATCTCTTTTTAATATCAATATTACATATTTATTTAGGTGTCTAAAGTGTTAAGACTAATTATTGGCATTTTCTTTACAAAAGCCTCTGTCCATGGGGAACTGTCTATATGTTTTGGATTTTCTGCTCTTAATCTATTTTCTCGGGGGTTGTTTTTATGTTGTAAATAAACACCACATTTCTCACTCCAACATGCATGCACACCTTAATAATTGCAGTTCACATTTTTGTGCCAAGGTGACATTACGCTTCTGTTGCTACAGCACATTTTTTTGTTCAGGTTTTAAAAAACGCTATCTTTTGTCATGTAAGATGGGCTTTTCCGAAGCCTTGGTGCAGGCTTAACTTTGTTCCCACTGAAGTCGCCATTAAGGCCAACAGTGGGCATGGTTAGGCTAAGATTTTAAGATGTGATGTTAACACATGCCATTACACCCTGAAATCCTAGTCTGGACAAGGTAGTGAGTGCTTTTGAAAAATCCCATATGTAATTATCTTCCTTGATATTGGTAGCGAGGAGAACAGATAACGTGAAGAACGGCTGACATGCAGTGTGTTAAATGTGAAGGGTTAATTTATTTAGCCAACCATTTATTTGAATTATTTAACATTGAAGGGGGAAAAAGATTTGTATAGTTCTTATCTCCTTAATATAACTCTACACTCAGCTTCCTTTCAAGCACGTCAAGTGACTGCTACCAGAAAATCAGGCAAAAAGCAAAGTCTTTGGAGTACTTTTTCTTTAAGAAATATTTGGCATACAGAACAAACAATTTCTGTTTGAAAATCTGGCAGATCACATTAAGACATTGTAAAACATGCAAATAAGCACATCAGCACCTTCCTGTTGCTGCCATTGCTGTCTAAGTATATCCTAACAGTATGGATGCCTAATGCAAAGCCCATCTGGAAAGCAGGCACCAACTGCTTCAGAAAACACGTTGCCCTGGAACAAATCACATCCTATTGCTCTCAAAAAGCAGATGACTCTGTGACTAAATGGTCTTCAGAGATTTAGCTCTGTACCAAGGGGAGATAAAGATCACCACATCTTAATAATACAGCCTCGCTCTTTTCCTCCAGCGATATCAAAGTGCTTTACAAACTGCATCCCAATTTTACACATAGGGTAACTGAGTCACACAGAGGTAAAGTGACTTGCCCAGTGTCACAACCAGCAACAGATCCCAGGTCTTCTGAGTCCCAGTCCAATGCTCTACCCACTTGGCCACATTGTTTCCCCATTTTTCAATTCATGCCTATCAGAAAGCATGATGAACTTCCATCATGGCTATGCAGCCACTGTGCAGGTAGTAACAGAAAAAAATCTATTTCTCTTAGACATGAAAAGAACTCACTGACATGAAACTTTGTTTTCCAATCCACCCTTGTCAGAGAATTTGTGATCAAGGGAAGAGCTGGAAACATCACACCCTGAATGGGTAAGATTGTTTTGACACGGGGATGATTTTCAGATTGTAAAACTGCGTAGTGGAAATCCTTAGATTTGTTAGAGGCTTTGCATTCAGAATCTAACCAAAATATGTGTTGTCATTTTGCCTTGGTAAGAAAATGCTTTGTTTTAGTCTGGCCGTAAATCTCCATTAAAGAACCCTGTTTGTCCCCTCCCACTAAAACCAAACTCCCAGCAGGAATTTTGCTGCAGGTGAGTTAGAAGTGATGAATTAATTTGGTGATCGAGCAAGGAAGGTAGGCTTAAACCATCTTCCCATCTGTGGGTGTATGGTATGTTTATACACATTGGAAAAGAGCGCCTCACATGTGTGCATTGGACCTTTGTGAACATGAACTTTGGTGGGAGAATTTAAAGCTGTCTATGGAGTCCCAAATCTGTCTTTCTAGTTGGCTCATAAGAATAGTATGCATGCCTCTCTTGAAATGTCCTCTTTCCTACTTTAATTTCCTTTCGGCTTCATCTTAGCAGAGACTTAGGATCTGATTCGGCATTCCTTACGCGTATGTGTTCTCCCAGGTGAGCAGTGGGGGTGGAGCAGCAAGTGAACAGTCTACAAGCAGCTCAGCAATACCACCCACCAGCTATGCCAAGGGGCAGAGAGACGGGAGGGAGCTAGGAAAGGAAAATGAAAGATGGAAATAATTGCACGGCAGGATGGGAACAGGGAGGCAGGGGGGACAAGCAGAGGAGAAAGTGAGGAGGTGCAGGGAGAAGACAAAAGCATAGAAAGTCTGAGAACAAAAAGCTTGGGAGGAAGAGGAGGGAGCATAGAAACAGCAGGAGACAAGGAAGAAATAAAATAAATTTGGAGCAAGGGAGGCTTTTCAATAATGGGACTGGGATTGGGAGAAAACAAGAGAGGGGAGACAGAGGGACAAATGATGTTTTTTCCCAGAATCCCTTTATGGGAACATGCCTCAGTACGTTTTCCGAAAGGAGAGAGGAGGATAGTGAGGAAGACGAGATGGGGAATTACTTGGCTCTGGAGGGTGGGATGTGCACTTTTCTCTCCCCCACCTCAGCTCCCCAAAACCCCTATCCACACCTTCCTGACCCCTATCTACAGCCTATCTTCCTCCCCCGCACACCAGGATAAGCGTCCTCATTATTTGCTTTGATAAATCTGTTTGCCTTAACAACAACAGTGCTTTCCCTTGATGGTAAAAAAAAAAAAAAAGGCATTTTCCCCTGGAAGGCAAAACCGTCCTGTCTGCGCTTGGGATTGTCTGTGTTCATAGGGACAAGAGTCTTTTCATTCCAAGATACTATGGGCTATTTTGGCAAAGCGCACTGAATGAATGCATTTATTGCCGCATTCTAGAAATGCAGTTTTTGCAGGGCTTTCATTTCTATTGATCGTGATTAAAATAGTCCAGGACAGCTGGACCCAAGTCTTACAGAACAGATCAAGCGTCACAGCATATACGAAACATGCCATCCCACTGGGAGAACGCATCATTGCTGACTCAGTAAAACACTATGAGATCAGAAAGGCTTCCACGGTAAAAACCTACCAGTCATAAAAGAACAAATGAGTTTACTTTGGAAGACCGTATGGATGGGATCCAATTATGATTCCATGGGAAGGGTATGAGAGTGCATAGAATGGTGTGGCTCATCTCTTTATTTAACGATGAACACCTTTTTCTCTGTTTATTTTTAAAAGCATTTCAAATCAGGTTATTTTAGGAAGTAACTCTTTGCAGGATAGCGCAATGCAAACAGCCCTGCTTGCTGCTAGCACAGATCCCTGTGTAGGCTCAATGAACTCTAGTATTATTACAGTGGCATCTACAGACCCCAGCCATGCTAGGCACTGTATGTACACGTAGTAACAGATAGGCCCCTGCTACAAAATTCTAAATAGACAAAGGCTGGGAGGGGAAAGAGAGGTGGAATAACTTGCCTAAGGTTCACACATCAGAGCTGGGAATAGAACCAAAGTCTACTGAGTCCTAGTCTAGTGCCCTACCATAGAGTCATAGAGTTTAAAGCCGAAAGGGGCAGGTAGAGTACCTAGTCTAACCTCCAGTCTAGCACAGGTCCTTATCTTGCATGCCAGTTATCCCAGTATTGAGTCCAATAAGTTGGGTTTGGCTAAAGCATATCTCCCAGAAAGGCATCCAGTCTTGACTTGCAGACATCCAGACATGGAGAATCCACCACCATTTCTCTTGGTAGTTTGTTCCAATGGCTAATCACCCTGACTGTTAAAAAAAGTATGCCTTATTTCCAGTTTGAATTTCTGGCGTCGGTTTCCAGCCATCGGTTCATGTTATGATTTGCTCCACTAGATTAAAGAGCCCCATAGTACCCAGTACTTTCTCCCCATGATGGTACTTATACACTGTAATCAAACCACTTCTCAATCTGCTTTTTGAGAAGCTCAACAGATGGAGCTCTCTAAAGTCTCTCATTGTTAGGCATTTTCTCCAGCCATCAAAACATTTTTGTGGCTCCTTGTTGCACCCTCTCCAATTTTTCAACTAAACCCTGCTGCTTCTCTTTAGGGAGGCCATTGCTCCTGCTATGAGTCTGCCCTGCATTCCTAGCTCCACCGCTCCTTTGCAAGTGCACGCCCAAGCCACAGCTCCTTCTCAGGCCTGTTTGGAGCCTTGTAGGGGTGAGTGTCCCGATAAGCTCCTTGGCATAGGCTTGAACGTTGCTGGTTTGAAACCTGCTTGGGTAAGTCTGTTATTAAACAAAACAAAACAAAGGTATGTAAAAATCAACATTGCTTTTTGTGTTTGTTTTCAGAAGACAATTGCTCCCACCCCACCCAACCCGAGACTGAGTAGTCAGATTCAGACTTGTGCAGGCAGGGGAGTGAGCATTTTGGGAGTGCAGATGCTTTAAATCGTCCTTTAAATCAGCTTCGGTACCCAATGACTGGAAGTTAGCTAATGTAACGCCAATATTTAAAAAGGGCTCTAGGGGTGATCCTGGCAATTATAGACCGGTAAGTCTAACGTCGGTACCGGGCAAATTAGTTGAAACAATAGTAAAGAATAAAATTATCAGACACATAGAAAAACATAAACTCTTGAGCAAGAGTCAACATGGTTTCTGTAAAGGGAAATCGTGTCTTACTAATCTATTAGAGTTCTTTGAAGGGGTCAACAAACATGTGGACAAGGGGGATCCGGTGGACATAGTGTACTTAGATTTCCAGAAAGCCTTTGACAAGGTCCCTCACCAAAGGCTCCTACGTAAATTAAGCTGTCATGGGATAAAAGGGAAGGTCCTTTCATGGATTGAGAACTGGTTAAAGGACAGGGAACAAAGGGTAGGAATTAATGGTAAATTCTCAGAATGGAGAGAGGTAACTAGTGGTGTTCCCCAAGGGTCAGTCCTAGGACCAATCCTATTCAATTTATTCATAAATGATCTGGAGAAAGGGGTAAACAGTGAGGTGGCAAAGTTTGCAGATGATACTAAACTACTCAAGATAGTTAAGACCAAAGCAGATTGTGAAGAACTTCAAAAAGATCTCACAAAACTAAGTGATTGGGCAACAAAATGGCAAATGAAATTTAATGTGGATAAATGTAAAGTAATGCACATTGGAAAAAATAACCCCAACTATACATACAACATGATGGGGGCTAATTTAGCTACAACGAGTCAGGAAAAAGATCTTGGCGTCATTGTGGATAGTTCTCTAAAGATGTCCACGCAGTGTGCAGAGGCGGTCAAAAAAGCAAACAGGATGTTAGGAATCATTAAAAAGGGGATAGAGAATAAGACAGAGAATATATTATTGCCCTTATATAAATCCATGGTACGCCCACATCTCGAATACTGTGTACAGATGTGGTCTCCTCACCTCAAAAAGGATATTCTAGCACTAGAAAAGGTTCAGAAAAGGGCAACTAAAATGATTAGGGGTTTAGAGAGGGTCCCATACGAGGAGAGATTAGAGAGGCTGGGACTCTTCGGCTTGGAAAAGAGAAGACTAAGGGGGGACATGATAGAGGTATATAAAATCATGAGTGATGTTGAGAAAGTGGATAAGGAAAAGTTATTTACTTATTCCCATAATACAAGAACTAGGGGTCACCAAATGAAATTAATAGGCAGCAGGTTTAAAACAAATAAAAGGAAGTTCTTCTTCACGCAGCGCACAGTCAACTTGTGGAACTCCTTACCTGAGGAGGTTGTGAAGGCTAGGACTATAACAATGTTTAAAAGGGGACTGGATAAATTCATGGTGGCAAAGTCCATTAATGGCTATTAGCCAGGATGGGTAAGAATGGTGTCCCTGGCGTCTGTTCGTCAGAGGATGGAGATGGATGGCAGGAGAGAGATCACTTGATCATTGCCTGTTAGGTTCACTCCCTCTGGGGCACCTGGCATTGGCCACTGTCGGTGGACAGATACTGAGCTAGATGGACCTTTGGTCTGACCCGGTACGGCCGTTCTTATGTTATGTTCTTATGTTCTTATGCAGTGCTGCTCTCTTGGTTGGTGTTCATAGAGCATGCACTGATCTGTGTTAGCACAGGCCTACCCTGTAGATAGATGAGCCCTGGGGGATTGTTTTATGCTAATAGAGCTTTCAAAACAACCAGCCAGATTCTCAGCCGATGTAAATCAGTACATCTCCATTGAACTCAATAGAGCTAAGCTGGTTTACTACGGCTGAGGATCTGGCTGTACATCCCGTTCCAGAAACTCAATTTCCATCATAAGAAATGCAGAGAAAAGCTTATAACACATGCTGGGGGGGAGGGGGGAGAATGTCCAAAATGACAGCACGTGCCATCAGTAGCAATGGCCACTTCAGCTGACAGGATCCAGGCTTGCCCTCAGATACCTCTGCATACAGCTCCCGTGGCAGGGAGCCAATTAGAGCTGTGCATGCGCATGCGCGAGCAGAACTGGGTTAGCTGCATAAGAAATTAGACACAGATAGGGTTTGATCCTGCAAAGTGCTGGGCACTCTCCACTCCCACTGGCTTCCATGCAGGATCAAAGTCATAGGACGGAAAACACAGAAACAAACACCTCACTCCTCTAGTTTGAAATTATGAAAGTATTTAAAAAGCCCTGAACCTCACCATATTTTAGAAAGGGAGCGAACAGAGAGATACTTACAATCTTTGTCCATTTCAGGCAACCCTTACTGACTCCTAAGCAGTAACAAAGCTTGAGTTTTCTTTGTAGACTATGGAGAGATGGGGGAGGGAGAATGAATATAATGCTGCACTAACTGCAGAGAGGAGGAACTACGAGTGAGCTGTTTTAAATGTTTAGCATAGTATTATGCTGTTCTTTGTACTTTTGTTTCTTGTTTTCTTCAATATGTTTTCTTTAGTTGCCTAACGTGGGCTGGTGTGTGCTGTTACAAAACAAATAACTGGTATTGTTTTGATCTAGCAGTTTAAAATTCTCCATTTGAGCAGCTAATATGGGGCGGGGAGAACACGGGGACATTTTTTTAGATTTACTGCCTGGTTTAATCATTGTAGGCTTAGTTGGGCAATGGGAGCTTCACCAGCTACTATAATTGCAGTAATGAAAATACAAAAATGGTATCAACAAAGAACAGCAAGTGCAGTTATACTAGCTAAGACAAAATCATTAAAGCTATTAATCCTTCAAAGTATAACTGGATCATCTGAGGTCAGGAAAACATTTCCCCCAGGTTAGAGTACTGCATAATTAGCAGCATTCAGGAGATGTTAAGACTTCCTTTCCTTTAACACTTGTGTCAATTAATTAAAGCCAGATTCTACCACCTGCATTCAATGGGACCATTGGTAAAATAAGGGAGTAAGGGTGGTAGACTGGCTTAGTGTTTTTATGGAATTTGGATATGCAGAATTGATACTGCTATTTGAAATTTGAATGACAATGGCATTAGGCCCCTGGGGAGTGTACACTGATGTTACAGTTGTGTAGTAAAGTGCTAAAAAACCCAGGAAATGTTAATGTTAGGGTTAACTGTACAACCTAATCTCTGCCCCTTTGTGCATTACAATAATCTTTAAAAATCATCTACTCCAGGTGCAGGCAAACTTTTTGGCCTGAGGCCCACATCGGGTTTCCTAAATTGTATGGAGGGCCGGTTAGGGGAGGGGATCGTGGCCCGGCCCCCGCCTCCTATCTGCCCCCCTGGGACTCCTGCCCCATCCAACCCCCCCGTTCCCTGACGGCCCTGGTGGGACCCCTGCCCCATCCACACACCCCGCTCCCTGTCCCTGACCGCCCCCAGAGCCCCGCCACCCCATCCAACCCCTCTGCTCATTCCTGACGGTCCCCCCGGGGACCCCTGCCCCATCCACCACCCCCCGCTCCCTGTCCCCTGACCGCCCCCGAACCCCCGCCACCCCATCCAACCCCTCTGCTCATTCCTGATGGTCCCCCCGGGACCCCTGCACCCACTCAACCCCCTGTTCCCCCCCGTTCCCTATCCACACCCCCGCCCCCTGACCACCACCCCGAACTCCCCTGCCCTTTATCCAACGCTCCCTGCCCCCTTACCGCGCTGCCTGGAGCACCGGTGGCTGGCAGCCATGCCACCCAGCTGGAGCCAGCCACACCGTTGCCACCACGCAGCTTAGAGCACCGGGTCAGGCCGGGCTCTGCAGCTGTGCTGCCCCAGGAGCTCACAGCCCCACCGCCCAGAGCATTGCGCCATGGGGCGAGCGAGCTGAGGCTGCAGGGGAGGGGAAACAGCAGAGGAGGGGCCGGGGGCT
Source organism: Platysternon megacephalum (assembly GCA_003942145.1). Lineage (NCBI taxonomy): Eukaryota > Metazoa > Chordata > Testudines > Platysternidae > Platysternon > Platysternon megacephalum. The sequence goes on from QXTE01000172.1 coordinate 1,034,762, forward strand.
AGCCTCCCGGGCCAGGAGCTCGGGGGCCGGGCAGGACAGTCCCACGGGCCAGATGTGGCCCACAGGCCATAGTTTGCCCACCTCTGATCTATTATTTCATATACCAGAGGGGTAGCCGTGTTAGTTTGGATCTGTAAAAAGCAACAAAGAGTCCTGTGGCACCTTAAAGACTAACAGACGTATTGGAGCATAAGCTTTCATGGGTGAATACATGCGTCTGACGAAGTGGGCATTCACCCACGAAAGCTTATGCTCCAATACATCTGTTAGTCTTTAAGGTGCCCCAGGACTCTCTGTTGCTTATTTCATATACAATATCTCATACAACTTATTCTACAGCTGTGTACACATACGGTGGGTTCTGCATGTGCTTCAAAAGCACATCAAGCCTGTTCTTATTATCAGTTTGATCAATGACAGACAAGCTTAGTTTCTGCTTTAATGATGTCTTCACGTGTGTTGTCCTCAGGCATGTTGTACATTCAGTTAATAACTGCAGAGTACAGTTCAACAATAGATTAATGCACTCTTCTGTGGTTACTTTTTATGTGGTGATGTTCTTTCTACTCTGTAATCTTTGAAGTATGTGCTGATTGTTACCCACTTATTGGCTTTAGCTGCAGGATGCTTACTCAGGGCCAGCCATAAACTGCTCATATCTTGCATCCACAGTTCTCTCCCACCTCCCTCCAGGTTACACAATACCCCCCAAAAAAGAGGGCAGGAGGCAGGGCCATGCCTCGACTCCTCGACATACTGGCCAATGGAGCTGACTGACTGCCCAGGGAAGCAACCTGCTCCCTTTAGGATGGTATGGCTGCAGATCAGCCTCAACACAGGTGAATTATTAAATGGCACAACTGACCCCAATGCCAATCTTAGTTCCTGTACTAAAGACCCATCATTAAACCCATCTTCCTGTGCCTTCTCAGAACATACCATAAATCATGTGATTATTTTATTCAATCATCTGTCACATTGGTCAACGGCATTAATGAATGTATATGAATAGGACAGGGAGCATTTATGGGCTCCCTTGTCTCCATTTATCTCAAAATTGTCTCTATTTAAATTTCAGATGAGCAATGATTTTTATTGGCTATTAAAGAACAGCCTTGAATCCCAGAAATAGTCTCTGGGAGAAATAACAATGCTCATTGTAATTAGCAATGTTTTCATTGCTGTCCGTCATGAACAGAATGTCACTGTCTGGGGTTATGCATCTGTCCTTCAGCCAAGTTTGGACCAGGTTCTAACTTTTCTAATCACATACACACAATGAATATGGAAACGTACAGACTGATCCCTCATTCTATCATGTTCTCTGCTCTATCAGAAAGCAGAGTACGTGGCATTCCATAAATGGAAACACCCAGAGGTGAAAGTAAGCCGGTCCGGTCCGGTGTACCGGCAAGAGCCCGTACGCCGTGCCGGACTGGACAGGCTTCTCCGGCGGGGATTTAAAGGGCCTGGGGCTACTGGATCCCCGGGAGCCGTGCTCCAGTGGGGATTTAAAGGGCCCGGGGCTTCCTGCAGCAGCTGGAGCCCCGGGCCCTTTAAATCACCTCCGGAGCACTGCCGCCGCTACCCCAGCCCTAGCCCAAGCCCTGCCACCCCGGGGTAGCGGCGACAGGGCTCCCGCGGTAATTTAAAGGGCCCAGAGCTCCGCGGCGGCCAGAGCCCCGGGCCCTTTAATTCACTCCTGAGCCCCGGGGCTCCCAGACACCTCTGCAGCTGGTAGTTTTGGGGTGATTTAAAGGCCCTGGGGCTCCCAGCCACAGCCGGAGCCCCAGGGCCTTTCGGATGTCCCGCCTCTTCTGGTTGAGGCCACGGCCCGCTCAGGACTCTGTCTTACCAGTAAATCCTTTAAATTACTTTCACCCCTAGAAATACCATCTCCTTGGAATGAATTTTCCAAGGATTGACAAATTTGCAGTGAAAGGATGAAACAGACTTCTCTCCCACAAGGCCTGATCCTGCAAATCCTTATCTTCACAAGTAGCTTTTATTCACATGGGTAGTCCCACTGATTTCACTGGGACTATTTGTATGAGCATCTGCAGTGCTTTGGCCTTTTATTCCATTTCCTAAGGTTATTATAGAGCCATAGCGTATATCTGTGACTTTTGTCATACAGGTGTAATGAAGCCCTGTATCAATTTGTATTTCTGCCCTCCCTCTATTATGTAGGCTGTAGAATTGTTCGTAGCTTTGCAATTTGAACAAGTAAAAATATAAAAAATGAAAATTCTTGCTAGCCAGCTTTGGTGAACGTATGTTAACAATTGAAATGAAAGCTCTTTTCATCAACTGATAACATTTAAGATGGAATTTTTTGAAGTCCCTGTACTCTGCATTATCAGGTACTCTAAGATGTCTTAGTAGAGTTCTGTATGTTACCTAATGAATATCATATCCCAATTACATATAATAAAAGGAAAACCTTTGTAACACAAGATTAAGTTTGAACATATATAGCATTGCTCTCAGCCCGAAAAGTTAAGATACTAAAAAGCAAAGATCCTCATAGCAATGTTAACTCACATACAGAGTTGCATGTACACCTGCATATATTCACAGTAGGCATTCCTGGCAAAAAAAAGCTGTTTGTGAAAAATCAAAGCTGGGCTATTTAGCAGACAAAAGTCAAGAAACCCATAGTTTAGGGTGAGCTTTCAATCTTAACTTTGCCACCTTGCACTTGTGCATTTTAATACTGGGGGTGATTTTCAGAAGCTCAACTCCCCTTTGTGCCTTTGAAAATCTCCCCTAGCATCTAATGTGGATGGAATTGCTTTGAATTTACACCAGGGTAAGAGAGCAAGATTTGGCTCCATGTGTCATGATCAGAAAGGAACATTAAAAGTACACAATAAAAAGGTACTCCAGTATTTGAAAAAGCGTGTGGTTACTCAGGGTTAGATTGTCACTTTGCAATCTGCCCTGAGCAAGGAGATGTCCAGGAAGCAGATTGTTATGCTCCAACACACAAGGTGTCTCCCCTGCTGCTCTGGGCCGGAAGTAAACAATGCTGGGTCTATACCAGGGGTAGGCAAGCTATGGCATGTGTGCCAAAGGCGGCACACGAGCTGATTTTCAGTGGCACTCACACTGCCTGGGTCCTGGCCACCGGTCTGGGGGGCTCTGCATTTTAATTTAATTTTAAATGAAGCTTCTTAAACATTTTAAAGAATGTTATTTACTTTACATACAACAATAGTTTAGTTATATATTATAGACTTATAGAAAGAGACCTTCTAAAAACATTTAAATGTTTTACTGGCACGCGAAACCTTAAATCAGAGTGAATAAATGAAGACTCGGCACACCACTTCTGAAAGGTTGCCGACCCCTGGTCTATACCAATGCAGTGAGCATTACCCTGCATGCAGGTGCAGTTATGCTGGCCAGCACATTGTGGGGTCAGAGCCAAAGCTTTGCTTAGTCTTACCCTGTCCTTTCCCACCTTCCTGCACAGAGGATGAGGGGAGAGTAGTAGCTGTGTGGAGTATATTTCCCATCTCACACTGCAACTCAACGTACAAATACCCTGTACAAGGCAGTGCCTTACTCACCCTGCCCCCCTCCCACACCCTTAGCTCCTTGTGCAGCTGTGTGGTACCAGTGATAATCTAGGCCTTAATTAAACAGAATATTATAATGCACATGTGCAAAGGGGCAAAGGTTGAATGTTTGCCCTTATTTGTGCATGTCTTGATTTTTCTCTGTCTGACTACACAACCTTTGTTTTTCTTCAGATGTTTTCTAAAAGCATTTTTCAGTTTTTAATTCCATGGAGGTCAATGAGGTTACTCTGGATTTCAGCTGGGTAACTGAGCTGAGCGGGCTCCATGCTTGCCGTGGTATGGCGTCCGCACGGGAAAAAGGCACAAAATGATTGTCTGACATTGCTTTCACGGAGGGAGGGGCGACTGACGACATGTACCCCAAACCACCCGCGACAATGCTTTTGCCCCATCAGGCATTGGGAGCTCAATCCAGAATTCCAATGGGCGGCGGAGACTGCGGGAACTGTGGGATAGCTACCCACAGTGCACCGCTCCGTGAGTCGATGCTAGCCACGGTAGTGAGGACACACTCCGCCGACTTAATGCGCTTAGTGTGGACATACGCAATCGACTGTATAAAATCGATTTCTAAAAACTGATTTCTATAATATCGACCTAATTCCATAGTGTAGACATACCCTTAGAATAGGATTTGGATCCTAATATGAGGAACAAGGTCGTTTTAAAATAAGGCTCTCCCAGACTTCAGTGTAAACTAATCAGGATCTTCTAATTAATAGGCTCACTGCTGCCGCCTCATGTGACACCATCATTACTTCTTGACCACTGATGGTTAACTTACATGTAGTTGCTGTAAGCCAGGGGTCGGCAACCTTTCAGAAGTGGGGTGGCTGAGTCTTCATTTAGTCACTCTGATTTAAGGTTTCACATGCCAGTAATACATCTAACGTTTTTAGAAGGTCTCTTTCTCTAAGTCTATAATATATAACTAAACTATTGTTGTATGTAAAGTAAATAAGGTTTTTAAAATGTTTAAGAAGCTTCATTTAAAATTAAATTAAAATGCAGAGCCCCCTGGACCGGTGGCCAGGACCCAGGCAGTGTGAGTGCCACTGAAAATCAGCTTGGGTGCTGCCTTCGGCACCCGTGCCATAGGTTGCCTACTCCTGCTGTAAGCATTCCTTTTCCTTCCCTTTCCATTTACAGAAAGAAGCAAATGGCATTTACTGGCTTCCTCTTTCCTGTGTCATGACTTTCGTTTTTCTTATCAGCAAACTAGAATAGCCACTTAGCAGAAAATAATGACTTCATAATAATATAGTGGCTTGAAAACGCTTTTGTAAACAGTATTTGCTGGATTGCTGAGTATGAACCAAGTAATATATAACTGTGAAATTTAGTTTGATTGCACAAACTGTATGCAATATAATGAAAAGGTGTGAAAACAATAAAACATTTTTCTCCTAATAAGTGATAAAACAAAAATCTGATATATGTAAATTTGCCATTCTCATGATTTTTTTAAAAATATCTAGTTATTCCTTAATTATAAAGCATATATAGATGCTCAGCAAATAGATTAGATGCTTATATGAGTATTCCAGTGTCTCTTTTGGAAAAATAACATAAAACTATCATGTCCAACGCAATCAGTGATCCATCTAGTCTCTAACAGTAAGCAATACCAGCTGCTTCAAAGGAAGGTACAAGAAAACATTTAGAGGACAATTATGGAAATACCTGCCTATACACAGAGAAGTTTCTTCCCAACTCCATGAGATGTGGTCCGAAGCATGGGAGATTTATAACCTTTATTAATTTTTAAATGTATCTAATGTAAGTGTGGTAATTCTGATTACCCAAATAAATATCTTCTTTGAATCCAACTAAGCCCTTGGCCTCATTAATTCTGTAGCAATGAGTTCCACAGATTAGCCTTGTATTGTGTGCAAAAAATAACTATTAATTTAAAATGTGTTGCCTTTCAGTTTCCTTGAATGGTGTTTTGTTCTTGATTATGAAAAAGGAGTAAGTAGGAGTACCCAAATTACCTTCTATATGCTGCTCATAATTTTGTGTATCAGTATCAGGCCCTCATTCATTTTCTGTCTAAAGCAACCAGCCCAGTCTTTTTAAACTTTCTTCATAGAAAAATCTTTCCAGACCTCTTTGTACTGCACAGAGGTTTTCACTGGGCAATCTACAATAATACCCAGCAATGTTACCTAAGGCCATAGGAATGGATTTTGCTGCTGTAATTTTGGACGTAGGAACATTTTAAATGTGTTTTAAACCTAGTCTTTTTAATTGAAATGGATTAAAACATTCACTGGGTCTGATTTTTAGAATACCAGTATATGAAAATGTGACTTTTTTCATTGTAAGGTTGCATTCTCACTTCTGGAGAGGAAACACAGGCCACTTCCTATTAAGATGACAGCTCTTGGGTCACATGTGAGTTGCTCATACAAGAGTCTCAGCTAAAGCCTTAGCTGCACACACAAGCTGAACTGACTTGACTGAATCAGTTTAGACATAGATTTAAGAATGTCCGCACAAATGGACTGCACTGATTTAATTGAATTGGTTTCTAAATTGATTTAATTACATGGGTACAACGCCTGTGTGTAGACAAGCCATAAGAGTTCAGTCCCAGGACTGGGAACCAAGGACACATGAATGCTATTTCTGAATGACACTTACTCATTCCCCCAGCGGCAGTGGGATTGTCACATTTTATTGTATTCAGATTCCTATACCTCACCCATCATCTTAGTATATGAATACCACTTAACTTCTCTGGTTACATTTCCCCCTCTGTAAAATGGAGATCATAGTAGTTACTTACCAGTGGCAGACAGAGTTTATTTAGCGCTTTGACAGCCTCCGGGAAGTATTTCACTGTGAACAACAAAGATTTTGTGTGAAGATTCTGAATGGGGATTTCAACTGCTGGGCTTTTTTTTTTTTTTTAAATGGATTAATTTGGTTAGTCTGAATGGCCAAAATGTTTTCTTTGGAACCATCCTTTTAAGAAATGATCACATCTGGTCCTTTTGGGGTAGAGATCTATCCTTTTGTTCTGTGTTTGAACAGCACCCAGAACAGGGTCCTGGTCTGTGACTGGGGCTCCTATGTGCTACAGCGATACAAATCAATAACAATCCTCCATATGGTTAGGCTACTACACCTATATTTTGGCACCTAGATGAAAGTGGCCTGATTTTGCAAAAGTGCCAAGCACCTATAGTTTCCGCACTTCTGAAAATCAGGCCACTTTTATTTAGGAGCCAAAAGATGGACTTAGGAACCTAAGTCCTGGTCTTCACTACAAACTTAGGTCAACATAAGCCATGTTAAGTCGATCTAATAACATGTGTCTACACTACCGAGTCCCTTCCACCGACCTACGTGGCCAGTAAAGTCAACTTCTGTACTCCACCTCAGCGAGAGGTGTCGTGCTTGATTTGACACCCACAGGTCGACCTGGGGATAGTGTAGAAACTGAGTTGTGTAATTCAAATGAATTGGCCTCCAGGAGGTTTCCCACAGTGCTCCGCTGTGACCGCTCTGGAGAGCACTTTCAACTCCACTGCACGTCAGCCAGGCACACAGGAAGCCCCGGGAACTTTTAAATGTTCATTTCCTGTTTGATCATCGTGGAGAGCTCGCCAGCACAGCTGATCATGGAGACTCAAGGCCGCAAACGTGCTCCAGCATGGAGTACACAGGAGGTGGTGGATCTTATTGCTCTGTGGGGAAAAGAGTCTGTGCAGGCAGAGCTCCGATCCAGCAGAAGAAATGCTGACATCTATGCCAAGATCGCGTGGGGCATGGGGGAGAAGGGTTACACGAGGGACACGCAGCAGTGCTGCATGAAAATAAAGGAGCTTCGGCAAGCGTTCCAGAAGACAAGGGAGGCAAACAGTCATTCTGGTTCTGCCCCACAGACATGCTTCTTTTACAAGGAGCTGCATGTGACTCTCGGTGGCGACCCCACCACTACCCCAAAATGCTCTGTGGATACCTCCCAGGCATCCTGGGTCACCTCGGGCAACAACGAGAAGGACGTTGTTGATGATGATGATGAGAATGGGAGGCAGGCAAGTGGAGGATCCATTCTCCCCAACAGCTAAGAACTGTTTTTAACCCTGGAGCCCATCGCTTCACAGGACCAGGTGGCGGCCAAGCGTGGTGCTGGGGAAGGCACCTTTCCAATCAGATTGTAGGGATTACATGCTATTATTTTTTATGTTTAATCTGAACAAAAAAGGAGGTATAGTGAGTATCTGCTTCCCAGTGCTTCCTAGAAACTCCAACTATTATGTGCACGGGGATGGCCCGGGAATCCTCCGTGGAGATCTCTAGGAAGCTTTCATGGAGTACTCTGCAATCCTTTGCAGAAGGTTTCTGGGAAGGGCTGGCTTATTTCTTCCACCACAGTAGGACACTTTCTCATGCCACTCCAGTATTAACTCTGCTGGCATCATTGCAGCACACAGCATTGCAGCGTAAGGACCAGGTCTGTATCCAGAGGCTTGCAGCATCTGCTCCCTAGTAACCTAGTAAGCAAACAATGCCAGCGACCTTTTAAACGTCCAAAGGCACATTCCACCACCATTCTGCACTTGCTCAGCCTATGGTTGAACTGGTCCTTATTGCTGTCCAGGCTGCCTGTGTATGGATTCATGAGCCATGGGAGCAAGGGGTAGGCTGGGTCTCGCAGGATCACGATTGGCATTTCAACATCACCAATGGTTATTTTGCAGTCTAGAAAGAAAGTCCCTGCTTGTAGCTTTCTGAACAGACCTGTGTTGCTAAAGATGCATGCGTCATGCACCTTTCCCGACCATCCCAAATTGATGTAGGTGAAACGGCCCCTATGAATCACCAGTGCTTGCAACACCATTGAGAAGTACCTCTTTTGGTTTATGTCGTCTTTGGCAAGGTGGTCTGGTGCCAAGATAGGGATACGCATTCCATCTATCGCCCCAACACCGTTAGGGAACCCCATCGCAGCAAAACCATCCACTATGTCCTGCACATTGCCCAGGGTCACTACCCTTCTTAGCAGAAGTCTGTTAATGGCCCTGAAAACTTGGATCACAACAGATCCCCCAGTAGATTTACCCACTCCAAATTGATGCCCCACTGACCAGTAGCGGTCTGGCGTTGCAAGCTTCCACAGAGCTATCGCCACTCGCTTCTCCACTGTCAGAGCCGCTCTCATTTTAGTATTGCTGCGCTTCAGGGCTGGGGAAAGCTCTTCACACAGTTCCTGGAAAGTGGCCTCATGCATTTGAAAGTTCTGCAGCCACTGCTGGTCATCCCATAGCTGCATAATGATCTGGTCCCACCAGTCAGTACTTGTTTCCCGGGCTCAGAAACAGCGCTCAACCGTGTCAAGGTGATGCATGACTGATGCCAGCAATTGCAAATTGCTCCGCTCTGTCTTCTAGCAGGGATGTTTGCATGGCATCACATTGTTCCATGCGGCGGCTCCTGTATCGGCTGTGTAAATACTGCAGGAAAAGGCACGAGGTGTTTGTAATGCTCACAACAACAGTGTACAGCCGAGCAGGGTCCATGCTTATCGTGCTACGGTATTCACGCAGGTAACCCAGGCTTACAAAAAAAGGCATGAAAAAGGCTTGGTTTATTTGCCATTGATTTCAGGGAGGGAGGGAGAGAAAAGGAGGAAGGTAAGTGCATCATGGGAGGCTAACGCCATGTTCCCATAACCACCCGCGCCAATGTTTTGGTCCCATGAGGCATTGCAAGCCCAACCCAAAATTCCACTCGGCTATGTGCACTGTGGGATAGTTACCCACAGTGCAGTGCTCCATGCATCAATGCAAGCCCTGCTAGTGAGAATGCACTCCGCTGACACAATGAGCGTAGTGTGCACACGCAAGATCGACTTGCTTAAATCAGAGGCTAGATGTTGACTTACATGAAGTCGACTTAACTTTGTAGTGTAGACGTGGCCTATGTTTAGGCATCCAGGTTTGAAAATGTTGGCCAATATTTCTGAAGTCTAGTTTGGTTTTATTATGCTTAAACTTTTTCTCGTTTTGGATGCAGATGTAGGTTTGTCACATGTAGTGCGAGTAATGAAATAAAAAAGCTGTGGATCAAGATGCTAGCTCCTGAAATGATACAAAATTCTCTGTATTAATTAATGAGACAAAGCACTGACTGTGCTTGTTACAGGCAGTATTTGCATCCCCTGCTAAATGATATTAAGCAATAAGGTTCCTTTCAGGTTAGATCATCTATCATGGACCCTGAAAAAGGTGCAGTACATAGTTGTGCTGCTCCTAGGAGCAAACCAGGGACCAAATTGTGATTCAGAGTTCTCCCTTGCTCCAGTGGGGAAGTAAACTGCATCAGCACTTTAGCTGGTGCAACTTACTTGCCCCTCCATGCTGTGCTGACAGGTATGTTTTAGAGGCCATAGTCAAGACTACACCCGCTCCCCTATGCCAGCTCCCTACTCCACACTATATGGGGGAGAAGGGGAGTAGCTACCCAGTGAAAGATTCTCTCCCTGTTTTGCATTGCTAACCACAGCGTGGGCAGTGTGCACAGGGAGTGAGTGGGTGCTTTATGGCCCATATTCCCATATGTGGTCATGTGCCACAGGTCACTAGGTGGCCCATAATCATGAAGACTGGGAGGATGGACTATCTAGGCCAGTTGACCTCCTCTTGTCTAATGCTATGATTTGACAAACGACCAGAGGCTAATGACCAGATTATGGGGGGAAATGCTCATTACACAGTCCAGGAGATTTGGAATAGTGAATCATAGAACTGGAAGCGACCTTGAGAGGTCATCTAGTCCAGTCCCCTGCACTCATGGAAGGACTACGTATTATCTAGACCAGGGATCGGCAACCTTTGGCACGCAGCCCATCAGGGAAATCCGCTGGCGGGCTGGGACGGTTTGTTTACCTGCAGCATCTGCAGGTTCAGCCGATCGCAGCTCCCACTTCACCGTTCCAGGCCAATGGGGGCTGCGGGAAGCAGCGGCCAGCACATCCCTCAGCCCACGCCGCTTGCCAAAGGTTGCCGATCCCTGATCTAGACCATTCCTGACAAGTGTTTGTCTAACTTGCTCTTAAAAATGTCCAATGATGAAGATTCCACAAGCTCCCTAGACAATTTATTCCAGTGCTTAACCACCCTGACAGTTAGGAAGTTTTTCCTAATGTCCAACCTAAACCTCCCTTGCTGCAATTTAAGCCCATTGCTTCTTGTCCTATCCTCAGAGGTTAAGAAAAACAATTTTTCTCCCTCCTTCTTGTAACAACCTTTTACGTACTTGAAAACTGTTATCGTGTCCCCTCTCAGTCTTCTCTTTTCCAGACTAAACAAACCCAATTTTTTCAATCTTCCCTCATAGGTCATGTTTTCTAGACCTTTAATCATTTTTGTCACTCTTCTCTGGACTCTCTCCAATTTGTCCACATCCTTCCTAAAATGTGGCGCCCAGAACTGGACACAATACTCCAGTTGAGGCCTAATCAGCAGAGTCGAGCGGAAGAATTACTTCTCGCGTCTTGCTTACAACATTCCTGCTAATAAATCCCAGAATGATGTTCGCTTTTTTTGCAACAGCGTTACACCGTTGACTCATATTTAACTTGTGGTCCACTGGAACCCCCAGATCCCTTTCCACAGTACTCCTTCCTAGGCAGTCATTTCCCATTTTGTATGTGTGCAACTGATTGTTCCTTCTTAAAGGGAGTACTTTGCATTTGTCCTTATTGAATTTCATTCTATTTACTTCAAACCATTTCTCCAGTTTGTCCAGATCATTTTGAATTTTAATCCTATCCTCCAAAGCACTTGCAACCCCTCCCAGCTTGGTATCGTCCACAAACTTTATAAGTGTACTCTCTATGCCATTATCTAAATCATTGATGAAGATATTGATCAGAACCGGACCCAGAACCCATCCCTGTGGGACCCCACTCGTTATGTCCTTCCAGCATGACTGTGAACCACTGATAACTACTCTCTGGGAACCGTTTTCCAACCTGTTTTGCATCCACCTTATGGTAGCTCCATCTAGGTTGCATTTCCCTAGTTTGTTTATGAGAAGGTTATGCGAGACAGTACCGAAAGCTTTACTAAAGTCAAGATATACCAGGTCTACTGCTTCCCCCCCATCCACAAGGCTCGTTACCAGGGCCGGCTCCAGGCACCAGCTGTACAAGCAGGTGCTTGGGGCGGCCCCTCGGGANTTTTATGAGAAGGTCATGCAAGACAGTACCGAAAGCTTTACTAAAGTCAAGATATACCAGGTCTACTGCTTCCCCCGCATCCACAAGGCTCGTTACCCTGTCAAAGAAAGCTATCAGGTTGGTTTGACACAATTTGTTCTTGACAAATCCATGCTGACTGTTCCTTATCACCAAGAAGCCATGTTGTATTACACAAGTAAGGCACAATGATTAGTACTTCTGAAGATCCCACCTTAAATGCTTATCTGGTGAAAATAAACCTAGAGTGCAAACATTTGAACAGTAAACCCTGCCTCAGTTTGAGGTTCCTATAGAGGCAGAGACAGCTGAGCCCAGAAGTTACAACTAGAAGTGCTGATCTTCTCTCCTAGCGCCTGTCTGCTGTTGTCAGCAAAAATCATGTTTACCGGGGCTGTGCCCATGACTTGGCACACCTATGTTACTCACCACCTCACAAGGGCATGGTGAGAATTAACTCACTAGTCTTTGTAAAGATGGAAAGTGCAGCAGCATGTTAGTACAGTATTATGCATCAGCACTCTAGTTAAACAATAATGACTTGGGTGCAGAGCATTTCTTAGGAACAAATAAAAGGCTGGGAGGAGCTGATGGGCCCAAGTTCCTGCAGAGAGGTTATTATTGTTACTATAAACTGAAAACGAGAAAAAAATAGGCAGCGGGTTTTTTTTAATGGATGATGCAATTTTTATTGGAATGTAAAAAGCCTTCCTGGTGAATGTATGCCCTGAATATTAGGCAGGCAGATTGTTCGAATCCTCTTTCTATCCAGTTTATATAGTGAATCTGAAGCATGCTTTATTTTTGCTGAGCTCAGCTGACAGATAGAACTTTAACACACACACTCACAGGTGTTCTCGTATATATATATTTTGTCACACTGCTCCTTTTTCCTAGTATAGTTAAAGCTGCTTTTCATGTGTTTTGAAAACAAATTATTAACGTTCCAAAATCCAGTTTTTAATAAATTAATTTCTACAGTTGATACAGTAAAGTCAAAATTAAAGTCATGATAATTTGAGGCCTCTTCCAACCAGGTGCTTGGGAATACAGTGGGAACTGAGGGCACTCAGTACTTCACAATATTAAGCCAATGGTTCTTTAAGGTCTCATGCATCTGTATGACACAGATTTGTTTTGTGTTTTTGCCTATCTTGAAAGCATACAAAGTGATGCTCTTGATTAGCTAAGAAGTAATTGTTGTGCTCAGGCTCTCAGCTTCCAAAATGTTTTCTAATGATTATAGTACTATATAAAAAAAAGTATATATTTGTCATTAGGTCTGATTACTAACAATATTTTGTAGTTTCACTATGTACTTTGCTCTATGCAGTGTTGTTGTAGCCATGTTGGTGCCAGGATTTTTTTCCTGATATTTGAAAAGTACATAATAAAAGAGGTCATCAAACATTTCACAGAACAGATATAAAAGCAAAACCAGTCGTCTTCTGATAAAAAGAATATGATGGAAAAACAAAATGGATTTTTTGCACCTCAAGTGCTCTTCAAAGGTGCTATGGCCATTCCATGTTTCTTACTGTTCCAAGTAGCTTCAGGGCATATCAGAGCCTCTGGCAGTTTTCAGTGGCAGTTTTCATGGATTTATTTTACTGATATTTAATAATGTATGTGTATTTCAAGTGTATATAAAAGAAGGCCGCAATAGTCAGTAGTCTACTGAAATTAACAAAGTACTTAAGCTTTACTTTTGTGACTTATGAACTTGTATAGATTTATTAAGCATATTTGGTGATACTTTGATTCATTCTAGTAACCTCTCCCTCCTCTAATGGCTACACTCATTATCCTTCATTACAGGTCAACATAAAAAAGTGACATAAAACATAACATCATCCTTCACTGAAGGACACTAATGTCCTTGGACCTGTACGTTACAGAGAAAAAGACAAGGAGCAGATCCTCAACAGCTGTAAATTGTCATAGCCACATGGACTTCATCTTGAAGACTTTAAGTCTTGAAACCAATGGAACTATGACAATTTACACTAGCTGAGGCTCTGTCCCACAGCCCATGCACCTATGGTGCTTATGTTTTAAATTAGACAGAGCAGGGATCTCAAACTTTTTCCGCATGTGGATGGGCCACATGTTAACAAAGGTTGTCTTGTGGATGCCTCACTTCCATTTGTGATCATGCATACCACCTTCATTCCCATTCCCAACTGCGCTGACCACTGCACCCCACCTCCTTCCATTCATTCCCTCAACTGTGGCAAACATAGCAGCTAGTGACATAGAAGGATAATAGTAATGTATTCAATGTATTTCAGTTTTCTTGTAAAGTAATTTTGCAGTTGGAAATAAGGGGAGTCGGCATCATATGACCAGTCAGCTTTCCATGGACCATTAGCAGGTACTCCACAGACCATGGACCACAGTTTGGGGGGACAAGCACTATATTTCACTAACTGCTAATTGGAAAAGGTACAGCTTCAAAAGATTGCAGACGTGGGCTTGTTTTTATTAAAATTCTTAGCTTGGTGCATTTGCCTTGAAAGACTCCATAGAGGAAGTGTATTTTAAGGACATAATCAAAATTGTGTTATATACCTTTAATAATGCACATTTTTAAGGAAAAATGACTGTCAGGATGAGGTTATTGGTAAGACTGAGATGACTAAATCATATAGAGCGTGGGGGGGCAGGACAGAGGATAAAAATTACAGTAGAGGATGAATAAACTGGAATGCAAAGGGAGGAAAAAATGAAATCAAGAGTCTGACTATGGAACTAGAAAATGTTTAAATAATATACATAAAATGAAACTATAATACCAGCCTGAGATTTTAACTGAATGAAGAAACTGACTGTGTTTTGCACTAGTAGTTATCCATATCAACAGAATTCCTGATTTTAATTGTATGTATTGTTTCACCTTTACTAAGAAAACTCTCATAAGGTGAGAAGCATTTGGCCCTTTGTTACCAAATAAACAAGAACTGTGATCTAGAATCACAATCATCACAGTGTATGACAGATATAGCAGAGATTTGTTTTGACATTTATTTATAATCAAAATAAATTATCATATGAGCAAATTAATTTTAACATAAACTAGACGTTTTAAACTTCTGCATGTTATATGAATGAATAATTCTTGGAATCATATTCTAGGTCTTAATGTAGCCACATATAAGAATGTGATCACTGCACTGGTGTCTTAAAATGTGAGTAAAAACAATACCAATACTTTGCACTTCTATAGTGTCCTCTATCTAGCATCTCGAATAATTCTGGATCTGATTGCCATCCCTATTCTGAGTAGGATCTTACTCTGCAAGTGGTTTCACTGATTTTTTTTTTTTAAAAGTCCCTGAATGACTTGCCAAAGAATATAGACAAAACCTGTGTCAGAGACAGGAATCCCAGTCCCTAACCACTATGAGGCTTTTAAATTCTTCTTTCTCTCTTAACATATATATATATATAAAATCATTATTGCACATGAGCCATTTATGAACATAGTATTCAACATTAGCTGAATACTTGCATATCTCGTTCCATTTCAGTGGCAAAGGAAATAAAGTTGACTGGTGATTTTATAAGATTACTTATCATGCTTCCTCATACTCTCCAACTCTAGATATGGGTTTGATCACTCTATCTTCAATCCAGCAAAACAATTAAGCAGATGCATAACTGTAAACAAGGCCGGGTAAGGGATAGGCACAATACACTTGTGCTTATAGGGCCCCAATTCCTGGAGTCATGTGATCAAAGATCACATTGCCACCTCTGCCTCTCTAGGGGTGGGTGAAGAGAGGAACCTTACTGCCACTCTTGAGATTACAAGGGGGCCCCATGCCACTGCCCCGTCTCATTGGAAGAAGAGGGACAGGGACTGGGGGTGGGGCCATGGGGGAAGAGCAACAGGTGTTCCTAGGGTCCCAGATTGCCTGGCCCTGACTTTCAGCATGTGAGTAGTGCTACTGAGGTGAAGCTTAAAATGAAAACTTAAGTGCTTTGCTGGATTGGGGTCAGAGTGCTCAGAGTCTTGTAGGATCCACCCATATAGCTTCAAAAAGAGAACTGATACTCAGTTCTATCCTTGATCTTGCTTATTTAATTTCCAAATGTCCAGCTTTTCTGATAGAACTATTAAAGGATTCCGGTTTGGCATCTAAGGCTCCAATTCTGCAAGCTGCTCCAGCTAGGCCATGGGATCCACCCCCGTGAAACAGCTTGCAGGATCAGCACCAAAGTAATTTTCCAGTCCATTATATCCTCCATCAAATTCCTGACTTCATTGCAAAGGGGGGCATGGAGCAGCATTCACGTCGCACTCTCAGTCAGTACTGGCCCGGGTAAGCTAATGATCCAACCATGGGACGAAATTCGGTGATGAATCCTGGTCACGTGCCACCTGAGTCACGTTGCACATACGTTGCACATACGCTAAGATTCTTGCAAAAATGTCCCCTCATTCGTCCATTGATATTGATATTGACTTCAATGGAAGATTTGCCCAATCATATGTGGGTAAATTTCTTGTTGAGATTACAGCCCAGGTAAGGACAAGGGGAAATATTCCCTCCCCCACACACACACATAGTTTCCCACAACTGTGAAAATTTAAATTGATAAAATAAAAATGTTTAAAAATAAACATTGATATCTGTCCAAATTATATAAAAAAAATCAAACTCTGCCAAGTCTAGTCTAAAGTAAGACTTTATGCAGTCCAGTGGGTCTTGTACTGGCCCTTTGCAAAGGAGTGAATTTGATCCATACTGTTTTTTTCACAGTAGCCTCAGAATGTACCAGATATTTGCTATTTTGTATACATTTAAAAACAAACCAAAAAACCCCAAAACAAAACAAAAGCAACTTTCCTTCTTGCTGCTGAGTGTTGGAGTTAAAGTATTTACTTTATATTAGAAAAGCTCACTTGTCTCTTGGGTTTTTCCTCCCTTCCTTCATCAGTAAACATTTGGATTGGTGTTGGTAACTGTATCTAAAACAGGCTAAATCAGGGTCATCAGCAAGGAACTGAGAAACAGTATTTACTGGGGTGGGGAGATTGTATAGCTGCTTCTTTGTGTAGATGATGGTTCTCAGGGTTCCCACAGGACTAGAAAGAAAACAAACATAAAACAGTGAGATAAGAGTAGAAAAGTGAAAATAATGCTTATGATGAGACTTTTCTCTTGAAATTCTCTTGTTCAGACTAACCAAACTATCAAAAGATAGAATAACCGTCATGTATTATAAATGAACTGGCATAATAGCATGAAGATATTGCTGCTATGGCCTCTGCACACCAGTTAGTCTATAGTACGAAGGCAAAATCCTACATTTTGAGTATGAGACGAAGTATAATTTAAGGAGCTTTAACAAAGAGAGAGAGAGAGAGAGAAGACAGTTTTAGTAAAGTAAAAACAGATTTCTGAATAGTTAAACATTTTCTTTTCATTTGTTTCCAGTAAGCAGACTGGGAATTTAGTATGAGGAAAAGATTGTCCAGGAGGAAAACAGCAGGCAGACATTCGTAAGAACTAATATCTACACAAAGAAGACTTCAGAGAAGGACTGTCTCTGGGGATTTTTGTTTTATTTTCCTTTAAGAGCGTTACAAACATTTGTGGGGGAAGATTTATTTGATTTTGTTGGGACTGAGTTTAAACCATTTTATGAACCATATGAGGAAAATAATTTAGATTTGGGAGAGAGAGGCTTAGAAAACAGAAAGAAACAAAACTGAAGAGGTTTGGAGTGTTAAACAGTATAGAGAGGAGAGGATGATGTCAGCATGTTCCTAACTCCACACCTGATATCAGCATATGGAAAACATCTGACGTTATAGCAACTTTCAAATGTTCTTGCATGATGATAAAACAATAATAATACCTAGCTCCTATATAGTGCTCTTTATCAGTAGATCTCAAAGCACTTTACAAAAAATGTCAATGACACTTCTCAAACGTTACATGGCATAATCCATATTCACTATTAAGAAATCTTGAATCTAAAAACACAGCCTCTGCTGTGTACACTTAAAAAATTGGGGATTTGTATTTGTGGATCCAGCTATAGTACAGGTTTCCAGATCTACTCATTAACTAAATAAGAGTATTAAGTGCAGTAATTTACATTCCAGTTGTCTGCAATTATACATTCTTATTAAAAAAGTTTCATTTTCTGCAATCCTTGGTATTGCTGAACCCAGCCTTTAAAGAACCTTGAATCAAAATCTCATAATTTTTGGAGCATCTTATAAATCATGAGATTTAAAAAATAGTCAAATTTGGCCTTTTGTTTGCTTTAAAGTTTTTAAGCCTCCAGGGTACACATTTTCAATGATTACTCCATAACTTTGAAGGCTAGAAACCTTTTTAAAAAAATGAAAGCTTGTATTTTCCCATCATCACATGATTCCAGGAGCTGGAGCTTTAAGAAAAGACAAATATTGCAAGACTCAAGATAAAATTGTGAGCGTTGGCAATGCTGCTTTGGTCCACTCCTCTGCTCCATTTCTCTCACCCACTTCCTTTACAACTGGTCTCTCTCTACCCTATAGTCCAGCCTCCCTATTATCTTGCCTCTTCCAGTTGCTGGGTAATTCTTCAGCCCACCCACTCTTCTACGTCACTCATCATCCCACCTGTGTGTTGTGCCTCATTTTGCGCCATCCCCTGCTCTCCCTTCCCCTCCCCTTCCTTGCACTGGCTCTGTCCAATCCTCCTCTTTAGGTCACCTGCAAGTGGGAAATTGAGAAATCTAAGTAGACTCAGGGTGCCTCTCTGCTATTCATCGGACAATTGAGAGGGAAGAAAGACTATCTGAAAGATGTCAAGTTTCTGGTCTATCAAAAGATTCTTTAATGAACTGGCAACTAACACTGCTGTCCTAGGTATCTCAGCATCAGGTGTTATATGCTACTGTCAGAATTGGACTATAGAGCTCAAAAATGTGGATGTATTTGTGCATTAAAGTAACTGACAGTGGCTCCCACACCAAATATTTTACTAGTATGATACCATCCTCTGAAAAAGGCAACTTGCATGTCATCTGTATTTGTATTATGGGAATCTCCAGAGTAAGATATGCCTGCAGCCATATCTCTTTGTGTAAGGATCTCCCTCAGCATAAGCAGTCAGGCTGGGTCAGTACTTGGATCAAAGAGCTCCACAGAACACCTAGATGCTGCAGGAAGAGATGTTGGGGATACAGTGTACATAAGAGAATGGCTATACGGGGTCAGATCAATGGTCCATCTAGCCATATCCTGTCCCCCGCAGTAGCCAGTACCAGAGCAGTGCACAGAACAGGGCAATTTTGGAGTGATCCACCTGTCTTCCACATCTGGCTTCTGGCAGTCAGAGGTTTAGGATTGCCCTGAGCATGGGGTTGCATGCCTGACCATCTTGGCTAATAGCCATTTATGGGCTTATCCTCCATGGACATATCTAGTTCTTTTATGAACTCAGTTATACTTTTGGCCTTTACAACATCACCTGGCAGTGAGTTCCACAGGTTAAATTGTGTATAGTGTGGAAAAAGTACTTCCTCGTGTTAGTTTTAAACCAGTTGCCTATTAATTTAATCGGGTGACCCCTAGGTTTTTGTATTGTGCAAAAGGGTCAATAACACTTTCTTGCTCACACCACTCATGATTTTATAGACCTCTAACTGTGATGACACTTTTTTCTGAGTCAGCTAGTTCTTCTAGTCCATGCAGGCTCTTAAACCACCTTCATCACCGTAGTAGATGGGCTTCCCCTCATCTTGGCTAAGTTTTTTCTCTCCTTCATTGCAGGTTGAAAGTTTCACAACCCTTTTTTCCTTTCCTGAAAACATGTATGGAAAACTATGCTAATTTTTGACCAGCTCCACCCAGGAGCCAAAAAATAATGGCTTGCAATGTCCCGTCCAGAGGCGCTTGGATGTGCCAACCGCTGGGATTGAAAGGAGGAGAGGGCCGTTGCCGCCAAGAATAACTGTTTGCCTGCAGGGCCTGTCCTAGGCTTTGGCTGGGGACAGTGCTTCATTTGTGCCAGGGCTTGACAGGGCCGATCACTGGCACCTCTAGGCTTGGCTGTTCATAGCCCAGCTGGCACCTCTGGGCTTGCTGCATTAGTTATGAATGTAAAAAAAAATATGGCTGAGCCCCACTTTCATTACAAATGAAGCATTGGCTGGGGAAGGGCAGCTCTCCCCTTTGCCTAGGGGCAGGGCTGATCTGCAGGGCCATCCTCGCGCGCGCTAGCCTCCCTCGGGGCTCGAACCCCTGCTCCTCCAGCGTTCGAAACGGTCGTTCCTCGCTAACGGCAGGCGGGGTCCAGCACCAACCTTCTAAACAACGGCCAAGGCTCTCAACGGGCGGCGCGAGCTGCTCCGCCTCTCCCTCCCCCCACGTGCTGGCCAGGCCTGGCGACCTCACTTCCGGCCGCGGGGCGGGGAAGTGGGACGAGCCGGAGGAGTGCGCGTGCGCCGCAAACCGCACACAGCACAGGCGAGGCGAGGCGCCTGGTCCCTTGCAGATCGCTGGGTGCGCGGCTCGGCGGTGACGTGCTGCTGTTGCTGCCTGCGAGCTGGGCGCAAAGTCCGCGCCGTGTCCCCGCCGCGCAGGGCAGCTCGGGGTCGCTCCTGGCCCTGCGGGAGCAAAGGGGCGCAGCGGGCCCCGGCGCTTCCCACCCCCCGGCTGCGGTGCCGCTGCCTTGCGGGGCGGCGGGCGAGCGAGCGGGGCGTGGGCAGCCGCGGCAGGAGGAGCCCAGCGCGGGCAGCTCCCCGCGGGCGGAATGTGAGGCTCGCAGCCCGGCTCCTGGCAGCGGCGAGCGGTTCCCCGAGCAGCGCCTCCCCCCCCCCCCCCGGNATGCCCCGGGGGCGGGGGGTGGGGGATCGGCGGGGCAGGACGGCGCAGCCCCCATCGCGCTCCCGTTCCCAGGGCCACAAATGCCAGCCCCTGCGGGAGGAATCGGGGCTGGGAGGCAGGAGCCCTGCAGCGCCAATGAAGGGGGCTCCCGTAGGGGGCGAAAAAGTTGGGGCCAGCAGGAGAGAAATCTCCCTTTGCGCCCCACGCTGGGCTAGAAGGCGGAGACCTTTGGATCGCCCCTTTTTTCTGCCCCCGGCACTGGCTCTAAATAGCTGCTTACACATTATAAGCCGGTTAGTGATTTTTTTTTTTAAACGATTGGCTGGTGCATTGGCCTCATTATGGGGTTTACATAGTTTCCTGACATATTGTCACCAGTAAACCAGTATGAAATCGCCTAGCGAGTGGCATGCTGCTGTTGGATCTGATATTCATTGGGTCCAGTCAAATGGTGTTTCAGAGAATGTGTGTAGGGGGCTACACAGTAACCAATGCCAGAGAATTGGCTTGTATAAGATTTTTGTCCTATTTGCTAATTCCAAATGAAGCTGATATTAAGGCCTAACTTCTGGAATTCAACAGACTTGTACTTGGATCAGCAATGAATGTGTGGTGTTTGCAGCTTTATATGCAGTAGGACTCCTGTCTTCCCCTTGCAACAATATTTGATTAATTATTCCATCATTATTAGCATGCTGCTTGTATTGTTAAACCTGCAATTGACATTGCAGTGAAGTTATGTTAGACAACAAAAGCTCTGAATAGGCAATATTTTGTCATTTATGCTATGCATTTTAGTAAACTAAATAACATAGGTAATCTTGACTGGTATCAGATTTGGGTTCTTATTGTGGGAATAACCAGTATAGTACTTACTCTTAGCTAAATATTTATGTACACTCTACACTATGAAGAATACTGTATAATTCCCTTCTCAGCTGGTTGGACATAAGGCCAGTTTTGTATTTGCAATACACCTATGCTGTGTGGTATTTGTGCAAAATTTGAAAACAGTAAAGCGAATAAAATCATGTTAAAGTTTGTCGGAAAGTAACCATGAAAATTTGCCAGCATATGCACATAAGTCTAATGTATGTATAACTCTCAACCCAAGGGTTGTGTGCAATTGTGTAGGTTTGCATGTTCTCATTACCACTTGCATATATTTATTAAAACTGCTATTAATGTCAAACAAAGAACATTTATAGGCTCTAAATTGATTTCCTGATTTCAAAGTGAGAGAATTGGTAAACAGCTGAAGCATTGCAGATACTGATAGTAGATCTGAGTACTCTGTTTAGCCCATGATATTGACAAATATGATTGCAATGGGAGTATGTTATTGTGGAATTTTCATTTTTTCAAAAATATGTGGGATTCTGGGAATCCTTTAGAACCTTGAATGGTCTATTGAAAAATATGAATTCTAAGCAGGAAGAACTTGCTTACCCTGACTTTTAGTGCCCTCTGAAAGGGACACTGTCATCTTGAGATCTTTTTGATTTAAAAATATGAAATGAATAGTTTGTTACTGCATCTTTCTTTAGCTCTAGTGCAAAAATTTTTGCAATAATTTCCTATTAATATTTGAATTGAAACCTTTTAAAATACCCACACAAAGGAATACTGACAAGACATCAAGTGCTGCGAAGTGCAAAAAGTATAGTGGAATTTCTGTCTTTATCAATTGTAATGGATTTTAAAAAAGGATTTTTAAGTTGATAGTATCTCTTTAGCTAAAATTGAATTAGTGTTCAATATTGAGAAGATGGGTGGTGCTTTTGCATTTTGGAAATGAGTTGAGTACTCATGCATTAGTTTTAGGCCACCAACACCACAACTAGCAATGCAGGTGGACCCCTTTTATGGAGCCTTATTGAAGTCAATGCGGCTCAGTACAGGGATCTGCCTCTGCAAGGCTTGTTGCAGGATACAGTCGTCTTGGAATTGTGCAGGGGTATGTTTCCCTAATAGTTGAGGAGGTGACTTAAAATAGGCCCATGGTAGAAAACAGGGAAATTGTATAGTGCTTTGCTCAGGCTTACATGCTTAAGAGGACTCTTGTAATCTCATTTGTAAATTGTCAGTTAAGAAAAATATAAACTCTTATTTAAGGTGGATGATGTTAGGATGCTACATCAGCCTAAGGGTTGCAGAAAAGTAGTACGTGTGTAGCCTGTCCCTTTTGTTGGCTGCTGTGTTATCAAGAACTTTGCATTAGCCATAAAATATAATGTTGTCTATAACTTCATCCTCGTGTGTGTATCTGCTTTTGTTCTATGATTACAGTACATTAGAAAGCATTCAAGTTAAACTTACAGTCCAAGTTAGTAGATAATGTTCAACGTTGGTACTCAGCACTGATAGTTAATGGCATTCTGAAGACATCTGCATCTGTAATCCTTCCACTGAAGCCAAAAGAAATGAAAGTGAAAATTTGGAATTAAAAATTAGCAGGGCTAAAAAAAAATCTACTTGCGCAAGGGCCTGTAGGAACCTTTCATCGTGTTATGTACTTACTACTGCAAACTCTAGGGTTCCGTTTATCCTCTTTCCTGTAAAAAGCAAGTTTCTAGTCCTTATAGTTGTGAAGAAAATGTTCCTAATATGGTGCAGGGTTATCTTGCCTTTCTGAATGCAGGCATACCATCTCAGCCACTCTTGTCAGTTTTCACAGTAATTTACATGCTCATGAAACTGATAAGAATGAGGCCAATTTAAATTCAGTGCTTCTTGGGATGAGCATTGGAAGTGGTCAAGCACTGGAGCTGTCAATGGAGAGGATTAAAAAGAGATTTGGAGAGAGCTAAAGTTGTAGGAGATGACTGTAACAGGAGCCATGGAGACTGTAGTATGAGACTTGGGGGAACAGGAAGAAAAGGCTGGCTGAGAGGAGCAGCAGGCAGAAGAGGTTTGGAGTGGAGGGTACCACACTAATCAGACCTGTACTAGCTGGAGGCTATGAAAGATGGAGCTCCAGAGGGGGGGTCCAGGATAGCATCGTAGTGGGACTCCCAATGCCTTCACCTTTAGCAGTCGCTGGAGGTGTGGGGGCTGGCTTAGCTGAGCATTATTTATTTGACAGTAGCAACCTACTAGACCTCAGCCCTGTTTGTAGTCTCATTGTGTTAGGACAGGGGTAGGCAACCTATGGCACGCGTGCCGAAGGCGGCACACGAGCTGATTTTCAGTGGCACTCACACTGCCTGGGTCCTGGCCACTGGTCCGGGGGGCTCTGCATTTTAATTTAATTTTTAAATGAAGCTTCTTAAACATTTTAAAAACCTTTATTTACTTTACATACAACAATAGTTTAGTTATATATTATAGACTTCTAGAAACAGACCTTCTAAAAACGTTAAAATGTATTACTGGCACGCAAAACCTTAAATTAGAGTGAATAAATGAAGACTCGGCACATCACTTCTGAAAGGTTGCCGACCCCTGTGTTAAGAGATCTGGTATCTATTGGTTCGATTTATTTGGCAAATATTTTTTTAATTCAGATAGGTCTACAGCTGGTCAAACACTATTCAGCAAACATTACTATTTTTGTTATACTCTAGTCAGGCTTAGGGGCACCATTGTGTTTGGTCCTATATAAACCCACAGGAAGATATATAGTCTATGCCTCAAAGAGCTTTTAGTCTAGGGCAACTGGAATTAATAAAATAGAAATTTAATTAAGAATTCATTGCAATTTGAATACTCAACTGTCTATTCTTCCAATTGAAATGGTGTGGAATGGCAGTGTAGATATTTTCACCTGAGCTGATAGGCTTAGTTGTTGGATAAGTAGGTGTTGGATCAACATTTCAAACTCTGAAAATTAATATTTCAGGTTGAGTGTTTGAACGCTATTAGAAAGGCAGGCCCTGATCCTGTAGCTTGATTTCAGTTAGGCTCCATGTGAGTGGAAGATTGGTGCCTTGGAGGTGGCAAATTGGAATTTTAGAGGTTTATCTAATACATAAATTGCTAGCATACAGTAACGAATCTTCACTAGATTTGCCTCTGTAATATACATGTCCTCACTGTAATGAGGTACAATGCCAAGGAGACTACTGCCAGTCTTTCAGTGACTTAAGTGGCTAGACTTCATAGCATTGCAAGTTTGTTTGGAATGGGATGGGTACCGAAAGGGAGAACAGCATCCATCTGCTGGAACACAATGATTCATGAGATCTGAAAGCACTGTTCTTTTCCGGGATGTTCTGGTCATGACACTTTGTGTCTGGTATAGTTTTCATAAATAAAGTAGCAAGAACATGATCAGTCTTACCTGAGAGAGAGAGAAATTTCTGTCCTAGGTGGAGCAAAATTTCTTATTTCTGTGCGCACTGCCTATTCGGTGGAGATGGAATTCTGAAACATACATGGTAAATATTGGATTAAACAGAGTGGGACATTCACCCAGAAATATCTTCACTCCTAAATCAGCATGGTGGGCTGTTTGCTGTTTCCAGATACAAAGAAACCAATAAAGTTCTCTGTGGCTTCTCCATATGTCTGGACCCAAGATATAAGGTGATGACTGACTTCTCATAGTGCTAGGCAATGTTTCTGATTTATGCTTTCCCATCTTTCCTGCTGCTCCCCAGGACCATATAAAGCAGTGGTTCTCAAACTTTTGTACTGGCAACCCTTTCACACAGCAAGCCTCTGAGCGCGACCCCCCCCTTATAAATTAAAAAAACATTTTTATATATTTAACACCATTATAAATGCTGAATGCAAAGCAGGGTTTGGGGTGGAGGCTGGCTTGCGACCCCCCCATGTAATAACCTCGTGACCCCCTGAGGGGTCCCTACCCCCAGTTTGAGAACCCCTGATATAAAGGGTAGTTAAGAGTGGCAGTGATACTGTTCCCACCGCCACCCTGGCTGAAGAGGCTATGGCTGTCAAACTGATTGACCTGGCATGGACCTTCTAATGCGCGTCCCCCGCCCTCTCCCCCCCCCCACACAGAGTGGAGGTCTGCTATTGCAAAAAACAATTCTCTAGGACCAGACAGTACAAAATGGGTAACTTTAAATGATCATTTCTCTCATGAATGCTAAAAAGTCGTCAAATAACTTATTCTACTGAGTGGTGCAAAGTCGGTAGTTTAATTACTGTGTTAAAGAATGAAACATACCTTTGAGTTCTTCCAGAAGGACTTTAAAGTGGTTGTATAAGAGAGTCCAAGCAAAAAGGTCAAGTCTCTGTAGTATAATGTTATATTGTTCAAGAAAGAGAAGTTTTACACAAACACCAACGTTAAATGTTTCCTCTGGTCAACAACCCTTTTTCCAGCCTCCAACATCATGGAGCACTACCTTAAAACCTCAGTCTGCTTCTTATAGCAGTACCCGGCTCAAACTGCCACAGAAGGTATCATTATACTTTCCACTAAAATATATTTCCTCATAATTAATAACTGCACTCAGACAAATTTTTGGAGATGTGAGTTTCCTGTGATGAGACCTAGTATTTTAAAAATTAAACAAGTAGTCCTTACAATGGTCATAGCATTCTTTACCCAACTAAATTCCAGAAATATTCTTTGGTAAGCATTAAAGTCTAATCCTTAAGGGCATTGACAGTCTCACTGATAAGAGCCTGAGCCTGAATTGAGATCTTCTGGGCAGTCACTTAGCTTCAATATGTAAATTCACCATATTCTACATACTGGTCATCCAATCTTTAGCCAGTGCCTTTTTTCAAATCTTCCCTGTGCCTTAGTCCCTGGAGGAAGATGAAAGAGGATTATGGTGGAGCAGCAGCCCTGCTAGAGTTAAGGATGTCACCTACTGTTTAAAAGACTCTAAGTGCTCTAAAACTCAGACGCTGACTTGTATATTGAAATCTACTGTGCCTCATGGAGGTGCAGGGTAGAGTTAGTGGTGCAAGTTCATTAATTCTTCATTAACAGTTAAGGTTACCTAGTGGTGATTCATCTACACTCAAATCTTTGAAAACCAGGAAATGAAGTTAAGGTGCACTGGGCAACCATAACTCTGAATAAACCAAGTTTTGGGGTAGGTAATATATGATGTAGCTGGTTCTGGATGACCATATTTAAAAAGATGGTCTTGGTTCTCATTCTGGAGGCACACTGCTGTGAAAATCCTATTATAATCCATCTGTGGACCATAGCACAATGAAGAATAGGAAAAAGCTACCAGTGCTTTCCTGAATTATTTCCCTTTCTTTGAGTAATAAACTATGGCCCACCATGAAGATAAACAGATGATTTAGAAAAGCAGAGCTGAATTAATCTGCGTGTGGAAATTCTCAACTGGAGGGAACTTCAGGAGATGGTGGCAGAGATGGGTAGGTCTGGTTCTGCAAGCCTGCTGAAGTGTCCATTGTGATGAATCTGTGGACTTTGTTACTTGAAAGGAAATGTTCAGATATGCTCAGATAAATGTTTGTATTCTCTAGCTTTCAATCTGAATCAAAATCTCAGTATTGACCATTCTTGGTCCTATAGGCAGAGGATGTGTTCACATCTGCTACCTCATTTTTACACCTTAATTAGGTTACTATATTGAATGGAAACTAAGGCCTGGTCTACACTACACAGATTGACGTACAGCAGCTTACGTTGACCTATTTATGTCAGTGTACACAGTACAGCCTTGTCCCGCCAATGTAAGTACCGTACTACACCGACATAACTCCACCTCCACGAGAGGCATTGGGTTTATGTTGGTGTAATTAGGGCAACGCAGTATCTCTGTAGACACTGTGTAACTTACATCAGCTGTTGGCTGCCATGTTGGAGCCTTGAAATTTGACAAGAAAGCTGGGACGCTAGAGCTTGGCTGCCCCTGGTGCCGGGATCTGGCTGTGCCCGCCTGGCTCCCCACTCAGGGAAGCAAGAAGCTCGGGTGGCTCCTCTTTTCTCCCCCCTCTTCCCACTCCTGGTGGGAAGCTGCACGGAGTTGAGCCCTGGCTCTCAGCCCTCTTCAGTTGGAAGTGCTCCTGGTGAGGACGCGCACCACCAACAGAAGGAGGGTAGTGTGGACATCAGTAATTACTGAGGGGGCTGTAAGTTGACCTAACATAGGTTGACTTAAGTCTGTAGTGTAGACATACCTTAGTAACTCTTAGCATGTGTAACAAAATGTAAGCTTGCATTCTTCAGTAGTTCAGTGGTTAGGTCACATGTATCATGCTGCTCCTTGTATCTTCAACTAAAAATAATCCTTTTTGTTGGGAATCTAGAAAGCTTTAGATATTCAAATGCTTATGGACTATTCTGTTTGCTCAGGAAAAAGTGGTCCAGAAAAATCAAGACCTCTTGTAAGTTTAGAGAGACAGTTTTCCAAAATGCTGGTTTGTTTTCTTTAAAGGTTTTACAAAACATAGTATGAATTAAACTTTGTTGATAGAGGTTAAATACACAACTCACAACTGGTGCTGCCCCTGAACACAACTATGCTGTGTTATACAGGAGAGCTAAAAAATGGAACTGACTTATCTCTTTTGTCCAAGCTAGGTTACCTCAAAGAAATTAAATAAACAGCATAAATGGTGAAAAGGAGAGATTTAAAAACATTTCAGACTTAAGGGTGATGATGATATAAATTTTAATTTTCTGTATCTTGTCCTTTTATAGAATAAAACGTTATTGTGTGACTGTGAAAGAACTTTAAATGTTTGATATGGTTATTTTTATTTGAAGTCACAGCTTTGGAATAAGTAAAATATTCCAAATGGAGGACTGAGGAAACTATACAACCTAAATGTCCTTTCATGCATTCCCCTTTTCTCCTTTGTACCCAGCGCCACTCCACATGTACAAACTAAGTTTCTATATGAAATTCAGTGAGTTTTCTGTCAGAAGCGTGTGGGGCGGGTGGTGAAGGGTTAAAGGAACTTTTTATCTTGGAGTTATGTAAGGCAGGAAAATAGGCTGTTGAGTACTAAAAGGTATTCTAGGGTTTTAACTTCATCAACACTTCTGATAGACTAGCTCTAGTAATAGCAATATGAAGTGAGATTAATGTTTTGCTTTCTACAGGATGCAGCTGTGTTAAAATAAATGTTCTTTAAAAACAGGAAGTGCCTATGGGTAGATGTGTGTAATTCTTGACTTGTCTTTCCTATATGTTAATGAAGCGTAACTGAGAGTATATTGAGTAGAGGAAGGCTTTATTTTAACTCAGTGTAGTGGTACTAGGTGCAAAGTAAGAAAAAAATGTTACGGCTCCCTCAGCATTTTATTTTCACTGCAAAAGTGTTTAATTTGGGTGGAATAATAAAATTAGTAACTAATGTATTTTGTTTCTTAACTCGGTATACTTTAACTGATTTTGATTTATCCCAAATTAAAAACAAAAGTGTTAAGATCTTATTCTATGTTAAAAGCACATCACATTACCCATCTACTTCACAGGGCTGCTAGGTTCATCTCTATTATATAGATGGGGAAACTGAGGAACAGAGGATGAAAAAAAATTCCCTAGAGCTGAAGAGGGGTGTCTGCATCAGATCAAGGATAAAAATTCAGGAATCCCTGATTTTTAGTATAGTTCTTCTCTTGTCATATTATTAGTACTCAATCATTCCCTAGACAATTATTTCCACATTTTAGTGTGCATTATAATTTATTTTCACATTTCCCACTTTATTGTCTATACTCTTTTTGATTTAAAAGAGAAACTAAATATATTTTCTGTGTATGCCTAATTGTAGTTGGATATTGGTTTAAATTAGCAGAAGGAGAAACCCACATACATGGTAGTTTAGTAGCTCTGAAAGCTTTTTTGTAAGATAGTGGTCAAGAATCACTGTTGTTAACTAACCGTTTTTCTTTGGGAGACGTTTTATGCTTAGTTTGATGTAAATTTTTCATAATTTTTCCCACCAGCCAAATCTTGATAGATGCTATTTGCAAACACTTTTTGTTGTACATCTGCTCATAAGTGTTGCTTTGAAGATATTGACATTAATACATTTTGACATTACTATTAATTTATATTATAGTTGCGCCTAGGAACTCTAGTCAAAGATGAGGGTTCCATTGTGCTAGGCAATGTACAGATGAGTAACAAAGAAGACTGTTCTTTTTCCAGAGAACTCAGTGTAGGGGTAAAATTTTCAAAAGGGACTGACGCACTTAGGGTAAAATTTTCAAAAAGCACCTAATTGTCATTTAAGCAACAGGTGGACAAAATAGAATGTGGTGGGAGTGGATGGGAAGATGAGGATAAGTTGAAAAGATAGTGAAAACATAGTTTTGATGAAATCAGAAGTATCTTAACATTTTTTGTTTTTAGTGCATCATAGAAACACAAACAAATTAAGATCAATGTTAGAAGACTTATTTGGATGTGTATCCTCTTGTCGTTTAACAAACTTACCCTTCATATCTTTTGTTTAAAATGGAGTAAGGGTAACTTTAACTGGCCTGGCTTGTAGTTAGTGTGCACCAAGCTGGCATGTGAATCTGCAGCATACTAGCTTGCAACACACTAACTTGTTTTGTGGACCCTGCTACTGTGCATTAAAAGTTCTTTAGTGCACTTTGATATGCTGCTGGAACATATGCAGTTAATGTTCAGCAAGCTAGTGCACTGTACATTCGCACCCTGGCTTGTCACGCACCAAGTCTCTGGGTAGGCAAGCCTTAATTCTTGTTGTTGAATGAATTAATCTCAGTATTTGATATGACAACACAATATATGTTCAACAGTGAAGAAAAAGCAACTTCTCAGACTAATTCCTTTCTAATCAGCTGTGGTGATTTCATGTGAAGTGTCTGTCTAGGTACTTATGTGGCCCTTATCACATCTAGCTCCTCCTAGGCATTGATCAGTTTATCCTTACAACACCCTATGAAGTAAGGAAGTAATAGTACAGGAGAACCTCAGAGTTATGAACATGTCTGGAATGGAGGTTGCTCATAACTATGAAATGTTCGTAACTCTGAACAACATTTTATGGTGGTTCTTTCAAAAGTTTACAGCTGAACATTGACTCAGTACAGCTTTGAAACATTACTATGCAGAAGAAATATGCTGCTTTCTCTTTATTTTTTTAGTAGTTTACATTTAACACAGTACTGTACAGTATTTGCTTCCTTTTTTTTGTCTCTCTGATACTGCCTGATTGTGAACTTCCGCTTCCAAATGAGATGTGTGGTTGACTGGTCAGTTTGTAACTCTTGTGTTCATAACTCTGAGGTTCTACTGTATGACCATTTTATGGATAAGGAACTGAAGCAGGCACTTGGCCAAGGGCACAAGGGACTGAATGTAATTCTCCTAAGTCTGAATCAGTGCCTTAACCACAAGACCATCCTTCCTCTTGCCTAGTTTGGTGAGTACAAACTAGAAGACCAGCTTGTCCAAAATTAAATTATGGAGACTTACTTGCAGGGAGAGAAGCATCCAGATCCAAAAAGTCAAATTGGGAAGTGTATCCTAATTATTATTTTTTTTAAGAGTTACTTGGTCATTCCGGCATATAGACAGATAGAGATAGCACATGCATATTAACTGGGTTGTACAGAGAGTGAAACTGATTTTTGACAGAAGAGAATATTACTCAGTGGGTGGGGTAGTATTTTAAGTCTTGTATCTGAGCTCCTGGCTGTTGTGTTTATATATTTTTCTTAATTTATTTTAACCTTTTTTCAATCTTTCCCTCATTGTTAAAACTTTTATTAGCTTTCTTTAAATCCTTTACTTAGATCTTTATCTCTAATAAGTTTTATGGACTTTAGACTGTCACTTTTGTATTTGTTGCTTGGTGGCACATACTGGACATTAGTCTTATAATTCAAAGTTTAAAAAAACCCCTGACAATTTGGACACTTGCCTGCCTCAGTCTACTAGAGAAATACTGTGAGTTTGTTTCAGATGGCACACTAGGAATTATTGCTGGAGCCTCTGTAAATCTATTATGAAACTTCAGGTTTTTTTCCTCTGCATCAGTTGCATCTCTGTGTGTATACAATATGTCAATACAGCTTAATTTAGTAGTTGCTTGAAAGGGCTATTAACATTGCCTGAAATACTTATATATAGCTAATATCTAGAGGTTAAATGACTGGTGATAGGATTCAGTTCTCAGTAGCTTTCAGGGGCAATTCTCTGATACATGGTGCATACACTCCAGTCCTTCTCTTGGTTTCTGGAAAGGGAAAGTTCACCCCATCTTTCATCTCTGCCTTATGCTGAGGGTAAGTAAACTTTGAATTACTGGTCTGTGTATGGGTAAGGTTTTGTCTCCATTCTCCCTTGTCAGCAAGTGGACAGGGTGGAGAGAGAAGAGGGGCGTTCTATCCCCTTCTGTGTTTTTGTTTTTGAGAGGGTTCAATACTGTCCCCTATTCGTCTCTTGGTTAAGTGTCTGAGATTTTGCCATGCTGGTTTTGGTCCACCTCTGCCCTTGGTCTCAATCACCCCACATCCCTACTCTTCATAACTTTTAGGAGCAGCAGGGTGGTGATTACAAGATCAGGGATCAGTGGTGAAACCGACCAATCACCTTCGAAATACAGGTGGCATGGAAGAGATTGTAATAAGTTACACTGTGCAGCTGCTTGGGAGCGAGCCGTGATAGTCATGGTTTTGCACTGTCCACACTGGCGCTTAGGTCAATGTAACTTATGTCACTTGGTGGGTGGTGGCTTATTCACACCTCTGAGCATAGTAAATTATACCGACATAAGTGGTAGTGAGTACAAGCCCTTAGTTACTGTGCTGATATAGAATAAGAACTTGAAGAGAATATCATAATGTATATGTGTAGTGAGGCTAAGTTAAGGTTGTACATGAAACTTTAATTCTTTAACTTCCTGTCTTTTGAGTGCTTAGCTTTGCAACCTTAAGATTCCTTTTACATGATTTGTTTTATGTCATTTCTTCAGTCTGCAGATTGGCCAATCTATAACTCTTTTTTCACTCCCATAATACCGGGTGCACAAAAATTGGCCAAACCAATTTTTTCCTGTAAATCCAGAGATGTCCTATGACCAGGGTCTCTCCCTCCAAATCCATCTGGATTAATTTACTTTGGGACTAAAAACCTTGACTGTTTGAGATTCTGATACCTTCAACAAGACAGTTTGTTGCTAGAGTCTATCAACCTATCTGGAAAAAAAAGTAATGTGTTGAAATCTGTTTTATGAACTTGACGTTCCTATTGGAGGTATTCAACAAAAGGTTGAGCCACTGTGATCCTTCCAAATCTACCTGATATTCAGAAGCCTGCATTCCACAGGACACTGTCAGTTGGCCTTGTATCATGATGTATGGGGAAACAAGTATTACTAGGCTGACACCACTCCTTCTGAGTCTTCAGCTGGATACCTTATGCAATCTAGTTTGAGAAGTTGTCCTGGGAAACACTGGCATGTACTGCAGATGTGAGTACACTGTGGTGTCACCATGTTAGTTGTGCTATTTCTGGAAAGATTGATAGCAAGGACTAATTTAATGTTGATACTGGATTGATGGATTTGTGTTATCAGAAGGCACACACTGGTAATGGACAAAATGGTCAATTCTAGAGTGGATTGATTTTAAAATGATTTTAATCATGATTTAAATTGGCAAGCAGTAAACCTTGATTTAAATAATCAATTTAATCTTATTTTGCATTTGTAATTTTTATTGGTAATCATTAAAACATGTTGGTTTGCAGCTAAATATAGACTTACCAAATTTAGTGTATTTTTGCTAACCAGGAGGGTAAGCTATATCTACACACTTTTTTACAGCTAAACGTAGCTTTATTTGGATTAATGTTTACTTACGTTGGAAAATTGTGAATGATTCATTTCTTCTTTACTATACTAATTTTTTACTTATGTTTTGTATTGAGCTGCATTTGGATTGAAAGTGGAATTCAGCTAAAATTCACACAAGCTGCCTTTTAAAATATTCTTTTTATTAAGTAAAACTACCGTAAATGTGCTGGATCTCTCTTCTTATGTAAGTTTTGATAAAAACATGTTTTGCAATTAAAATGTTTTATTAAGTAAGAGGAAGACTTTAAGACTTTAGAACAGGTAGATCTCATCCTCTCAGATCTTGTTTATATTTATAGACTGGAAAAGGGAAAACAAGCTTTCCTGCTTTTTCAATTTCCAGTTTAACTTTGAATAAATTTAAATGAAGAAAATAGTCTTTCTTCACCTGCAGAAGGAGCTGTTGCTGTCAAAAGCTGGTTTAGCACTTCAGCAAACTCTGGCTCCAAATTTCTACCATTCATTGGTTTGATTTTTCTTTAAAACTTTTGCAGCCAGCATGTCCTGCTTGAATATTTTTTTATTTAAATGATTTTAATAGATTACTGTTAGTTTAATCCTTAACATAGGTTGTCACAATTCCAAATTTAAATTAAAATACTTTTTCTTTTTAAAAATAAACTTATTTAAAATACATCTGATTTAAATAAAATATTTAAATTAAAATCTGATTTATTTATTTTTTTAATCTGCCTTGTTCTACAAATCACATTTCCATGGGAGCTGATTTTCTGGTTACACAAAGACTTTCCAGTCAAGTGAGGACTTAACCAGTAGCTAAATTAACAAGTGACGTCATCTCCAGCTGAGATTTACCTGTTGGGCATGGTGTGTTTGGTAAGCTTTGTTAAAAAGCTTCAAACTCCACAGCATGGAATTTAGAAGTAAAATTAATTACAAATGACCAACAACCCTGCTGAAATTTGAAAACTATATAATATACAATAAAATGCTTCTAAGCTACGAACCGTTTTAATAGCAGATTAGTTAAATCTGTTTTCTAAAATTTTGTTTATCCCATGTATGGCCGAACTATATTTCTTAACCCTATTCTGCCTGACTTAGTCAGGATCCTAAAATTCATTATTCTTTTCATGGTATTTTAGTTTTGCAGAACTTCCAGATTTAGGTATTTTTATTCACCAGTGCTTAAAGAGTGCGAGACAGCAATTTCTTTGCTTTCACCTGCTGTTCTATACATGGTGGATCCTAACCATTTTGCTGTAGTATGCAAGTTTCAGTCTATACATGCCTCCCTCAATTGCTTCAGGTGTAACAGCACTCACATATGGGATTGGGACTGTGTTCAGTTTTGTTCCTTGCACCTGAGTGATCCAAAGGAAAGTCAATTTTTTCAGAGTTTCATTTACAAAAAAATTATAGATAGCCCTTATCATTTCAGAGATAAACAGATGCAGTGATATCTGCTTTATTCTGCATTCAGTCTGAAACAGTAGTTCTGAGAAGTATAAACTTGCCCCATTTATTTCAGTCAGGGCCCTGTGGGCTTCTCTTTTCTATGGCTGTGGAAAGTGGTACATTTCCAAGATGCCACAGAATTTGCCATTTTGCTATAGCTGGACACTTTGTTTCCCGGCCACGATGGCAGGTGGTAAGTTATTAGGGAGCAGGTATACAAGATGATAGAAAGTCAATTGCCCTTGCCAGACAATATAGGAAAAAATACAAGCCTTATACCAGTCCAAACAGTCCCCTTGGGGTTCAATCAGGAAAATCCACTGGGAGAGAACAGCTGCTTGAGGGGAAAATAGACCGGTCTTTCAAGAAGTCTGCCAGACTCTGTGTCAGCCTAATCTGGACTGAAATCCCCTCCTCTGTGATCTGACTTTTCCCCCCAGTTTGTGCAGTATTGTTCAGCTTCCATATGGATGAGTGAGCTTTGGGAGACTTCCCTTAAGGGGATATTCCTTAGAAAAGGTCCCAAGATGTAGACTCATCCTGTCATAATTCAGCCTAGGAAAGAATCATGATAGGCCTGAAGCTATCCATTATCTGCTGTGGAGAAGGGTGATAGTCAGAGCCCCTCTTCTGTTCTATTCCTGGTTACAAAAAAATCTGGAACAGAGCAGTGTCTGATTTGGTGTATTCTGTAAGTCCCCAGAAAAGTTCAAATCCAATATAGGGACACTCACATACATACACTTCAGCAGCCATAAATTTAGAGTCTTTCCCTACTTTCTATCGCTCTGAAGGCTACTTCCTGTAAATCCTTATTTATTGATCCCATGGGGGAAACCTGTATTTTACCTTGGGATAACAGTTCTTTCAGCACATTTCCTTTACCTCTTTGATACGGCTACCACTCCTAGTGTGTTCATGATGCTTGACATGATAGCCCACAGAGAGGAGAGAATCTAAGGCTATGTCTGCACTGCTGCAGTGCAAGTGATGGGATTGTGAATTGCAGAGTGCACCAAAATGTTGTGCTCTAACTGCCCTGTGTGGATGATTCTGGCGCAGACTGAAAGGTATCTAGTTCACATCAACATAGGTGTATTAGATTCCCGCCCGGTCTCACCAGTGGCCTCCAAAGCTGCCTTCCATCTCCTCTGTACCATGCTCTCTCTAACTTGACATTAGATATGCAATTCCTCCAAGCAGTACTGAAGTAACTCATCTAGTATCTCTCTCTCTCGTGAGTGGGGGTTTTAAGGCCTCACAGCTCCCTGCTTTACACTGTGAAAGTCCCAGCAAGCCAGTTTTGAAAAGTTACCGTGCCTATGCTTTGCTTTCTCTGAGGGCTATGAATAGTACATTGCCACCAGTTACAAGTTACTACATGGTTCTTTGTAATCAAGCAAAAAGCATTACAAAGAAAACAGATTTAAATGCACACTAACTATACCCAGAGTCATCCACTGAAANCTTCCAGACATCGCCCCCCCTGCAGCTCCCATTGGCTGGGAACGGGGATCCGTGGCCAATGGGAGCTTCAGGGGAGGTACATGGAGGCGCGGCAAGCAGCGTGCGGAGCCCTGCATCCCTCTCCCCCAGGGGCCGCAGGGACATGGTTCCAGCTACTTTCTGGAGTGGGGCCGGGGCTGGCAGCCTGCCCTGGCCCCGGTGTGCACCGCTGCCACCCCAGAGCCCGAAGCCCTCCTGCACCCCGCCCTCCAACTCCCTGCCCTGAGCCCCCTGCTGCATCCCACACCCCTCCTGCACCCTAATCCCCTGCCCTGAGCCCCCTACCTGAACCCCAACCCCCTGCTGCACCCCAACCCCCTGCCCTGAGCCCCCTGCCGCATCCCACATCCCTCCTGCAACCCAACCCCCTGCCCTGAGCCCCCTGCTGCACCCCACACCCCAACCCCCTGCCCTGAGCCCCCTGCTGCATCCCACACTCCTTCTGCACCCCGAGCCCCCTGCCTGCACCCCAACCCCCTGCTGCACCTCAACTCCCTGCCCTGAGCCCCCGCCACACCCCTCATGCCCCCTCTGGGGGCAGAGAGGGGGCGGAGTTGGGGTGGGAACTTCAGGGAAGGGGTTGGAATGGGGGCTGGAAAGGGGTGGAGTGGGGGCAGCGAGGGGTGTGTGTCAGTGATGTGGCCCTCGGCCCAATGAACTAGCCCTCATGTGGCCCTCATGGTCATTTGAGTTTGAGACCCCTGATTTAAGCACAGCCTTCTTATGCTGGAAGCCCTTTCTTTGTCTGTTGGTCTCTAGAAAACCCAGTTTGAACCACTATATGCAAGCTTCCCCAGTGGGTGGTACCTGCTTAACAGTGTTTACAACCTAAGTGATTTATCTTAATGCCCCCACTGTTTTTGGTTCCTGGAGAAATTGTGAAAACCTTGCCCCCTGGAGTTGCATACAGTCCTTGGCCTGCAGTGATACATACATTTAATAAAATATGGGCCCCAGCAATATCACATAGGATTGCAACATGTCACAGCAGCCTACCAGGTTTTGCAGCAAACACTTTGAGAAGAGAACAGTCCTAAGAGCAAGGCTCTTAAAAGAAGGGAGACAGTATAGGTCGCCAAAGCCTCAAGGTGATCCAGTATGCTACTGCTTCTCTGCACTTTGATTGCGTTATAGTTAGATACATTCCAAGGTTTGAGCCCTGAATACGTATGAGACTTGATATCAGACTAGTTAAAATCAGATTAAATTCCTGTTTCCATCACTAACTCTTCTGGACTAGATTACATTTTTAACATAATCCCTTAGATAACTGGTTCTTGGTAAAAAGATTTTATCTTTAATAGAAAAGCCATCCCTCTGGTTAATAAAACAGCAAATAGAAATTCACAAGGCAGAACTAGAAGTATATTCCTTAGAATGGCACATGTCAATGATTAATCATTGACATCTTTGGAGAAAAACCTTATTTGTTTTTAAACAGTTCTGTAACTATCAAACGTTTGCTGGCATCCGAAACTGAATGTTTCTTGAACTTACTTAAGAGCTCTTTGTTTTTTTACAGAAGAACTAGCTTAGGCCAGTTAGATATTCTAAAAACACAGCACCGTTAAATGATGCAATTAGCAGTTGGTGATTGTTGCAATTAACTGAGTGGTGGGAATGTGAGGGGTGAGCTTGCACTACTTTATCTGTTGACTAAAAGATACGCTTAATTGCATATAGAGAAAAAAATTCATCCTTCAAACCAATCAATAATAGCATAATCTTTTTAAAATATAAAGGAAATGAAAAAGCTGTTAAGATAGTTTCTGTGAATAAGAGGCCAAGAGAAGGATCAGTTACCCTCATTTTGAAAACAAGTGTCTGAAATCTCCTGATAGGTCTTGCATAATTTCCTTACGCTTTCATTGTCTGCATATCTTTGGAAATTGGGTTACTTCAAAATTGCTGTACGTTTTACCTAAAAATACCGAGGTAGAATTTTATGAGAAGCTTTTGAATTACAGATGGCTTGGGCAAACTTCCTTTTGTCATCCGGTTCATAGTATGTAATTATGACATTGGTAAGCAATGATGGATTTTTATTTGAAGACCTCTCATTGGAAATTAGTGGAGGCACTTCTAGCTTTCCCTCTTCGTCAGTTTAATCATGTTTGAGTTTATCTAATGGCATCACAAGTAACACCAACAGTTAGTATAAATGAGATTAAACTGAAACATGATTTTTTCCTGTCCTGTACACATGACCTT
Source organism: Platysternon megacephalum (assembly GCA_003942145.1). Lineage (NCBI taxonomy): Eukaryota > Metazoa > Chordata > Testudines > Platysternidae > Platysternon > Platysternon megacephalum. The sequence continues at coordinate 1,073,277 of QXTE01000172.1, forward strand.
TCTATTTGTTGGATAAGAAATTCGGTTATAGGAAGACTTGTTTGAGTGAGTCCTTTTTTATAAAGAATTAATTGAGAAGTGAGGTTTTTTACCCACGAAAGCTTATGCCCAAATAAATCTGTTAGTCTCTAAGGTGCCACCGGACTCCTAATTAATTGAGACGTTTCTTTTTGTATATTGCAAATATACATTTCAGAATTTTTGTATATGACGACAAACAATAACTTTACATTTTCTCGTTGTGTATGAATATAACGTTACGTTCAACATTAGTTTTCTCCATTGAATTTCTTCAAGAGGAAAGAAGGCGCTGTTGCATTGTATTTGAATGCATCTTTAAATCAACATCATGTTGGAATATAAAGGAAACACTGCAGATTGAAGTGCATTGGTGTGGTAAGGGATGAGATGTATAAAATATTCAGACAGGTGTTAGACTACTCATCCTAAATGTAAACCCACATCAAGTCTTTCTTTTGCATAATTTGGAGATGTAGTCTGGTGTCCCCATTTTGGGAAGATTTAGTGCAGGGATTTAGGTTCCAGCATTTTAAGAGAATTTGTGTTTGTGCAACAGACATATCAGGAGCAAAATGTTTATGGATGTTTTGTACAATATGTTGGTCTAGATTTGAAAGGTTGCTTTCTCCAGGGTGTCCATATAATACTGAAATGACTACTCCGTCTCTAACCAGATTGGGGGCAGGCCAGATTAATGTCTCTAAAATTCAAGATTAAGCCCTGCTTTCAATCAATATTTCCCCTTTGTGAGAGGTAGAGTGACCAGATGTCCCGACTTTATAGGGACAGTCCCGATTTTTGGGTCTTTTTCTTATATAGGCTCCTATTACCCCCCACCCTCTGTCCCGATTTTTTTCCCCATTTGCTGTCTGGTCACCCTAGTGAGAGGATGGCTGCAGATTTATGTTGCAGAACACTACAGTACCTCTAGCCCCAAAATGCATAATTGATATTCTGTTTAATTACAAGTAAATCTTGATACCTGCTTATGAGTTCAGTTTCATAGCACCTTGTCATAAAGAGTTGTAAAAGCTGACTCTTTATAATAAAGAAAAAGTTGAAGCCAAAAGGATTGTGATTCATGACCAAGCATAAACTTGATTGATTTTTATCTTAACTCATTTCTAAGACTGTTCAGATGTTTTATTCTTGTAGTGACAAGTCTCTCTTGTATAATATGAATCCAAAATGTATAGGTGAAAATGGGTTATCATTTGAAACTGCATACTCAGCTAGGATATTACTGGCAGTGAAAGCAATCTGTTAACCTTGCATTACTAATTATGGTACTTCATTACCACACTTCCTTGTTAAAAGAATCAAAGTATTTTAGTGCCTTAAACAATGGAGTCCATGAATTATTTGTAATGTTAGAGAAATTTGGAACTTGCTTTTAATGAATAGAAAAAAGGCAGCTAGTGAAAGCAGTGCTATAGTTATGGTTGATAGACCTCAGTCCAAACTTTTATTTTTGGTTACAGTATTCATAATTTTAGACATTCTGTTTCAGAAATGAATTGTTTGGGACAGTTTATAAAAACATGTTTATTATGTCTCTTAGAGGCCACTTAATTTATCCTAATTGAGGAAAGGAAAAGGCCTTTTACCTTGGATGCAAAATTAATTTTTTTAATATCTTTTCTTTGGAATGGTAGATGCTGAATTAACAAGATAGTCTTTTTAAAGGTTTGCAATTCTTGTAACTTTAAAGTTAAAATCAATATAAAATGACTGAACTTTCTCCTGTTCAGGGTAATTCTTGATGTCATGTGGAAAAATCCTGATGAAGCTTGATAGTTACATTCTTGAACTATACAATTGTGGGACATTATAAAAATTCATGGATGTATCAATTGTAAGCACCATTACAAACTTACTTGGATTTCATCTTTTCTCACTTTCTTGGGGTACTGTGCATGTAAGCTTATACTGATATGCTGCTGCTGGTCATGGGTGGGCAAATCAAAAATAGAAGTACAGAAGTTTCTTCTATGTAATTCAAAAGGAAGGAGCAAAATACTAATGCTGATTTGCCTCACTAAATGTCCATGAAACATGTTGGTAGCGTACAATGGCATAGGTCTGTGTGATGCATACTTTGAATTTACATGACACAGCACTACAGGTTTGGTTATGATGTCAAATGTGCTTTAGAAGAGCTTGCTTTAATTGGTCTGGCCAAGATACCTTTAAAGTGAATGGTAATTTGGGATACTTAAACTATTTTTTTATACTCAGGTGGAGACAATTTATAGTGTTTGATTTTCAGGAGTTGGTGTGCAGCACTTTCTGAAAATCAGGTCTCCTTAAGGTGTCAGGTTGGGTACCTAAATTCTTGAAAATCTTGTCCTCTATTCCCAGCTCCTAGAAATAGAGGTATTTTTAATAAGCTTGAAACAAATAGATGGGGGGGGGGAGGAATAGCTCAGTGGTTTGAGCATTGGCCTGCTAAACCCAGGGTTGTGAGTTCAATCCTTGAGGGGGCCTTTTAGGGAACTGGGGTAAAAATTGTCTGGGGATTGGTCCTGCTTTGAGCAGGGGGTTGGTCTAGATGACCTCCTGAGGTCCCTTCCAACCCTGATATTCTATGATTAAATGGAAATGAGTGGGTATTCAGCTTAAAAAAAAGGCCAGAGATAAATTTGTGAAATGTTAATGCCCAATAAATGGGCACAGATTTGAAAATATTGGTGTGTTGGGTCAGAGAAGAAGGAAGATTTTTTTAAATATTAGTTTTGTTTTATTTATATCATGAGATTGACCACTTAAAATAATTTTGTGGCTTAAATTATTTAGTCTAAATAACAAAACAGTAATTGTAAAGTTTTTATAGGAAAAACTGTTTATGGTTTATTTAAGAGTCTGTAGTGATTGAGCTCATCTTCACAATTTAGTGTGTGTGGCAACTGTTGCAACTTTGTAGACCTACTAAAATACAAGCCTACTTATAAATATGTTTGGTTTGATTTTTCTTGGGTGTTTGTCTTTTACTATAACTGTGGTGGTGACTGTTCATAGCCAGGTGGGATTTGGTGTTTCTGAGCACTACATTAGCTAGCTATTAGATTTCAAGACTAACACTGTGAAACTAGTAATAGTACACTCATAATACATACAGATCTATTTATGCCTTAGAAAATAAATCTGGAACATCAAGGTACTTTTTCATTATACATGATACCTCAAAACTTCCTCACAGTGATGTTTCTTAACCTTTCTCTCATGATATAGACACTATTCGTGATAGTTTCACTGGGGATAGAGATAAGATAAGAATTTTCAGTTGCATTTGTTTCTAAAGGGGTTAAAAATCAATATGGTAAGCAGATAAGTTGGCCATAAGAAAACAAAATATTATAGACAACTTCCAATTTGACTTTCAAGAGATACTGCCGTGTGGATTAAGTATAAAGGCTGAGGTGGCTTAACAAAGGGTTTTATACAATGTAATGTGAATAGAAATAATTTTGCCTTTTTAAAATTTCGGTGGAGTGGCTTCATTAAAACACTATAGTACAGGGGTAGGCAACCTATGGCATGCGTGCCAAAGGCGGCACACGAGCTGATTTTCAGTGGCACTCACACTGCCTGGGTCCTGGCCACCGATTTGGGGGGCTCTGCATTTTAATTTAATTTTAAATGAAGCTTCTTAAACATTTTAAAAGCCTTGTTTAATTTATATACAACAATATTTTAGTTATATATTATAGACTTATAGAAAGAGACCTTCTAAAAATGTTAAAATGTATTACTGGCACGCGAAACCTTAAATTAGAGTGAATAAATGAAGACTTGGCACACCACTTCTGAAAGGTTGCAGACTCCTGCTATAGTATATCTGAATTCAGCGAATAGCAGTGAGCTAATTCACGAGAACCTGGAAGTGAAAGACTGGGGAATTTCCTTGGAGTTTTTTTTTGTTTACATACTCTCTTTCTCATCTTGAACAGTGAGAGAACTTGTTGAGCCCAACTGCTAATCAGCCCATAGTCCTTGTAATATTTTATCCTAGCTGATATAACTGCTGATGCTGTTGTAAGGTATTCCTAATAATTTGATAGTTTATAAGGCAGGAAGGGCCCACTGTTATCTAGTCTGACCATCTGCATAACATGGAACTTCCCTAAAATAATTCCTGTTTCAGCTAGAGGATATATTTAAAAAAATAACCGAATCATGATTTAAAAGTTGCCAATGAGGGAGACTCCACCATAGCCCTTTGTAAATTGTTCCAATGGTTAATTACCCAGACTGTTTACATTTTTATCTTATTTACAGTCTGAATTTCTCCATCTTCCACCCTTTGTATCTTGTTATAACTTTGTCTGCTAAATTGAAGAGCCCACTATCAAATTTCTGTTTTCCCTGTAGGTATTTTTGTAGTTAGGGCTGAAATCACTCCATAACCTTCTATTGGTTAAGCTTCATCGATTGATCGCAACAATAATTGATTTATTAAAGAAAGGAAATGTTATCTGTAGTTAGTGAATTAAACTGATTGTTTCTGCAACCCAACGTCTCCCATAATTCTTGATGTCTGGGCTGCTCTCTTCTCTGCAGCTCAGAGGTGGATGAAAGGTTTGCAGCCGCATGGTCTGGCCACTTGCCCTCAGCTCCTGCTTGCTTCCAAATTCTCTGCCTCCATGGCAGTGTGCAGCTCCTGCCTTCGTGTCTGCCTAGGGGGGGCTTTCTTGTCAAAATTTAGGGCAGTGGTGAGCTGTGATCTCCTCCCAGGTCAGTTTTTAGCTGGGTGTTGGTATGCCCCTGGAGCCTCAGCTGCAGTGCCTCCCTCCTGGTTCCTCTGAACCATCCAGGTATGGCAGAGCCACCTAAAACACACTGAATGAAATCCAAATGGTGCTCTGTCTGAGACTGCTCGCCAGACAATGAGTTGTGCCCAACCTGCACCCAGCCTTCTTGAACCTAACTCTGTTAGGTCCTGGGGCCATGAGTTAGACAGGCTTGTGGGATCCTCTATGCACCAGAACAGCTGCGACTTAGACATTGAGGGGGAAAAGTGGACAAGGAATCTGTGGGCAGAACGGGGAGAGGCTCTAAGGATGAGGAGGATCCCAGTTAACTGACTCGGGCAAGTCCCAAGTGTTCCCTGGAGGGCAGACTTGCAGAGTCCAAAATCTTCCCCTGCCCAAGTTCTAAAATGAGTCGTGAGCACCATGGGGAAAAAAAGCAGGGCTCATAAGCACCCCCTTACGTCCCAGTTTGGCCAGGCGGGCTCTAGAAGCTTTTCCCCTCTCCTATCTCTTGGATGGGTCCCAGTAGCCAAGGACTGTGAGATCTCACAAAAGCACTTAAGGCTCTCAGTATGGCTAGCTCCAACAGGCCTTATCAAAGCCACTAGAGAGCTTGTATGATCTCTAAGCGAGCTAAAGAAGCTAAAAAATCAGAGTAAAATAGGGGAAGAAAGTGTAAAAGACCTAGGAGTTAGGGGTCCTCTGACTCCTCCTCCCTTGCCCTCTTCCACAGAGGATGGTGAATTGCTGGGCTGTGACTCCGATCAGGATGGGGGAAAGACTCAGCAAAGGTTTTTTCCAATTGAGAAATTCGATGAATTAGCCTTGTTAGCACTGACCCCCCTCCCCCCCCACTTGCTAAGGCAACTCCCATCTTTTCATGTGCTGTAATATATATGCTGCCTACTGTCTTTTTCACTCCATGCATCTGCTGAAGTGGATTTTAGCCCACAAAAGCTTATGCCCAAATAAATTTGTTAGTCTCTAAGGTGCCACAAGGACTCCTCATTGTTTTTAAAGTTGAATCTGTGATTCAGACTCGGCCTGAACAAAATCCCAAGAGTAAGCCTTTGAGCAAATTTCTCCCCGCCTCCCACAAATCCTCCCCTGAGGTCACGATTCCCCTACACTCCTCTTTCGAGGAAGTAATAAGGGATGAATGGGGTAAGTCAGAGAAGGACATATTAACAAACATGATCTTAGGTTCTGTAAGATCCAGGAACTAGAAATTGCTTTTACAGAGATATTGAAGCTTGTTGCTGCCATAGCGTCCCTGGCTAAAAATATGGTTATCTCCTGAGAAGGGGAGTTCTAGCCTAAGGACCCCACTGATAGAAAAATGGAGGCCATTCTCAAAGAAAAGTTTTAGGCCTCCTCAGCCTCCCTCAGGGCATCCCTAGCAGCTGCTTGCATTGCAAGAGCATTTCTTTCATTGCTAGAAGATCTTTGATCCCTCAAGTATGTAGATCACCCTGATTTGGGCTCTGTTTTAAAGAGAGCTTTTCCTGCCAACAGCATTAGTTGCTGATGCCACAATAGACGTGATGAGATTCTCAGTCAAAGCCATGGTCTCCAGCTCAGTGACCAGGTGCCACCTACAGCTCTGTCCCTGGAAGGGGGGAGAGAGCCACTTGAAGCAGGTGCTGTGCTACAACGAATTTGAGAGAGAGAGAAGCTAGACATCTAAATAGTCTCTCCTGATGCTACTCCATACTTTTGAGAGAGTACAGACTGGCCTTCAGACAAGGGTGTTCTTTTGCTTTCATCCTCACAGAAATAACAGTGAAGAGACAGCAGGTTCTCCAGAGGAAAGCTGTGGAATAGTACTGCTCCCAAAGTCTCTCTGACTAAGGCTACATGGGTCTCCCCCTGGAGCTCAAGCTTGTGGGAAAGAGTTCCCACATCTCAAATGACCCTGTAAAGAACAGCCTAATCCAGAAGGAGATTGCTTACCTCCTGTATGGGAGTAATAGGGAGCATTCCCCCCAGAAGAAAGATTGTCAGGATTCCACTCCATTTTCTTTATCGTTCAGAAGTGTATAGGGGAAATCCGAGGCATTCTAGATCTCAAAAGGCTCAATAAATAGATAAAGAAAACTAAGTTCCATATGGAGACCCTAATCTCTATGGTGTCATCCCTGTCCCATGAGGATGAGGCGGTGCTCAGAACTCCAGAATCATTTATCCAGAAAGTGAACTCTTCTTTCCTTGCTTCCAAAGAAGTGGTTCTACATTCTGTTCAAGGCCACAGCATCCCACTGAGAAGTGCTATACCTTAGGTATCAGAGGGGCTCTGAGAATTATAGGAAAATGTCAAAAAAAAAAAAAAGGAAAATGGTATCCCTCCCCATCTATAATATTTGCTCAAAGGCCAAAATCACCTTCCTGCCAAAGGATGCCTCTCCAGAAGACAGGAAGTCCACCTTGTAGTGCTTGATTGTGATGCGTGGCCAGAAAGGGTTAAACATCCTGCAGAATAAATTACTCAAATTCAACCTTTAGACATATGGGGAGATAATGTTCGTGTTTTGTATATGGATAGTGGTCAACAATGTAATCAACAGTCCCTGTCTATGCTCTATTCTCTTAATTCAAAGATCGAAAGAACATCCCAGCATTTAAATGAATTATAAACACGGGATATCACTGTATTCATCTCTCTTTGAAATGTACAGCAAATCATCGGTAAATGGTGGAGAAACAGGCCATTGGATTTATGTTAATCTGTGTGAATAATTAACGATGCTTAGGAAATGAGGGTCTGTTGTTCCCCGAGGTACTCCAACTTGTCAAAGAAGGCCTGAAATTGTATAAAAGATCCTTGGGTCCCAATCCTGTTTATCTCAGATCTGCTTAAACTTCATCAGTGGAAGTTTGAGTCGTCAGATTGAGATCCCAGTTATGCTGGTACTCCCTGAAGGCGATACTGGACATTGGACTATAACCTATTAACTACATTCTAAAGGAACTCTTTGCAACTATAAAGCTTACCATCTCTGCTATGTATCTGAACCTCAAGAATTGAGGAATTGAGAGTGTCTGTATGTAAATTGATCTTTTATCCATACTCTCTCTTTTCTTTTTAAATAAATAAAGGGGGGAGGGATAGCTCGGTGGTTTGAGTGTTGACCTGCTAAACCCAGGGTTGCGAGTTCAATCCTTGAGGGGGCAACTTAGGGATCTGGGGCAAAAATCAGCACTTGGTCCTGCTAGTGAAGGCAGGGGGCTGGACTTGATGACCTTTCAGGGTCCCTTCCAGTTCTGTGAGATAGGTATATCTCCATATATTAATTTTAAATTTTAGCTTCGTTAATAAGAATTGGCTGTATGCTTGTATTTGGGTAAGATCTGAAATATTCATTAACCTGGAAGGTAATGTGTCCAATCCTTTGGGATTGGTAGAACCTTGTCTTTTATATGATGAAATAAGATTTTCAGAAATCATCATGTTTGACTTGGGTACCTGGATGGAGGCCTGAAGCTGGGTTACTTCAAGGGAACTGTGTGGTTGGCTTCTGGGCAACCAGTGAGGTAATAAAGAAGCTGTTTTATGCTGGCTTGGTAAACCTCAGTATTGAAAATATCCACCAGCTTTGGGGATTACCTGCCCCATTCTTTGCAGTTCACCCTAATTGAGTGACCTCAGCTGGCCCCCCACTGGGACCCCAGTCACAATAATAATTTCTCAAAGGGCAAAATCATTTCCAAGTCACAACCTGCTGCACCTTCCTGCCAAAGGATGCCTCTGCAGAGGACAGGAAATCCATCTTGTAGTGCTTGATAAAAGTGGTAGCATGTGACCGGGGGCTGCCTTACAAATTTCTTCTATGGATGCATTAGCTCTTTCTGCCCATAGGGTCACCAGGGATCATGTGTAGTGTGCCCTGATTCCTTCTGGAACCAGAATCTCTGATGTCTTGTACGCTTTCACAATACATAGTCTAATCCAGGGGTTCTCAAACTGGGGGTCGGGACCCCTCAGGGGGTCGTGAGGTTATTACATGGGGGATCGCGAGCTGTCAACCTCCACCCCAAACCCTACTTTGCCTCCAGCATTTATAATGGTGTTAAATATATTAAAAAGTGTTTTTAATTTATAAGGGGGGTTGCACTCAGAGGTTTGCTATGTGAAAGGGGTCACCAGTAAAAAAGTTTGAGAGCGACTGGTCTAATCCATGTAACAACAGAGGACTCGGAAGCTCTGAGTCCTTGGCATTTCAGATAGGTTGCCCTGTTTGTAGTCTTCCATCTCCTTTTGGACTCTGTGTTTGAGATAAGTTTCAGGAGAATGATAGGGTTAGCTATAACTGAGGGACACTCTTGAAGTACGTGTGTATGTTTCAGAGGCATTCCTCAGAACAGTTCAGCTCTGAGAATCTTGCCCACTCCGTGCCTCTTTAGGGCTGGAGGGATTGGGGTTAGAGAACCTGATAATTGAGAGGCTGTGAGTAGTGCAGCTGCTGTAAACTGTACCGGCAGTGAGGGGACCTTTGAGTTCCCTCTGCAGATTGGGTCCTAGTGAAGTGGGAAGAAGCTGTGTTGCCTTTCTCATAGGAGCAGAGGGAAAGAGGAGCCCCCGGAGGTATGGGGTTTTGAGGCTCCCCTTCTCCCACTCCTTGCAGGCAATCTACAAATTAACACTTGTAGATGTGATTCCTCCTGTTTTTCCCTAACATGCTTTGATCAGCAGAAAGGTAGTTAACAAAGTTGACATTTAAATTACTGGGCATCTGAGCTAACTCCTAACTGAGATCAATGTTCACACATCTCAAAGCTGCTGTTGCAGGCACCCTGCAAGACTAAAATAGACTTTCACCAAAACAGTCTAGTCAGGGCTATCACTGCCACCAAAAATGTCAAAAGTAACGTATTCATGCTCATGCCTAGCATTTGAGGCTCCTAAGAGCAGGTAAGCTCCCAATGAGCCCAAGTCTGGTGGGTTGGTGGTTGGCCCCCAGACTTAGCCTTCCTCAGTCTCTCTTTTCCTGGTCTCAACAGTGTGTGTTCATCTGAAGAGGTTTTGGTTGGCTATAGGTAATGGGAAGCAGAAGGGCTTGTGGGGCTAGTCTTTTCCCACTGCTGCCATTTTGGCAGTTCACAACCACAATCTAAACATTCATTATGACTTGCCTTCAAAATTAGACCAATAGTAGTGCTCAAAGATGATTTGCTCAAGAGACCTACTGAAAAGTGGAAACTCCTTAACTAGGTACTTCCAGAAGATACTTCTCTTTATACGTTAAAGAACAAATGCCTTGTTTTTCTGGAGAGTAACGTTCTCCCCATATCTTTTCTAACGTGGAAAGGAGATTCTTTGTTCAGATTATCCTAAGAAGCTTTTCTGTTTCATGTTTTTTTAATACAGCTACAAAAGTCTAGGCAGCCTCTAGCCAGTAAAACAGTGTTGATGGTTTTCATCCTGTCTGTAGGAATCTGGGTGATGAGGGGCAGAATTTCATCTTGGTTTCTAGTTAATATCCTCAGTATCATAGAAGTCCACTTCACATATTTAATGTAAATATTTTAGCTACTTCCTAGTTTTGTTTGCAGTTAATACTTTCATAGCACCTTTCATCAGAGGCTCTAAATGTGCTTGATATCGGAGGGTATTTTACAGATGGGAAAACTGGGGCATGAGCCTGACTTGTCTGTGGTCATACAGCAACTCGGTGACAAAGATAGGAATAGAATCAACTCTCCTGACTCAGTGCCATGCTTTAAATCAGGGGTCTCAAACACGCGGCCCGCAGGGTTATTGCATGCGGCCCGTGAGCTCCTCACGGCCCCCCCACCCTCCCCCAACGTTTACCTAGAGCGGCTGCCTGCCTGCCCTGCCCCCGCCGGGAAGCGGCTGGAACCTGGGGAAGGAGGGGCGCAGGGGTGTGTGTGGCTGTTGCTTCAGGCACCGCCCCCAGCAGCTCCCATTGGCCGGGAATGGGGAACTGTGGCCAATGGGAGCTGCTGGGGGCGGTGCCTGAAGCAACAGCCACACACACCCCTGCGCCCCTCCTTCCCCAGGTTCCAGCCGCTTCCCGGCGTGGCGGCAGGGCAGGCAAGCAGGGAGCCTGCCCTGCCCCCGGTACGGGTCGGGCCGGAGCCCGCCCCCCGCACTCCTCCTGCACCCCGCCCCCCTGCCCTGAACCCCCTCCACACCCCGCCCCCCTGCCCTGAACCCCTGCCCTGAACCCCCGCCACACCCCGCACCCTGACCCTCTCCTGCACCCCTCACCCCAACTCCCTGCCCTGAGCCCCCGCCACACCCCCCACCCCTCCTGTGCCCCCTGGGGGCAGGGAGGGGGCAGACTTGGGGTGAGGATTTCGGGGAAGGGGTTGGAATGGGGGCAGGGAGGGGGTGGGAAGAGGCGGGGCAGGGGCGGGGCCTCATGGCAGGGGTGGAGGCTGGGCGGGGCCGAGGGCGGCGGGGGGGAGGGGTCAGTAAATGCGGCCCTCGGCCCAATGTACTAGTCCTCATGTGGCCCTCGTGGTCATTTGAGTTTGAGACCCCTGCTTTAAATACTAGATAATGTTGCTTCTTAATGGCAAAAAAAATAATTACCCTGAGTCTTCAGGTACTACATGTCAGTTACTTCCACTTGTTCACATCTGGTCTATGTGACTAAAAATCACGACTGAAAATTTTTATTTAATTGTTGTATTGAAATATTGTTTTTTGTGTTGCTAGTTCTTGAGCAATTTAAGACAATAAAATCAGATGAAAGTAAAGTGTTTTATTTTCTCATAGTATAATTTCATATTTCGGAGGTTTTTTCCTACTAAAGTGTGGCACTTAAGATGCTCCTCTGTGCTGAAAAAGACAAGTCAAAGGCCTCATTAACATCTTTTCTGTAAGAACACCACAAACTCAGACACAAAATTGACAAGCAAATATCCCACACAATTTGCATCTGACACCACTTTCTGATATATCAAACTTCCCCAAGCCAAAGTTGAAATGTTTAGACTAGGCTATACTCTCCATCAGGGCTTGCATTTGAAGTAATTTGGACTTGTGCCCTTTAAAGTCACTGAGGTGGAAAAATCCCACGTGGAGGAGCTGAATTTGAGGTTATTTTTGAAAATTTTAGCCTGTGTAACCAAAAAAAAAAAAAAAAAAAATCACAACTTTAATATATTGAAAATCTTAAATAACTTTCAACAGTGAAGCAATTTGGTTTGGAATGATGGATGTTTTTCCTCTAAGTGAAAATTTCTTAATAAATAAAAATTAGTAGCGTAGGAGTTGTACATGCTTTGTTTTCAAGCATTTGAGTAGTCCTGTTGAAGTCAGTGGGACTGCTTATGTGACAAATTTCCTCTCTGCTTAAGTGCTTGCAGGATCGAAGCCTTTCAATATTTTGTTTTTGTCTATAACTGTTTTGTAAAAATCAAATGAGAGACCCTCAGGCATTTAAAAAACCACCATGTGTTATTTCATTATAGTACACATTTTCAAATGCATTTTACAAAGTCTCAACTGGATTTAAATCATGATTATCTTAAAAAAACAAAACAAACAAACAACCCCCACACACACACCCTCCTAAGGAATTTAAATAATTTTAAATTGCCTCACCCTGAATTTGATATTTTTAGGTAAAATAGTGAAGTACATCTCTACCCCGATATAACGCTGTCCTCGGGAGCCAAAAAATCTTACCGCGTTTATAGGTGAAACCGCGTTATATTGAACTTGCTTTGATCCGCTGGAGCGCGCACCCCCCCCCCCCCAGCACTACTTTACCGTGTTATATCCGAATTCGTGCATGTTTTATCGGGTTGCGTTATATCGGGATAGAGGTGTATAGCATAAATGTTACATTACGTACATTTGCAATGACAGTTTCAGTATCTCAAAATACCTTTTCTTGTGTTTTTCACTAATACTTCTAGAGAACTTCTAAAAACTATTTGCCAGAATGTTAAGGATGTCTTCATATATGATCACCCTCTCCCTTTTTCAATGCAAATTGTCAAGAGAGCCATTATATCTCTTAAATGGTGGATTAATTTCTGGATTATATTACAGTAATTTAAAAAAAATTATGCCTTCTTGAATAGGAGAAATGGTTGTCATAGTAGTCAAGCATTTCATTTTCTATTTATGCATTTACATCCTTGTTTATAACCTTTCATTTTCTGCATTTTTGAGTCATAATTCCCAGATGAGTATTTAGACTCATGATCAGATTGCAGTGAATTATGGAGAGCCCTGATTGACATGATTTTGTTGAGTTGAGACAGTTTGCCTAGAAGCGTGGGAAAGATGTGGACTTGAAGACACTACAGACTTGAAAATCACACTTTTGAATATTTTTCAAATCTACTATTGTTACAAATAGCCCCTAAGATTACTGTAATGAAGATTAGAGAGGGGAAAGGGTTTTTTGTTGGTTTAGTGCATTTGAAAGCACTTTGTGCATATGCAGTTTCACTGTTTTCCCTGTACAGTTGTTTTTACCTATTGTTTGTATGGTTCTTATCATAGCAAGGTGAGGAGAAAAACTAAAAACAAAAATTGGCAGGATGACTCAAGTGTGTGTAATACTTGAAACTGAAATGTGCATTTCGTATTGATGGTGTTGCTTTTAGATGGGTGCTGATTTGACTGATGAAGGGGGAGTTTAATTTCATTCTCAGATACGTACATATGTGTTGCCAAGAGGATCAACAGAGTAAAAGCAGATTAAGTTTAAATTGTCACTTGCATTCTGTGAAAAATTCAATTAGCAAGTGTCTTTTTCAAGTTTGTGACCTTTTTACAGGCTTTATCTTTACAGTTCTCTGGATACTTTGCCTACCCCCGTAGCTTTCTAGGTTGCCGAAAGAATTTCCTAAACTTGAGTTTAGGTTGTGTACTTGATGAAGGATGGGGTGAATTTGCCAAATAAAGCTTAAAAATTGTGAATAAGTATAGAATTGAAAATATAAAACATGGCACTGTTCATCCTGGATTAAACCTCTCAGAAAAGTTTCATTATTGTCATCTGCAAATGGCAACAGTTACAAGTTGCAGGAGTTGAGACTAACATTAATGTGAAATAAACATTTTTCAGCCAATAGCACTGCATAACATATTGTAGGAGCCTTAAATTGTTAACCAACAATTAAGTACAATTACAAGAGGACCAAAGTGTCAGTGACTTCCTACTTGATTAAAAAAAGTTACATTTTTAAAGGAATAATGCAGGGGTTTTCAAACTGGGGGTCGTGAGGCTATTACATGGGGGGGTCGCGAGCTGTCAGCCTCCACCCCAAACCACTCTTTGCCTCCAGCATTTATAATAGTGTTAAATATAAAAAAGTGTTTTTAATTTATATGGGGGAGTCACACTCAGACGCTTGCTGTGTGAAAGGGGTCACCAGTACAAAAGTTTGAGAACCGCTGGAATAATGGAAACTCAATTGGTCTGACTTTTCTGTAATTTTTTCCCCTCAGGTGGCTTTTCCACTGTGTTCCTGGTGCGTACCCATGGTGGAGTACGCTGTGCATTGAAACGAATGTATGTTAATAATGTGCCTGACCTCAACATTTGCAAAAGAGAAATAACAATTATGGTAAGTAAAGCAACTATTTGATGGTATATAGCAGGCATGGATTTGAATGGAAATTTTGCAGTTTTACTTTTCTAGAGGGGTGAGATTAGGAATATAGATATCCTCTACTTTTGGAAGATGGAATGTGAATTGTGCTTAGTTACTCTTAGCTGGTCAGGGAGTAGAATTGGATAGAAACTCTTGTGAACCCCTTCTCTCTCAAAGATGGTTGCTGCTTTTGTGGCTGCGGCTGAGATGCACTGAAAAGATAAATATATAATAAACACTGAGTGAAGAGGTGGGAAAAAGTCTTGATCTCTGATTCAGGGTATCTAGAGTGACTGATCTGTGAAGGTGAAGTGCAGGCACCTTTGCTGGTGTTACTGCAGCAAGCCAAGGCCAGTGTGCAAATGCCTTAGGGCCCAACCTTGCATTATTAAAACTCATTTTTTAGCAATCTCAGTATTAGTATCTCTATTTGTACTCCAATAGCCTATGTTAGAATTTCTTCATTGAACACTATTGTTTCCTGAAAGCTATTGCTAATGTGTTCATGCTCTTCAACCTTCTGACTCCTAGTTAAAAGGTTTGAGAACATGCAAATTTACTGCACTTGTCTTATAAGACAAACTCTCTTCCATGTATAAAAGAGAATATGCACACTACCAAAAAAAAAAGACAGCATAGAACTTATCTTTCTAAATTTTTTACCTTGTGAATCATGTGAAAGAGATCCTCTCATGGACCGCTTCCTTTCCAAACCTCAAAATCATAATTCCTCATATCAATTAAAGTGTTACATGTAACAAGTAACATTAAAACTGTTCTAAAGTATAATTCTGTAAAAGTGATGGTAAAAATGGCAATGTAGGTTTCCATAGTTAATCTGTTTCTGTGTCAAATGTGTTCCGTTTACAAGTTAAAAAAAAAAAAAAAAAATTCTGCCAGACCTGTGAACTCTACCTGTAAGCTCTGAAAGTACTGTATGTGACAATCAAGGTTCTGCTGGCTAAATGATGCTTGTAGCAATCTAGTCTGCAATGTGTTTGTACAGGTGTAACTGATTGGAACCTGGTAAACCATTCTGATACGCAAAAAAACCCAAACCCCAAGCTGATTTAATCTGTTAGTTTTGAAGTTTCTACATGAGAAAAAAGCAGTAAGAACTTTATATTTGAAACACTATGCAATGAGCAGATGTCTTAAGTAAGACGGTACACTTTTTTACGCCAACCCACACTCTAGACATGAGAGAAACAATATGAAGGGTGTGGCTGCTTGGTTATGTGCCCTCACTTAGTATCAGTGATGCAAGTAGAAATCATTTCTTGCTGGTATGCTGCACTCATGGGAGGGACACAAAGGGGGGGACATGTGACCTCCCCATGTGACCCCGCCCAGAGCCTGGGGTCCCTGCGCTCTCCCCGTCCCCTCCCCATGATCCACATCCATCCCACGTTAGCTGGGGGGGGGGAGGAGCTCTGTCCTCCTCCCACTGTGCTGCAGACTTCTGCTGTACAGACCCCAGACAGGAGGACTCAGGAGACGCAGCTGAGTGGAAGGGCTGGTGGCAGGCTCCTCCTGTGTCTTTCCAGTACGCCGTACCAGCTATAAATACCTTACTGGTACAGCGTACCGTACCACCGTACTTGCACCACTGCTTAGTATCCATGCTATTTATTTCCTTTTCATGGCCCCACTTTTTAATACAAAAGACCTTGGGTCTTGTGTGGCAGGTTGAACATAAATTGTGATTGAGATCCTTGTTTTATGTACTTAGAGATAGTGGACTGGGCTTCAGTGCCGGAGAAAGATTTGATCACAATCTATAAGTACTTATCTGGGGAACAAATACTTAATTGTCTCTTAAATTTTAAAGATTTGGCTCATAGTTGAATTTAAACCAAAGAAATAACAAAGATAGATGCGAAGCAAACATGCAGGATGCAGAAGTTCTTGATTTTTTTTTTTTTTTAAATCAGCCAGAAAATCATTTAGAACCCATAACAGTCTTGTACTAGGCTACAACAACCAGGGCAGTATCTCTGCAGAACAACATCGACGTGTACTACCCTTACTATAATTATATCAAGTCCATTTTGAGCAGTATCTAATACATGAAGCATATTGTATATGGCTGCATATTCATGGGTTCATGGCTTTGATCTGATGTTTCTTCCTGGTGAGCAACAGATCTTTCAAATGTACTGTACAACTCTTTAAAAGATCCTTAGAGCATGACAGGTGATCCTGATCAAAGTGATTGTTAAAGACCAGTATTTCAAAAAGTTCTCTTGATTCTGACAGTGCCACCATGTTCTCCATAAATCTATGGGGAGGCAAGGGTCTTAATTCTTATATCTAGAAAACCATCCCTGTGAATGATGATTGGAAGTTGTTTAAGAATGCTTTACTAGATGCTCCAAAAGCCACAATCAAGGAAGAAGGCAGTATTGGTTAGAAATCTGACCTGGTTTAGAGGGGAAGTGAAGACAGCTATAAATAATAATTAAAAAACATAGATGGAAGAAAGGAGATGTAAATAACAACCAATATAAACTGAAAGCTAGAATTTTTAGAAAATTTGAGGGAAGCAAAGGAACACCAGGATAAATCTATCGCTAGCAGAGTTAAGGACCATGAGTTTTTAAAAAGTATATTGGATACAAAAAGAATCCTGACAATGGCGTCGGTCCATTATTAGAGGCCATGGTAGAATTATTAATAGTGCAGAAAAGGAAAAAGTGTTCAATACCTATTTATGTTCTGCATTTGAGAAAAAACAGATGATGTAGTCTCATATGAAAACACTTTCCATTCCACTGGTATCTCGGGAGCATATTGAATAACCGCTATTAAAGATTTTTAAATCAACAGGTCCAGATAACTTGCATCCTAGAGTTTTAAGAGCTAACAGAGGAGCTTACTGGAACTGGACTGGTAATGTTGATTTTCAATAAGTCTTGGAACACTGGGGAACTTCCAGAAGAGCAGAAGAAAGCGAACGTTATGCCAATACTTAAAATTGGTAAACGGGATGACAAGGGTCAATTATAGACCTGCCAGTCTGACATTGATCCCAGGCAAGATAATGGAGCACCTGATATGGAACTCGATTAATAAAGAATTAAAGGAGGGTAATATAATTAATGCCAATCAACATAGGTTTATGGAATATAGACCCTGCCAAAGTAACTTGATATCTCTCTTTTTTTTAAATGAGATTAGAAGTTTGAGTGATAAAGGGAATAGTGCTGATGTGATATACTTTGCCTTCTGTAAGGCATTTGTCTGGGTACTGCATGACATTTTGATTAAACAATGAGAAAAATAAAAAATTAACATAATACCCATTAAATAGATTTAAAGTTGGCTAACTGATAAGTTTCAAAATGTAACTGTAAATGGGGAATCCTCATCAAACAGGTGTGTGATTCTAGAGGGGGTCCTTCAGGGATTAGTTCTCAGTCCTACACTATTTAGCATATATTTATCAGTGACCTGGAAGAAAACATAAAATCATTACTGATAAAGTTTTCAGATGACCCACAATTGAGGGAGCGATAAATAACAAAGGGGACAGGTCACTGATACAGAGTGGTCTGGATTGCTTGGTAAATTGAGTGTGTGCAAACAATGTGTTTTAATATAACTAAATGCACGCATCTAGGAACACAGCATGTAGGCCATGCTTACAAAATGGGGAACTCTATCCTGGGAAGCAGTGACTGAAAAATATTTGAGGGTCATAGTGGATAATCAGCTGAATATGGGCTCCCACTGCGACGCTGTGGTCAAAAGGGCTAATGTGATCCTTGGATGCATAAACCAGGTAATCTCGAGTAGGAATAGAGGTAATTTTCACTTCTGTATTTGTCACTGGTGTGACCGCTGCAGGAATGCTGTGTCCAATTCTGGTGCCCACAATTCAAGAAGAATATTAAAAAATTGGACAGGGTTCAGAAAAGTCATGAGAATGATTAAAGGATGAGAAAATCTGCTTTAGAGTGATACTCAAGGAGCTCAATCTATTTAGCTTAACTAAGAAGGTTAAGGAGTGATATGATTATGTCTAGAAGTACCTATATGGGGAACAAATACTTAATAATGGGCTCTTCAGTCTAGCAGAGATATATGCATGATCATTGCATGATCCAATGGCTGGAAGTTGAAGCTAGACAAATTCAGACTGAGAATAAGGTGTACATTTTTAATAGTGAATAATTAACTTATTGAGGGTCATAGTGGATTCCTTGTCACTGACCATTTTAAAATCAAGATGGGATCTTTTTCTAAAACATATGCTCTAGGAATTATTTGGGGGAAGTTATACAGCCTATGTTATATGGGAGGTCACCCTAGATGACTGCAATAGACCCAGTTGGCCTTGGAATCTATGAAGGTATGACTGGGAATTGTCCAGTATACACTGCTTTTGGCTACTTAACTACAGTAACTCCTCCCTTAAAGTCGTCCCGGTTAACATTGTTTCCTTGTTACGTTGCTACGTTGCTGATCAATTAGAGAACATGCTCGTTTAAAGTTGTGCAATGCTCCCTTATAACGTTATTTGGCAGCTGCCTGCTTTGTCCACTGCTTGCAGGAAGAGAAGCCCATTGGAGCTAGCTGGTGGGGGCTTGGAACCAGGGTGGGCCGGCAGCCCACCTATCAGCTCCCCACTCTCCTAAGTTCCCTGTGTGGCAGCCGCCCAGCAGGCTATCAATTGCCGGGCAGTTCAGCTGTCCCTCCCGCCACTGCCATGTGCTGCTCCTGCCCTCTGCCTTGGAGCTGCTCCCGGGAGGGGGAGGTCCAAGAGGGGGGGCTAATGTCAGGGGTGTCCCCCTGCTCCTGCCCCCCACTTACCCCATCTCCATAGAGCTGGAGAGGGGAGTAACAGGACAGGGCTCAGGATGGAGGGAGCTTGCTGGCAGCAGCTGCTGTCTCAACTTGCTGATCTACTTAAAAAGGCAATGTACTTAGAGTGGGGTTAGTGTCTTTAAAGGGGCAATGTGCATCTCTCTCTCTCTCACATACAGCATGTGTCGCTGTCCCCCCTCCCTCCATTTGTGCTGCCTTGTAGAGTGTGAGGCCACATTAACAACAATGTGTTAACCCTTGAGGGCTCAGCCGAGTGCTAGTTCATCATTTAGCAGTAAGGCATTCCCTGGGAAATATCCCTCCCTCTTCTACCCTCTGACTTTACCACCTCAACCAAGCTTCACAATCATCATTGCTGTGTACAGTATTAAATTGTTTGTTTAAAACTTATACTGTATGTGTATGTGTGTGTGTGTGTATATATATATAGATAGATAGTCTTTGGTGAACAAAATTTCCCTGGAACCTAATCCCCCCTATTTACATTNATGTGTGTGTGTGTGTATATATAGATAGATAGATAGTCTTTGGTGAACAAAATTTCCCTGGAACCTAATCCCCCCTATTTACATTAATTCTTATGGGGAAATTGGATTCGCTTAGCATCGTTTTGCTTAAAGTCGCATTTTTCAGGAACATAACTACAACGTTAAGCGAGGAGTTACTGTAACTGGAAAAGAGAATGCTGTCATAGTATGAGCTGGTTTTGGACCCTAATAAATGGTTCCCTGCTCAGGTCTTTCTCTAGTGGGGTACATTAGAGATGGAGCTCTTTGTCTCTAATGATAAAAAGCAGCTCCTGCACCCACTGAAGGTTCATGTGGTGTAACTCTCACATTGTTTGTGAGGGAAAGCTCTCATAACTTTCCACTAGTCCTCTTAGAAGCAAGGACTGTGACAGTTCTGGAGACTGACCATGTGTTAACTTTGTAGTAGGCATGGATCAAGTTGCCTGAATTTTGACTTATTTTCCATTAGTCCTTTTTAATGTAACACACAGTCCATTAATGTTTGCAGTATAGCTGCTAAATCTTAACCTTTTGGAGTTTCTTAATGATGAAATTAACAGAGAACATTTTTCTTTTGAAATGAGCTTAGTGTTTATAAAGTTGACAAATTGACAGTACTGTAAATTGAACCTGACTGCCCATTTGGGTGCAGCATAAATAGTGGCAATCCAAGCATGTTCACACTGTCCTGTCTTTTGGAGGAATTATGTTTATGCTCTGTTTGATTCTTAGTGCTTAGCTGAGTCTAAGATGGGGTTGACTGTTAATATTTTCTTTGATGTGGGCACCTGTCCCCTGGGAATTGTAGTTGACACCTACTCACTTGACACAAGCTCCTAAGTAGCTATTAGAATGCTTTTTTAGCAGTTACCTGGGACGTTTCAAGCATGGTGTAGAGATGAGACTCCATTCTCAAGAATTCTCCAGTCTTCTATACAGACTTATCTTTATACTTTCTAGAGTTTATTTAAATGTTTATTATTCCAAATGTGATTTTTCTTTTCTTTTTTTTTCGGTTTCAGAAAGAACTCTCTGGGCACAAGAATATTGTAGGCTATTTGGATTGTGCTGTTAATTCTGTTAGTGACAATGTGTGGGAGGTGCTCATCTTAATGGAATTTTGTCGAGGTAAGTAAACTACTGTTGGATTTCTTATTTTTTATGAACATAAGTAAAGCATTCTTAACGTTAGAGTCTAGGGTCATCTCCTAAGATGTGATATGTATTTTGGCAAAGACCACATTTATTATCTTCCTAATTAAGGTCAAGACCACTGAAAACACCATAACACTTGATTTTGTTCTTAAGTGCTAGAAAGAATGAATCTGGGAATATTGAAAAGCTCATCCTACACTGTTTTATATCAAGGTCTGACCAGAAAAGAGGGAAAAAATTAAATGTTTACATAAATATGTAACGTGTCCCAGTTCCTTGTTCTCTCTAACAAATCTCAAAATATATTTGTACATTGATTTGGGAATGAAGACTTTGCAAAACTGAATATCTTTTCAGTCATGAAACTGCTGCTCCAGATAATGAACTGTAAAGGCTACATGCTGTCTCATCATCCTGATTCCTTAAATCAGGGGTCCCCAATGCAGTGCCCGCAGGTACCATGGCGCCCACCGGGACGTCTAAGTGCGCCCGCGTACTGGCCGGCGGACGAGCATCCGCTGAAATGCCACCGAGAAGCAGCGTCATCCAGACGCTTCGCTGCCGAAATGCCGCCGATTTTCGGCGGTGACGCCTCTGGATGACGCTGCTTGTCGGCGGCGATGCCTATTGACGTTGCCGCTTGTCGGCGGCATTTTGGCGGATGCTCGTCCGCCGCCACGGTCCTCCATGGCTCGTCGTCTGGCACCCACCAGACGAAAAAGGTTGGGGACCACAGCCTTAAATTGATTTAAGTCAGTTTATTCGGTGGAGGGTGGAGGCCATGGAGGTCCAAATAATGCTGTCTTGTGTCCTGATTTATAACAATTCTTTTTGTTTTAGGCAATAGAAGTGGCTTCAGAATAATTCCCTCTTTTTCAAATATCTAGTTTCTTAAATTTACTAGTATAGTTTGGGTTTTTCCCCTTTTTATATAGAAATTTATTCCGGTAGTTTAGCTCAAATTTTGAAGTGTTAGGATCCAGTTATGGCAAATCTGGAGAAATGCTTGGATTTCAAAGTAACTGTGTCTGCTCCATGTGAAAATAAAATGCTCTCCATAAGCCCGCGCATTAGGTGCTTAAAATGCTTCAGGTGCCTTCCCGTTGAGGGTATTTGGCCTTTGTCTGCACTGCCAGTAGAAGCAGTGAGTGAGAGTAAAGTGCTTGTCAGTTGGCCTTCTGTGAACTGCCTGATGTGATATCCTTGGATCTCTGTTTTGAAAGACAAATCAGATTCTGTGTTGTTGTAGCTTGTGTGTATTCTCACTGTTGCTGTGAGGCACTCTGTTGTGTGCTTCTGCAACCTTCTAGAAAGCTATACTCATTGGGAGCCATGTGAGTGCTGCCTCCATAGTGCTCAACATTTACAGCCTGAATTTACTTCATCTTCTCCTATTGACTGAGGGTAAAGGGAATGTCTGCTGTTACCCCATAGATTTCCAGCTGCCTTTTCTCTTGTTGTACTTAGTTCTTAGACTTTTCTGCACCATTATGTACTTGGTTTTGGGGATGGTTTTATCACTGTGCTGATCACGTAGCCTAAGTCACAAGACCAAGAAAGCTCCTGCATTGTTCTGAAGCAGCTGTACAGAACTAAACCTCAAGGAATAACATAGGTGATGCAATTGTGGATATTGCTCTTGTTTTCCCTATCAAAAAGCATCTTTAGTTTAGGAGAGGGGGCACTGCTCTGAGAGCCAGAAGACCATGCTTTTCCACTAATACTACTACTTTTCATATTGCTTAATGAACAAGACCTGATACCGTCCCCCTTCTTAAGGTAGGGTTTAATCACCTCTCCCATCTTATAAAAGGTCTTACTGAGAATTTGCACAAGGTCACTTCTCCAGTAAGGTAGACCAGGTCTCATCCACTTAGGTACACTGTTTCAGAATTTTACCTAGGTTGGTATAGATTCATGAGTGAGATGTAACTCCATTAATTTCAGTTGAGATGGTAGAGATGGTGACATGGAAGTGAAGCTTCTGGGTTCAAACCCTGTTGAAAATCCATACAGGAGCTTGGTACAGTTGCACATGATGTTGCTTGGTGGTTTTTAAAAAATGAAAACTGAGGAAATTACATGAAAAAGACTGTTAAAAGGATTTTAAGGTTGTGAAGTTGAGCACTCAGATTACCAAAACAGTAGAATTCAGGTTGCTATTTGTGCAGCTTCTGTTTATCAAAATGCATCAAGGGAGACACAGCCTTTAATTACATGATCACATACTTCCCTTGCTCAGACCCTTGCCTCTGTCTCATTCAGTGCATAAGTAAGACTTCTGAATGCTTCACTTTGCAGTTTTAATAGTGCGTGAGGTAATATCTTTTATTGGACCAACTTCTGTTGGTAAAAGAGACAAGCTTTCAAGCTCCACACAGCTCATCCACCTTGTTTCTCTAATATTCTTGGACCAACACATCTACAACAACACTGCAGATAGTTTTAATAGTGTCTTTTAAACGTATGTTTATATAGTATAAGTATAGTTTGCAACTGTTCATCTAAAAATTGACTCTCTTGACTCATTTCACCAATTCAGCTCAAATTTTGAGTAGTGTTTTGATTTTGCACACTTTTCTTCTGCGATTTAAACTTCTGAATTTCAGTATGTAAAATCTTAAAAATTTATGGCTTGTCCACTTGCTGATATTAATGTAAGCTAAGTAAACTGATACTACTTGATTTTTTTCCCCCCTTCTGTTTGCCAGAAGCTGGGAATGAGCAACAGGGGATGGATCACTTGATGATTACCTGTTCTGTTCATTCCCTCTGGGGCACCTGGCACTGGCCACTGTCAGAAGACAGGATACTGGGCTAGATGGACCTTTGGTCTGACCCAGTAGGGCCATTCTTGTGTTCTAAGAAGTGTGGTTTTGAAACTAGTAGGAGCTACACTTTCCTAGCATCTGAAAGTAAGGCTCATAATCTCATAAAAGAGAGTATTCGATGTGTAGTATAACTAAGCCTCTTCATTTTTAGTTTAAGCTGATTTAAAAAAAATAAATCCGGGTTTTACTAAAAGTATTCTGATTTTCACCCTACATTTGTATCATTCATATATATAAAATATAACTTGATTTATTAGGAAAATACAATACATTGCATGAGATATATGTATTACGATAATACATTAGTCTGTGTGTGTATATGCAAAGGTGCCTGTTGAAGTAAGGTTATGTATTAGTCTAGAAGATGCACACAATAAATGAACAGGCACGCATTCAAGCTCCTGAAGTGCGTATGCATCTGAACGTACTAATGAATCTCACGCCCACCATGTATACATTTTAAGCTGTTAGCAGATAACAGTTTAAAGCTCTGACATACTAAAATGGGGAAAATCTGTATCAGAATACATTTCAGAGCACAAGGAAGTATTCAAAAGTTAAAAAAAGAAAAAGAGAAAAGGATGAAGTTGAGTGTATGCACTGCAAATGGTGTGGCCCAATTACTAAAGTAAATATTTATAGGCTAATAGTTCTAAGTCTACAACAGTAAACTGTTTATTCAAATGAAAAGTTTTATTTTGGGATTAGAGATATATTATTTTCTTAAATTTACAGTTGGCGTTCTGTTTTGAGTTCTGTTTTAGTTCTGTAGCAAACCACATTGAGTTCCATTCATCAAAGCATTAATCTACTGAATACTTTCCCCCCGTCCTTCTGTCCACCAAAATCAACCCTGATATTTGCCCAGAAAAATTAATTTTTTTCCTCCAATTTTCACCTGTTTTTGTCATTGTATTAATAAACAGATACATTCCTGGGAGAAAAAAAATAAAATAACTGAAAACGAAGGGCCCTATGTATAACATGAGAATAATATGTTGAGCAATTCAAAAACTGCTGTTTCTAAATGTAAGTTTAATTTGATTGCAGTATGGATGGAGTAGAAAATTGAGCCAATTATTAATGGAGAGCATAAATGCATTTCTCATTTGATCTGCTGCTTTTAAGTCAATTAATAGGTATTGGTGTCTGAATCGAGCTAATGGAGAGTCTTTTCTTTCTGAAACCTCTCTCTTCTGGCACACTTGCTGAACTGACTACACCTTCCTTCCAGTATGTCTGCCTGCACTGAGGATAATAGATGTTTTCTCTTTGGCTCTCTGTGAGATCCTTTTACATGGGAGTTGTCTCTGGGAAACCAGTTTTCCCTTTATTTTTTCCACTTTAGCGGAATATAGTGCTAGAAATGACTCTGTGATCACCAGAGATTACTAGTAATCCAAGAACTTCCTCTGAGAGTTTGTTGCTCATTCTTCCAGAGATACACCTCTACTCGATATAATGCGACCCGATATAACATGAATTCTGATATAACACGGTAAAGCAGTGCTCCGGGGGGGGGGGAGGGGGGGCGGGCGCAGGGCGGGGCTGCGCACTCTGGCAGATCAAAGCAAGTTCAATTTAATGCGGTTTCACCTATAACGTGGTAAGATTTTTTGGCTCCCGAGGACAGCGTTATATCGAGGTAGAGGTGTATGTAACATAGTGGAGGGAGATACATAAGTCCTCTGAAAAAATCCTGCAACACTGTGATTTGGTCAATATATTCTTTTTGAAATTAGAAAAAGTGAATTGGTTTCTTCAGATAGCAGTAGTTGGACAACCGATCTGTCGGCTGTCCATGCTTTTCAGAATAAAGATGTACATTTAAAAAAATAAAATTTTGTGTTAGAAAATTATTCCTTCTGCATGCAGAAATCTTGAGTTCAAAGACTATTGAATAGTCTCCATTGTATCTTCCTATTCTGATTAATTCTAATTTCTGGCACAGTTATGCAGTGGTCGCTTTTGTCACTGAGTCATAGATGTTAAGGACAGAAGGAAGCATTATGATCATCTAGTCTGACCTTCTATATATAAAAAACCAGACCAGAGAACTTTCACCTATTGATTCCTGCACGCAGCCTCATAGCTTTAAGCTCAGCTAGAATGTGTCCTACAACCGTTTCTGTCATTGTGATACTCTTTGCTCTGCTACTCCTATTACTTTCCCTATATGGTGGTTGAGTGATAATGAATGTTTGTTACTTCTCATGAATTAGGACTCCTGTCTAGGACAGTGAATCCAATAGAGGAGGAAAAAAACCAGATTTCTTACTTGTAATTTTGCCTCCCTAATATGACTCTAATTCTTAGGACATACTTTCCCTATATTTATCAACTAGTTTTTGTTTAGGCAGGTGAAGAAGCGATGTCAGATGTCAGATATTGCAATAGTGACATCTGCATAATGGTGGCTTCTTTTCTGTACTTCCAAATTATAATAGCTTTTGTAGCTTTTGTCTCTTCTCAGCTTTGGAAGGATTTGGAGAAGGTCAGCAAGTGTGTTCGTGTGGGGAGATTTCAGATTTCAATTCCAAAAATTCCTTTTGCCACCATTGAGTGGGATTGAACACTGAATTACCTTCTGTTTGGAGCAGTGGATTCTTATTAGGAATTAATAAAATTAAGGGTAACTAACTCTGCCTGTTCTGTAGATGTACAGGGGTGGGGGTTGTATTAGCCCTGTTTGGAAAACAGCAAGAGTGGTTGATTAAGAACTTGTTTAATTTTTTGACAAGAGGTTGAAAAATTTTGATTGGCTATAGTGCATGTAGGTAACATTTTAAATAGAAACACAAACTTTGTTTGATTAAAGGCCACACAACATTTTGAAAGATAGTTAAAAAGAGGAGTTACTTTTACAAAGTTATGTTCCTACTGTAGCAGGGCAAGTCGTGAATCAGATGAATCAGAGACTTCAGACAGGCTTTACTGAGCCAGAAGTACTGAGGATATTTTGTGACACCTGTGAAGCTGTTGCCAGGTTGCATCACTGCAAAACCCCAATAGTTCACCGGGACCTGAAGGTAAGAGTTCCAGTAAAAGGTAATGAGCTGAAATGTTTGGTGTTACTGAGCAGCTGTCAAAAGATGACTTGTAATGTGGAAGACATCTCATAGTGTGCAATAGCTGCCCACTTATATAAGGGGAGGGGAACAAAGTCTGTCTGCAGAACTGTACCCAGAAGATTAAATGAAAAATGTTAGGTAGGTTAGGCATCACATTCTTGTAGAATAGATTTTGGCACTACTGATGACCTAATGAGGTAATGATGAAGTTATAGCTTTACTATTAATGCTAAATTTCTTTTGAATTTTCAGAATATTAGTACATGGCAGGCTTGTCATCACTAACTGAAAATTAGAGGGAAGACTTAGCTGCTTTCTATAAAATTGGACGCTACCCTGTTTTTTCATTTTTCATTTTATCAGTTTACCTGATTGTTTCATTTTTCCTTTTAAGGTAGAGAATATTTTGTTGAATGACAATGGAAACTATGTCCTTTGTGACTTTGGCAGTGCCACTAACAAATTCCTTAATCCTCAGAAAGATGGTGTTAATGTAGTTGAAGAAGAAATTAAAAAGTAAGTTCACTTAAATGGCTATTCGTAAGCACTAATTAATTTTATTAGCAGCACAGAACTTATTACATGTTACATACATTAATGGAAACATAAGGGCCTAGCTAGGAACAAATTAATGTTCAAGGTGGTTGATTTAAGTGCACAACTCCTGTTAACAGTAATGTTTTTTCCACTTCCTTAATGATGATCGGGGCTATGCCAATACCTAAAATAGGCATAGCAAGATAGTAGGAATACCTGGTAATGCTGATGCTATTTCAGTTAACCTACAGACAATTCCTGCAAAATTTAAAGTGAATATACTAACAGTAGAGTGTAATTACAAAAAGTTTGATGCCTCCAGGTAATACATTTCATTTAGAATATATGCAACCTTGTGTTACTTTTACTGTCTCAGCTCTTTCCCCCTAATAACCTGCTATGTTCT
Source organism: Platysternon megacephalum (assembly GCA_003942145.1). NCBI lineage: Eukaryota > Metazoa > Chordata > Testudines > Platysternidae > Platysternon > Platysternon megacephalum. The sequence goes on from QXTE01000172.1 coordinate 1,100,970, forward strand.
AAGCTTCACTATTCCTATTTAGGCCCCTGACCTGCAATTTACAGCATACAAGTGAACTATTGTACCAACACGTTGTTAATTGCAGAATTGTGAGACCTTAGATTCAGAGTTATTTGAAGTGCAAGTTTGTTAGCACAGTGAAGCCCTGATCCTGTGTTGAGACATCTGGGAGCTATTGAAAGACAACTAATAAGAACAGGCTCAATCAGCCTGCATGATTGCTGACACTGGAAAAAGGCTTCATACTAACTTACTAAGGTCTAGATCAGGGGTGGCCAACCTGAGCCTGAGAAGGAGCCAAAATTTACCAATGTACATTGCCAAAGAGCCAAAGTAGTATGTCAGCAGCCCCATATCAACTCCCCCTCCCTCCCCACACCTCCCGATCAGCTGTTTTGTGGCTTGCAGGAGTCTGTGTGGGAGAGGAGCGAGGGTACTGTAGGCTGAGGGGAGGGGGCGGGATGGGGTGGAGTCGGGGCAGGGCCTGTGGCAGAGCCAGGGGTTGAGCAGTGAGCACCCCCCGGCACATTGGAAAGTTGGCGCCTGTAGCTCCAGCCCTGGAGTCGGTGACCATACAGGGAGCCGCATGTTAACTTCTGAAGATCCACATGTGGCTCCGGAGCCACAGGTTGGCCACCCCTGATCTAGATCTATCCTAATGATGGATCCAGTAACACCCATGCCATTTCCACTTTGTTTAATCAGAGAAATTGTATATGTGTTAAAGTTTAAAATTTGTTTATTTTCTTGCCTGCTAAAGATAGTTGGAGCTAGAGTGTAACTATGTATTATTCAGGACTTAAATGGAAAATAAATGTACACCTTTCTGAAACTATTATTTAGGATACATACATTTGGGAATGATATGTTACATTTTATAAACACAGTTATTTGCAAATATGAGACTCGATATCCTGGAATATGCTTTGTTTTTAACTAGCAAGAATCAGTTCAAAGATGTAACTTCAACATCTGAGTTTGGCTTTGAGTGAAATATTTATCAAGAAAAGTTACCAAAAAATAATAGTAGATGTACTGCTCTGAAAAATCACTCTTGGCTTTTCTATCTCCATCTTTCTCTTTCCATGCGCCATATTTCTAGTATTAGCTTCATGTTGCTAAGAACTTCAACAGGGGACTGATCTGTTAATGTGTAATACCTTTAGAGTAGTTAAAATGCCACAATCTAAGGTGTAATTTGGGAATAGTTTTTCTTAGCTGCTTCCAAAGATAATCTATAACAAGAACTAAATGTTTATCATTTCCCTGATTTTATTAAAATCAGGTGTTCCAGTTGATACCTTAGACAAACTTTTTTGTGTTCATAAACTTGGTGTATTTGATTTGCAATAGTTGTAACTTGGTGTAATTCTTCTAAGAAAAACAGCAAAAGATTCTTTCCATAAAATAAAAACTTTAGGTGACCTATGAGCAGCATGTCTACTGCCATGTCCCCATAGATGGTCAATGATCAATCCACACAGCATTGCTTGTTGTTGAGGAATGCTGCAATGACTTACTAGAACAAATGGATATAAACTGGCCATCAGGAAGCTTAGACTTGAAATTAGACGAAGGTTTCTAACCATCAGAGGAGGGAAGTTCTGGAACAGCCTTCCAAGGGGAGCAGTGGGGGCAAAAGACATATCTGGCTTCAAGACTAAGCTTGATAAGTTTATGGAGGGGATGGTATGATGAGAGAGCCTAATTTTGGCAATTAATTGATCTTTGACTATTAGCGGTAAATATGCCCAATGGCCTGTGATGGGATGTTAGATGGGGTGGGATCTGAGTTGCTACAGAGTATTCTTTCCTGGGTGTCTGGCTGGTGAGTCTTGCCCATATGCTCAGGGTTTAGCTGATCGCCATATTTGGGGTCGGAAAGGAATTTTCCTCCAGGGCAGATTGGCAGAGGCCCTGGGGTTTTTTCGCCTTCCTCTGCAGAGTGGGGCATGGGTCACTTGCTGGAGGATTCTCTGCACCTTAAAGTCTTTAAACCACGATTTGAGGACTTCAATAGCTCAGACATAGGTTAGGGGTTTGATACAGGAGTGGGTGGGTGAGATTCTGTGGCCTGCGTTGTGCAGGAGGTCAGACTAGACGATCATAATGGTCCCTTCTGACCTTAAAGGCTATGATTCTATGATTTTATTTTACATAGTGTGTAAGTAATCTGTAGTGGACAATTATCCATATTAAAAATGGTTAGTGTGTATTAGCTTATGAATGGTGGGTAATAAAGGTATACTGCAAATCTTCCATTTCATCTCAGTTCTACTTCACTTATTTTCTGCTAGGTATACAACACTGTCATACAGAGCTCCTGAAATGATCAATCTTTATGGAGGAAAGCCAGTTACTACCAAGGCAGATATTTGGGTAAGTAATGTAAAAGGTAGTCTAATTCTTGTAGAGTTGTTCTGCTTTATTAAAAGTAAAAAAATGATAAAAGGGAAGTTAACATCTCAGAAAATACAAAGGTAAAGGCTTTGCAGTGAGTGAATAAGGTGTGGTTTCTTGCAACAGAAGTAGTGTGTGGGAAATGGTGATAAAGAGAATTAGCTGTAGAGAATGGTTTTGTCTTTTCTTACAGAAAATTTTTGGCATACGTGATGTACTGTAAAAAGGGAATTATTATTTAGATAAGTATTTTTTTTTCTTTAGCCTACTAGTGCAAAATGTAGGTAACATTAGTATTTTCCCTTTCTCACTTCTGTTCAGTTGTTAACAATGGCTTCAATAGAAACCTCTTTATCGTATGATTTAAATAAGGCACACGGAATAGGTGACCAGCTCCTATGCATTCAGCCATGTCAGTGATGTTTGGTTCAGTGTGAAAAATAAGATTTCATTATCACTAATGATTGATGTTTAGTAAATATTTGCAGAGTGCGTTAAAGATGAAGAGTGCTATATTTGTTGATTATTACACTATATATAATCAGAATGCAAAGTTCAGTAATAACCAGCTGGACATAATTTGAGTGCAAGAAGAAAAGTAACAATGAGAAAATAAGGTATGTAATACAAAAATAAATATTTGTGATGAATGGCTGGTACTGTTTGTTAAACATCTTTTAATTGCTAAAGAAACAAGGTGGATGAGTAAAAAGCGACAGAGTCCTGTGGCACCTTATAGACTAACAGACGTATTGGAGCATAAGCTTTCGTGGGTGAATACCCACTTCGTCAGATGCATGACATGATATGCATCTGACGAAGTGGGTATTCACCCACAAGCTCCAATACGTCTGTTAGTCTATAAGGTGCCACGGGACTCTTCTTTGCTTTTTACAGATCCAGACTAACACGGCTACCCCTCTGATACTTGAGAAGGTGGATGAGGTAATCTCTTTTATTGTACTAACCTCTATTGGTGAAAGAGACAAGCTTATGAGCTATGGAGAGCTCTTCAGGTCTGGGAAAGATATGCAGAGGCCACAGCTAGCCCAGGTCAGCTGAGTTGGGCTGCGGGGTTATAAAATTTGCAGTGTAGATATTTGAGCTCAGGCTGGGCCTTGAGATCCTGTGAGGGAGGAGACCCGGCTCTGAGATTTGGTGCCATGGGTTCTTTATCGCAGTGTGTGTCCTGAGAGTTGCAGCTAAATACAAGGTGGAAAAGATTTTGTTTAATGCACACTCTAAGGACAAGTCTACACTACAAAATTAAATCAACCTAAGTTAGGTCGATGAATAGCAACCACAGTAATTACTGGGGCTTTTCATGTCCACACTATGCTCTTTGTCAGCGGTGTGTCCCCTCACCAGGAGTGCTTCCACTGACTTAACTGTGTGGGGCATTGTGGGGTACTGACAGCTGGGGCTCTGGGGCTGATAGCCCGAGCTGTCGGCCATGCAGGGGTCGCCGCTGCAGCCCCACCCCGCCCAGGGATGCATGGCCCAATATTTACATTATTATGTAAATAATGTAGTGTCTGCATGGATGCTGTGTTGCCCTATGTCAACCTAAGCACTACGCCTCTCATAGAAGTGGAGTTATTAAGTTGATGTAGTGGGTGACTTATATCAATGGGAGCTAAATTTTAGTGTACATCCTTAGAGTTAGGTAAGGCAGCTTACCTTTACCTAACTCTGTAGTGTAGACCAGGCCTAAGAGACCGTTCAAGGAGAATTGGGCACGTTAACACCTCTTCAGTCATAGGACTGTGTGATTTCATTTGAGAGCGTAGTGATTGTCTGGTTTCACCCACATATGATGATACCCGTATAGGGTATCATTAAACAATTACAGTCCATACTTGATGGGGACCCCATCTTGAAAATTCTTTTCTGAACCCTCTTTTCTGGCCTTAAAACAACTCCCCCAGACTCACCAAGCTCATCAACAGAAGCAAGCTCCCCACAGACCAGGACATGTCAACTCCAAGTGGCACCGGCCCTACCCTGTCATAACAGATGCAAAACCTGCAGAGTTAACTCTGCTACTAGGATGATCATTATCCACCATAACATACCTTTTAAGATCAATGTGTCCTACACATGCCTATGGCAACGAGGTGCACCTCATTCAGTGCACTAAATGCCCCAGTAATAACTGTGTGGGTGAAACTAGACAGTCATTACTCTCTCGAATGAACTCTCTCAGAAAAGTTGTAAGACAAAAACATAACATTCATGGGCCAACACTTTTCACAAAACAATCATTCCCGATCTTACCTCTCAGTACTCATTCTCAAAGAGAACCTGCATAATGCTTTTGAAAGATGAGCCTGGGAGCTTAAATTCATAACCTTGCTAGACACTAGAAATCATGGTCTTAATAAAGACACTGGATTTATGGCTTATTACAACAATCTGTAACCCTCTACCCTCCTATTTTTTTGTCCTATGACTGCAGGGGTGTTCACAGGTCACTTTACTTTGAATAGTCTCTTACAATATGTGTTAACTGCTTATGCTAAACAATCTTTTCCACCTAGTATTTAGCTGTGATGCTCTGAGTATCTTTCCCAGACTGTAAAAAGAGCTCTGTGTAGTTTGAAAGCTTGTCTCTTTCACCAACAGAAGTTGATCCAATAAAAGATATTACCTCACCCACCTTGTGTCTCCACTATCCTGGGACCAACACCACTTTTAATTACTAAAAACACGAGGAAATGAAGCAAGGGTAAAACTGATTACTGTATGAAATATAACACTTTCATTGTAAACATATGTAATACCTAATGAGGACGTAAGAACTTTTTCAGATTACTGAAATGGGAGAACTCCATGATTACTTTTCTTCTACATGCCAAACGGGTGCATCTTGAGTAGATTACATCAAAAAGTGTATGGGAAAATAACATGAGTTCAAGGACTCTTATTTGTCAGATTAGATGGTGGTTCCACGCATGCAATTTCTCTGTATAAACACATATTGGAACTGTTCATCTGAATTAAAAAATAGATTTTTTTAAAATTAAAAAACAGACATAAGTTTCCTCTCTGAATTTCTTTAAGTTAACAGCTTTGTTGCTGTCTGGCATCTAGTTGGTGGGACAAAAAGCACTTGTAGAACTGCTTCATATCACTTCATTGCTTACATCACAAGTTATGTCAATGGAGTGTTAACTCAAAATGCTACCATGTTCAATGTCTATGCAGGCATCAGTAGTGACCAGCATTTCAGTTATTTATTAAATCTATTTTTACTTTTTACGCTGATTATTGCCATCTAGACTTTGCAATGACAATACTTTTTTCTTTCTTTCTTCTTTTTTTTTTTTATAGGCACTTGGCTGCTTGCTGTATAAACTTTGTTTCTTCACACTTCCCTTTGGGGAGAGTCAGGTTGCTATTTGTGATGGAAATTTTACCATTCCAGACAATTCCCGATATACCCATAATGTACATTGTTTGATAAGTAAGTAGCTGGGCAGCACTTAAAATTGTTTTGTGTGAGTTTTAGACCTTACTACTAGTGACCTTCCCTACCTGCAATATGCACTTATAGTTAATGTCCTTTAAATCCGTGAATTTTAAGGTTTGGTTGAACATAATCTAACCTTGCCCTGACACCACTTTTAGACCTTTGTTCTAAGTTCAGAAGAGTCCTTATCTCCACTGTCTGAGAAATCAAAGTAAATCTGTGGTTTTGCTGGGGAGGAAAGGGGGATCATTGCATTGAGGAAATGTTTTGAAAAGGAAAATTGTCTGCTCTGATGAGGGGGGGGGGGGGAGTTTCCTTTTAGTTCTTCTTTGAGTGCTTGCTCATATCCATTCTATGTAGAGGTGTGTGCTCGCCACCTGCACTGGTGCTGGAAGTTTTTCCCCCAGTCGTACCCACCAGCGACGGTGCTGGAATGCTCCTCTTGCATTAGCAAGCGGACTTGACCGGTGGTTCTTCTAGTTTTTTCTTGTATATACCTGTAAATAGTAGTAGTTTTAGTAGTTTCTAGTACTTCTTAGTGGTTAAGTGTAGTATAGATAGTCCCCGGAGGGACTTGGTCTAGGGATGGGGCATGCCCTGGTCCCCGGGCTTCAAGCCGTGCAAGCGGTGTAAGAAGCCTGTGCTAATCAGCGATCCATAAATCCATTAGGTAATATAAAATATTAAACTTTTTCTATAAAAAGGCATCCCTGACTGAGATCTTTCACCTTCCTCAAGACCTTCCCTACAGATCTCCTCACTTGTTTACAGCTTCTCTTCTCCTCCTTGCTGAAAACTTACATTGAGGACCAAAAAAAAAATTTTTTTTTGATAGGACAACTAACTATATCTGTAAAACTTTCAGCATTCGTCATGGTGTAAGAACCTAAGTAATATATAGTGTCTTCAATAAAACTAGTTAACTGTGCCAGCCTTTTTTAAATAATCAGTTTTGAGCTACCACCGCTTTGTGAGGAATTGCGAGTTTACAACTGAGCTAACTTAAAAGGACAGAACCGCAGATAGGCTGGAAAAAACTTATGTTTTGAAAGGATACTTATGCAATATTTGCAAGGATACTTTTGCAGCAAGGAGCAAGAAATGCATTTCTTTTTAAAAAGAGTGTTTATAGAACACACTGGTAATACCAAAATTCTGCAGATACCCATAAAACTATGTTGAGTAATAGCACCGAATTTCCCCTGTACTTCCTTGCAGTGCTCCCAAATATAGCCCTATATTGCTCTAATCAATTTAGTGAAGAAGGTACCATGGACAGAAAAACAAACAAAATTTTAAAATTCTGGGGGAAAATCTTGTTTAAATCATAGACATAATAAATTTAGAGTAATTATTATTTAAGTACTTGAAATGTACCTCTACACACACACTTTTTTAAAGAATAAAAACAGTGCTGCCTTCTTTGTAGATAAAGCAAGGTGTGTTCTAGAAAACGTTGTCCATCTAGACCAGTCTTAAATTTGTTGATTTGCTTTCTACCAGGAGGAAAGTAACAAAAAATATGAACAGAACTCTCATCAAAATTAACTCCAGAAACCTTGCTGTGCACACCAGAGATGAGGAAGAATTTCTCGCTTGAAAGTTACATTTAATTTGATGCAATCACTCTTTCAAATCAGATCTATTTAGTTCATTTTTCTTATGACATTCCTTGATTCCTAGAGTCAATGTTGCCATGTTTCAGTTGGTTTCCCAGGTTGTCAGTAAAGCTATTACCCAAAACTGTTTGATAAAGCTTGGGCTGATGCAAATTATACTTTAAAGTTTCCTGAAATGCCCTTGCTATAAATTTCTTGTTCAGAATCTAAGAAAGATTTTTCTATTTTTATAATTGTTTCTGTATTTGGCAACTTGTTAAATGCTGAGCTCAGTATGTTGACTTCACTGACAAATTTCTGACCAATGTGTACTTTAGTAGACTGTAACTTATCCTGTAGTCTTGGTTCACACAAGACTACAGGTGATTTTGTCATGTATTTAGCAGGACACTAAAATCCAGGATGAGTCCAAATATGCCTCCAAATCCTTCTGAGCCATAGGCATCTATCTTCTTAACCTCCTGTTTGTCAAAAGCTTTGTTGTGACGTATCTCTTTCAGAGGAGGGCTGCACACAGTTTCTCCTAGCTGCAGTATATTACTTCTAATAGCTAGGGGAACTTAATGGAATTGAGGTCCTAATTGGGTGCCTCTCTCCTCCCCCCACTACTTGCAATGCCTGAAACTCTTCTTTCTGAAGATGGCATCCGAAGAAGTGGGTATTCACCCACGAAAGCTCATGCTGCAAAACGTCTGTTAGTCTATAAGGTGCCACAGGATTCTTTGCTGCTTTTACAGATCCAGACTAACACGGCTACCCCTCTGATACTCTTCTTTCTGAGGTGCTTCTGATGCCATCAGTTCCAGCACTTTTGCACCAGGCTAGGATCATGCTGGTGGTGACACTGCAACTTTTCCATCCAATCTGATACTGTTCTTGCCATCTTGTTTAAATGGTATTTCCCCAGCCTTTTTGACTAAGCGCTTTGATTATAGCAAATACGTGAAATGAAGCTAGACCTCATTTCTAGGGTGAAATTTGCTAATGTTTTACTACGGTAGTGTCCAATCTCTCAATCCCGAGGGCCAAATGTATTTCAGAATGATCAGGTGTCTACAATCAATAGTTTGGGGCTGATTCTCTGCGCTGTTCTCTCTTTGCATGGTTCAGGATTTACCCTGATGTAGGGAAGTCTGCTAGCTCTACACCTGTGCTAGCTCCTGCGGAGAGGGAGGCATAGCTCCTGGAAAGGGGGCATGTGAGCGGTTGGGGTGGACACTTGAGTTGGAATGAACACTTGGGCTGTGCCCAGTTGGCGTATTGTCCCTTGGGGACCACAACCAGCTGCCATAAGTTGAGGCATTTCCCAGGGCAAAGAATTGGGGAGCTGTAACAGGGTGTTGTTTCTCAGCTTCTCCTGGTCTGCCCTGCATGGGAGAGGAGAGTGGTATTTTGCTTAGTGCGCCCTTAAGCTCAGGCAGAGCTAGTGAAGCTCTTATACTGCCCTTTCTGGGGCTTCCACAGGGAAGCCGACAGTGGAGCAGCCAGAATTTTTCTCTCCTCGGTGATGTGATGGAGTTAGAACTGCAGCAGGGAAGGGACAGCACAGCTCAGAGCACTCCCACCTCAGAGCTGTTGTAAGGGAAGTAGCATGAGACTGTGCCCCCACCTCCTCCCTGAAGTGATGGGTCTGTTCTGAACACTTCATTTTGTAAAATTGCACTTGTTTAGGGAACACATTTTTCACTTGTAGTCAAATACCATTTTTTCTTACTGTGGTCTCCCTCGAGGCCAACAACTGGAGCCTAGATCACAGATGGGACATGACTAGCTTAGTGTCTTATAAATATCACTGTATACAAAATCAGGCTTATAAATTTGTCTGGTTATTCTTTGTGATTATCATTTTCAGTGGCAAATTGAAGCAAGGTAAAAGTAAAGGATGCAATGTGTAGGATTTCAGGCGTGGCTAGACTTACAAAATGAAGTTTAAGAAACCAATTACTGTTTAGTGCAAGAGCCATACTTTTAAACATAACTCTTTGGTTTCCAAGCTGCATTTCTTTGTAATGTGTAAAAGGTAAGCTTTTGTGTAGTTATGGATAGGTTTGCTTGCTCATATTTTTTCTTTTAATCAAATAAGTGATTTATTTTAAAATATCTCAAAACACTTAAGTATTTCATACTCAAAATACTTTCCCTCTTGCTTTGTGTAGAATACTTTGGAAGATTGAAATTGAACTTTTACTGAAATGTTTTTCCTTCATATGTGAACTTTTCCTTGCTTAAAAATGATGGATGGATGCTTAATTCTCCAGTGCATTAGGTGTTTCCGTATTTATATTTATTATATTGAATGCATTGCATTCAAAACTAGTTAGTTACATGCCATTACTCTCTATAGTGAACCTAACTATTTGTGGTAGTTTACTGATTAAATCAGTGGTTCTCAAATTTCATTGCACCATGACCCCCTTCTGACAACAAAATTTACTACATGACCCCCTGAGGGGGGGACTGAAGCCTGAGCCCCGCTGTCCAGAGCTGAAGTTGAAGCCTGACCTCTGCTGCCCAGGGCTGAAGTTCTCAGGCGTGGGCTTGGGTCCCGGGCGGTGGGGCTCAGGCTTGGGCCCCAAGCCCCAGTAAGTCTAATGCCAGCCCTGGCAACACTATTAAAATGGGGTCATGACCTACTTTGGGGTCCTGATCCACAGCTTGAGAATCACTGGATTAAATTGAGTGTACTTCAGAATGAATTATTGATTAACATTAAGTTTGTTTTTAATAATGCTGTTTCTGTAACTGATGCATGGATTGGTGTTGGTATAAAATCCACTCTTTTTTTTTTTTTTTTAATTAGTCTGCATCTAATCATTTTAACATTCATATAGAATAATATACTCATGAAATGGCTGGCTATGTGTCAGTTCAGAAAACATAACTTGTGTTCAGAGATGGAACTTGGTTATGTTTTGAGTGGTGTGTATGTGTGGTTTTTTGCATGGATCCTCTAATTAAAAAAAAAAGCTGCAGGTTCCAAATGCAGTGACATTTACACATCAGCCCAGTTGTGACGCCATTAGTTGGCTCACAGTTTTACATTACTGTGTCTCGGAAAATGCTTTTCAAGAAGGCTGGTACTCCTGAGTTGTTTTCATTCTAATAATGGAGAAGAAGGTTTTGAAGACATAACTCTGATCTAGCTGGTGGAGAGACTCAGTTTTCCTAAAATACTAACTACTTTTTTTTTAAACTTATTAGTGTATCACTTTGCAGTTTGTTTTATAGAATCCCTAGCAGTTCTTACAAGTCTGCTATTTAACTGATTCAGTTGAGCTTCAGGACTGGTAATGCAAATTTTCTACTCTTCCATTCAAGGAAAAGAGTAAAACATATAATATAAACCGCATACTCTTGACAATAGACACCATTCTAATTCAGTACTTCTCTGAAAGAAGTAAAAACCACTTTTTGAAATGAGTAAATTCTAAATCAATTAGTAAAGTAGTTTAATTCTCATTTGTAGTATGTTGTAGGCAAATTTTCTTTAATTGCTATTAGAGAAATTTTAATCAATCCACTTTTACAGGGTACATGCTTGAACCAGATCAAGAATGGAGACCCGACATCTTTCAAGTATCTTATTTTGCCTTTAAACTTGCCAAAAAGGAATGTCCATTGTCCAATATTAATGTAAGTAGTCTATTTTTCACATCTTTTGATAGATTTAGTAAGTGTCCTTCAATATGGTCAAAAGGAGTTATTACTTCTAGATCAAATCAAGTGAGAACATGTCTAATGTTAACTTTTTTCTTTATAAAAGTCTCTCCCTGTGCTGAAAGTTCTGGATCTGATAAATTTCAAATAGATTCTATGTTGACAGAATTCTTAGCTTGTTAAACTAAAACAAAAAGGAAAACTGCCTTATCTTCTGGATAGCACTAATAAATAAAGATGGAATGGAAAATAGCTTCTGACACATCCTGATAAACTATATCAAAGTGTAATGGTACTTTCAATGAACTGTACTTTCCACACTTTTTATTTGGCTAGGCCTCAGGAGGTCAGACTAGACGACCATAATGGTCCCTTCTGACCTTAAAGTCTGTCTATATAAAATACATTTTAAATTGTTCCTGCTCTGTTGATTTTCTCACAGTAAGTTCAAATTTCAGAGTTACTACATGAGGTAATGAGGACAAAAGGAACTGATAATTTCGAACAGAGCTTTGATTTAACTTTGTATCATTAAGCATCCTTAGCCATTTCCAGCCTTGGCAGGATCTTACCTACCTACAGGGAAAATGGAATAGCCTGAGATTTTCTCCTCAGCCTCCTTCACCCTATTTCTATATTTCTCTAGCATTTGGGGGAAAGATATAAAATCTCTAATTCCCAGACACAAACTCCATTTAAGATGGAGTTAAGGTTGAGAGGACATAACTAGAAATGTAATAAGGATGGAATAATTATTTCAAAACCAGGCATTCTTCTTGAATTAGTGTCCATATTGGTGCTTTGCTTCAGTTGTGCATAGGCCTCTTGAGCCCTTTGATCAGAGGTTTTTCCACTACCTGTGCCCGTTTGACCTGCGTATGTACCCTATACCACCTCATGCCAGATTTCGAGGCTATATAGGGATGCTTGAGTGAACCACCCTTAATTCCTTTTCTACCGCCTCGGCTGGAGAGAGAGCTCTAGCGTGCCTTGACTATTGTGTATTCTTCTTATAGTTGCTTGATAAGATTGGTTAGTGTAGTTAGCTGTTAGTAATAGTACCTGGATGACTGGCTACTCAAGGGCCATTCTTATGAAGCTGTGCTATCTTCCACCCAGACAGCCCTTGCTCTGTTCCAAAAGTTGGGTCTTCAGCTGAAAGTAAGGAAATTCATATTAACCTTCATAAAGAAGATACAGTTTATAGGGGCTTCATTGAACTCATTGACAGCCAGGGCCTACCTTCCTTTAGACAGGTTCATAACCTTATCATGTTTGGTACAGACAATTCAGGGAAGTCCTTGGACTACTGTAAGGACACACGGCAGCTTGCGGTTTTGTGACCGAACACACATGGCTACGTCTCCACTGCTTTCAAGGCTGGCTCAGAATGACCTGTTTTCTAGGCAGACGCACCTTGGACAAAGAGGTGATGATTCCTCTACAATTGAGGAGCTTCCTGGATTGGTGGAAAGATCAACTCAACATCTGGATGGGCATTCCCTTCTGTTGCCCAACTCCATCGCTAACTTTAACAGAGGCATCATTGTTGGGATAGGGAGCTCATCTCAATGCTCTCATGACTCAGAGCAGATGGACAACTCAGGAAACCAATCTCCATATCAATCTGTTGGAGTTCAGGACTGTCAGGAATGTCTGCCTCCATTTTCTGCCTCTCAGGGGCAAATCAATCGGGTCATGATGGACAGTGTGTCCTGCATGTTCTATATCAACATACTATGGAAATAGTGCATAGCTCATCAGATCTAAATGTTGGCAGTCTGCCTTCTGGGCATTCAGAACATCACAGCCAATGTTTTCAGCGGACACTTGGCACAGAACTATGAATAGACTTTCAAGTCCTCCAAAACATATTCCTAAGATGGGGTCTGCTGAAGGTGGATCTCTTCACCACCAAAAGTGCCCTCTTTTCTGCTCATGAGGGGGGCTGAGCCATCTTTTTGGGGGGGGGGGGGGGGGAAGAGAGAGAGAGCTTTCATCCTTTCTAAAGGAATAGTGTCAAATTTTATCCAAATGTAGGTTTTGTGTTTAAAAAAAAATCTTTTATAAAGCGTATGGTGAAAATAAATGTTTCCATGAATGTATTTGAAAACTCCGAAGGAAACATTTAAAAACAAATATTCTCTGCACTCTGTGCAACCCAAACATAACAGCGTTGTGCTAGTACACGAGAGCCTGAAAGTTAAACTGACTTAGCTGACTTCTATTCAAGATGAGAAAGCAAAAAGCAGTCTATATAATGGTCAATTATTTTTTTTAAATTGCAATTAATAATCTCTGTGATGGGTTCTCCCCGGGGTTCCACCAGGAACTGGGGTACCACTGAGCCCCCTGACCCACCAGCCTGGGCTCCCTCTCACACTGTACTGCTGTGACAAGCTGCAAAGCCCTCCCGTCTGCACTTTCACTAGCATTCACACAGGTAGGGACACACCCAGCTGCAGTTACATGCAGGCTCTCTGACCAGCCCCTGCATAGGAAGGCTACAGCCAAGGCAACTCCAGCTCCCCAGGCACGCACGCACCCCCTCTGGCGTTTATACCCAAAATTATACTGTCTTGAGCTGCACAGGGAACTCTATGAGCTTACGCTGTAAAGTTTCCCCCCTCCCTCAGTGTGGAGAGGAATATGCAACAGCCTTTTCCCTTTGAGCTATGATTCCCATACACTTCACTGCAACTCACTGGTTAAGATAAAGCAAAAACAATGTATTAATTATAAAAGATAGATTTTAAGTGATTATAAGGGATAGCAAACAGATCAAAGCAGTTTACAGAGCAAATAAAGAAAAAAACCAAACTAAGCGTAATATACTAGATAGATTGGATATGAATTAGCAGATTCTCACCCTAAGAGATAAGCAGGCTGCAGATTCTTAAGGGGAAAGCTGCACTTGCTTTACAGCTTGGAATCCCCGGGTGTTTCATTCACAGGCTAGAAATCCCTTTTAGCCTCGGTCTAGCACTTCCCCCAGTTCAGTCTTTGTTCCTCAAGTGTTTCCAGGAGTCGTCCTGTGTGGGGAGTGAAGAACCACAGATGATGTCGCTCCCTGCCTTATATAGCTTTTGCATATGGTGGGAACCCTTTGTTTCAAAGCTTGGTTCCCAGACCAGTCTGTGGAAAAACACTGACGTCCCAAGATGGAGTCCAGCATCATGTGGTCTGATCACATGTCCTTGTAGAGTCATAGCAGCCATTACTTACAGGCTGTTTGGAGCATTCACAGGAAGGCTCACCAGGGAGATAAGCCTATTGTTTTTTCCCAATGGCCCATTGCCCTGAATAGGCCCTTCTCCATCCACTATCTAGAAGACTGAAGGCATCTTGTCTAGTGGGTGTTACCCTGGTGTAAGTACATTTGAAATACAGGTATAGTCAATATTCATAACTTCAGATAAAAGGATGATTGATACATGCATACAAATAGGATAATAATCAGCAAATCATAACATTTCCAATGACACTTCACATGACTAATGTACAAAATGTATCATAATTATGCCATAAAGCTATCATAACATCACTGTGAAGAATGTGGTGCAGTGTCACAATCTCTTTTGTAACATAGGTAAGGAAACATTTTAATACATTTAAGCTGACAATGTGTGTTTTATCCACAGTATTGAGCCAAAGCACTCTCTGATGCTTTATTTATAAATTAAGATTGTCTTCTCTCTCTTCCGCCCCCCCCGCCCCCAAGGAAGCCACAGTATTCCTCCTCAATTTGTAACAACTTTCAGAATTTTATATTTTAATTCACATGTGTTTTTTCCAAAGAATTCTCCTGTCCCTTCAACTCTTCCTGAACCCATGACAGCTAGTGAGGCGGCTGCTAGAAAAAGCCAAATAAAAGCCAGGTGAGCAAAATTAATGTAGAACTTTGTGGATTCTGATTAGATATCTTGTAGCAATTTTATGTACCTGCAGTTTTCTTGTATGTTTGGTTAATATGCTAAAACTCACCCTGGTACCCAGGGCTTGTGTCCATATGAATTTTTTAAAAGGTCCATGTTTTTAGCAGTCTGAGATGGTAATTTTAATAAGCCCCAAATAAACGTTTACGGGCAGCTCAGTATTTGAAATCTATCTGGGTTTACCTCACAAACAACCAATTGTCCTGCTTCTAATTGTACAATGAACCCATTAAGACAATCTGCTGACATTTTCCTCATCAGGTAGGATCTCTGTTTTTGAATGCAAATGCCCTTGTCTTCATTCACTTTTTCTTGATCCAATATAAACATGAATAAAGTATTCAATAAAGATAGTTATTGATTAAAAATGGAAAACATACAAAGTGTAAACAACTTGTTAAAACTTTTAGCCAAACTAATTTTTATGCCAACGTCCCTGACTAAGTCTTAAAGGGACTGCAAAGGAAAACAAAGGTTTTAGTCTCTTGCTGCTTTATAACAACACACAAAGGTTTAAAGATTTTGTTTTTGTATCTTAAAATATCAGGAATTCCAAGTCTTGCCTTCTCTATTTTTTTTGCTGGAGGTGTTCTTAGTGATTTAGTGCACTGGAATGGGAGCTTTCTCACCCCCTTAGTTGAAGGGATGGAGATTTGAATCTTCAACAGAGAATTTCTCCCAACAAATTTTAACAAACAAGAAACCAGATTCAGTGTTTCAGTTTGATTAAAAATCCCTTCTGTTCTCAACTGCTCATATTTCACTTCATTGGTATTTGTGATGACGTATGAGACATACATTGTCTTCAACCGAGAAACAAGTTAAAGAAGCCCTGAATGTTTAATGTGTTTAAAAAAAAAAAAAAAAGTCAAAAGCCTCTTTTGAAGAGGCAAAATTCAATCACAAAACTTGTGTACATCATCAAGAAGCAAAAAGGTCACAAACTCGGTTGTTGTTCCTGTGTAGGTCACATGCACATAGGTTATTGAAATATATTTTCTAAAAGCATGTATGCATTTTTCACCTGTCTCCCTGCTTCTATGCCCTCATCAGGGAACAGCTTTTGAGAATATTTTATTATGATAAAATGTCTCTTTAGCATTGGTTTCTTTTCACAGATTAGTGATGGGGCACATATTGATAGGATAACTTTTCAAAAGCTCCTAGTTGACTTGACTTACCCTCTTGTGTGCTTTAGTAGCTTTTGAAATGACGTTAAGGCTCACTCCTAAGTCAGTTTGGCCCTTTTGGAAAATTTTACTCATGCTCTGGCAGAATATTGCATTGCTACAAGTGCTGTAAAATTCCCTAATTGCAAAATAGAACTAGAAATGACTGAAACTGTAGAGTCTGTAGATTTTTGACCACCATGAAAAGAGAAGAGCAGATTCTTGCTTTTAAAAAATATTTTATCATCTCCTACTTTTTCTATATTGCAGTGTTGAGTTTCTGGAATATTCTGTGAATGAGCATCATGGTGCAATCACAGTAATTTGCTCAAACTCTTAAACAGTTGCATTCTGTCATTAAGCTATGATCAATATAGGTCTCAAGGAAAAACAGAACACTTGCACTTAGGAAGAATGAATATTAATGATGTTCAGTTACCTTGGTCTCCTTGGAAATGTTGTTGCATGGGCCCCCTCTTGTGGTACCTATGAACATTTGAGAGTTTATATGAATTAGTAGGCAGGTCTTTATGCTTGTTCTCCAAAAATAAGATTAGAGGTTTTTCAATGTCTTCAATATTTTTAGAAATCAAAACTTAGCCCCATTTTGCATACCTTTACATTTTATTATTTCTAAGAGATTACTAAACAATTAGAAGATGGGCTTAAGGGTATCTTGAATAAAGCTGAAGAATAGTCATATACATTGAAATGTGTTCTCTGGAAAATTCTTCATTATAGAATAACGGATGCTGTTGGACCGACAGAAACCTCAATTGCACCACGACAAAGACCAAAGGCCAATTCAAGCACCGCCACTTCTAATGTGCTAACTATCCAGAGTTCAGCAACACCAGTAAAAGTATCGGTTCCTGGTGAATTCGGTAACTGTGGGCAAAAAGGTAATTCACTCAAGTTGAAGGACTTAAATATTAGTGCCCCCCCCCCCAAAAAAAGGGGGTGGAAGTGGAGAAGGTTCTATTTTTCCATTGTTTTTAGTGTTAGAAATCCAAAGTCTGTGAAAGTCACTTTGAACCCAGAGGTAGCTGTTATGATCAGTGTCCTGGAGTTCTGAGCCATCTGGGTAGCCCTAAAGGCCTTCCTACCTTTTCTTCAAAACTCCACAGTGCAGATCCTGACAAATAGCACCTCTCCAACATAAACAATCAAGAAAGCACACGTTCATCTCTCCTCTGCCTGGATTGGAAGCTATCAAGCTCTGTATGTTGTGCCATCAACACCAGATAACTGAGATGGCAGAAACAACCTGGCAGACGTCCTGAGCAGACAGTTGGTTGCCACTCATCAGTGATTTTTGCATAGATCCATCATAGAGATGAGACTTGGGGACCCTGGTGATAGACTTGTTCGCCACTGATGTTAACACCAAGTGCCAGAACTTTTGTTCCAGAGGGAGCATGAGTCTAGGCTTATTGGGCACCTTCCTTCTGCAGTGGTACCAAGGCCTCTGTGTGCCTTTCCAATTCCCTGGATCCCCCAGCATGATTTCCAAGATTGAAAGGGACAATTGAAGAATTATTTGTAGCTCTGTACTGGCTGAGGCAGTTCTGGCTTAAAGATTCATCCAGCTCCCAGACTGCTTGAAGCTGATCTACAGCCTCACAACCAGATACTCTGCCCAATCCAAAAGTCACTTTAGCCTCCCAAAGACAGCATAGCTGTTAGCTGGTTGAGTACCATGGACAGAGACTGATCCCTTCAGGTCCAGAAAATCCTAATACAGAGCAGGAAAGCATCTACCAGAAAAACATATTCATTTAAATGGGAGACATTCTTGTTGCAAGCAGCCCAGCATGGTCTGGACCTCATCCAGGCATCTGTACTGAAGGTCCTCAATTACTTACTGCACTTAAAACAGTCTGGTCTTTTATTAATCTCTGAGACCTACCTAGCAGCAATCCAAGCTTGCCATCTGCCTGTAGAGTATTGCTTAATCTTGTCACCCCAAAGGGATATTACACACACACACACTCCCACTGGTCAGAGAACCTCCTACTGCCTAGGACTTCAGTTTAATCTTCCTAAGGCTTGTGGAGCCTGCATTCAAACCTCTCCTTGTACCACCATGAGGTTGGTTTTTTTTTTTGTTCTGATCCCTGCAGTAAAGGGAACAGAAATTACCTGAAAGTACCCCAGTGTCGGCATCTCCAGTAGGTATAGAGCCAGCATATATTGCTCCTTCACCACTCTCTCTACAGACCATGATGCAGAGGGCATGTTGCGGTGAGTGGCTGGAGTGCAATTATGTGGGACAACTGAAAGCAACCCTCAGATTGCTCTAACTGGTGCAAAGAATCAGGGATATTTAATAATAGGTGGTTGGTTCCCAACTTCTCCTTTTTCCTATATCCTGGACTCTCCCACATAACTGTGTGAGGGAGGGGGACCATTCTTGGCTACACTCTCCTAGGCACAGGCAAAGGCAGTCAAACTCCTATCCGACTCTCCGTAGGGCTCCTGTCCTGTAGATAGGTCAGTTTTCCTTTTTTCCCTGCAAAGCAGTAAATGGCCAATAGGGGAACTGGTGAACAGCTGCAACAGGCGTTGGTGGCTGTGCACCCCCACAGTGATAAGACTGATTCAGGTGCTTAATTTGAAAACTGGAAGGATAATTATGAAAATCTATTTTCAATTTGTAATTATTTCTTAACCCAGTTGCTCTCAAGGACCACTGCTTAAAGCCTTGATGATCACAAGTGGCCCCAGGGCACAAGTTTTATACCACTGGCCTAGAATGTTACACATTGCATGAGCTACCTAACTTCATCTTACTTAGACAACAGCGTATAGTACATTAGTAACTACTTGCTTAATAAAGGCTGCACAAAGAGGACTCTCCGGACTGGAGAATCTGGCCCTGTATGTGTGTGCAGTATATTGCAAATGTTTGTGTCAATATACTCTGAATCGCAAGATACAAAAATATTTTTTCTTAGTTATTTTTTTTTTTTAATCGTAAGCAGCTATAATGTGTGAGGAGTTAGATTTACCTTGATGCATGAAGACTTCATGTGCCTAACTTGCCAGCATGTGGAGTGATCCACAACAAGCAAATACATATTTTTCCTAAATGGATGTTATGCATCAAGGTACATTCATTACATTAAGGAGTCAGAAGGATACAAATGGAATAAAGGGAACTGTCTATTTCAATTTCAAGTTCCCACTCACTGGAATGTTTTGGGACCTCTGAGCATTCTCAGTAAAGAAGAGCCCTCGAACCAGCTGACAATGGCCATAGAGTCAAATCATAAGAGCAAAGGGAGTTTCCCACATGACTCAGGCTGGAGGCATGAAATCTTAGAGTGAGAATTCTGCAAGATATCTTCAGAGAAATAAAATGTAGCTTGCAATTCTACTTCTTTAAGGTTTCCATTTCCCAAACTGGTCCAGGAAACTCTTAGGGCAGGTCTATGCTACAATCTTGAATTAGTGAAGACTTCTGGTGAAGACGCTGTAAGCTGACTGGAGAGGCAAGAGCTGTCGGCAGGAGAAGCCCTCTGGCCAACATAGTGCTGTCTACGTGGGGTGCTAGGGTCCATATAATCTGGATTTTTCACACCCCTGAGTGATGTAGTAATACCGCAGTAACTGTATACTCAGACTTAGAAAACAGTTTGTTTGCAGTAAGAGTGTTAAAATAAAAATGTGACTGTTATTGACAATTCTGCCAATAGACTTCAGAAATACATGAGTTAATAAAATTCTTTAAAAAATGTTATAGGAACCATAAGACCAGGAAATGGACAAGAGATCTTGTCTCAAGGGACCAATCAGCACCCTCCACAACAAAATAGAGTACTGCAGCAACTGCAGCAGGGGGACTGGAGATTACAGCAACTGCACCACTTACATCACCAGCACCAGCAACAATTACTTCAGGATGCTTACATGCAACAGGTACAGGCTTATTTTACTAAAGGAAAATGCCATGTTTAAAAATAATTAAATGTGAGTAAGCCCACTTTTTAAATTCTATATTTCAATTACACATGAAAATTTAAACTTTTCTACTACTATGGGTGGTTCTGCCTTTTTCAGGCAGAGAGCAATGTGGGCTGTTTTATTTCCCCTTCATCCTGCATCTGTTGCATAACACTCTTTTTTTATAGTTACGTTCTATATGTTAACCAGTTGCTATTTCTTCCGGCTGCTTGAACTTGGATCCTAGCTGGATTTTGATTTAGCACTAGGTGTAAGTGATGTGATGTGTGAGACACCCTTGCATTCCAACAATCTAGGAAAACAGCATGATACTGGCAACGACTGTCAGCAATAGGTTGTTCTCTAAAGATGCCATCTGTGTAGGATTCTCATTCTGTGGTTTTGCCTAGTCAGTGTAAAATTCCCATAGCTGTTGAGGTTTTTCTGACCCTGGAGGGTAGCAGCAGTGAGAGCAGAAGACAGATCCCCCTTCTTGTTGGATCCCCCTGTAAATACTACCTTGCAAACATTATGATCCCTTTTTTGACCATGGTTAGCAAAGGTGTTCCCTTTTGGTGACTGATTCTGCATTGCTCCAGCTCTTCTGTTGACACTGTGTATCCTTAAAAGACTTACTTAAACTTGTGTTCTGTTGAGTATGGCTGCCTAAATTTCCTGAGGATCACATCATTTTACTTGTACTGTGTGGTGCCTAAAACACACTTGAGGGTGAGTGATACAATAAATAACCATCTGAGAGGGAATCTAAAAGAGCAACCAGGTTTGATAGATCCTGTGGGTCCATAATACATCATTTCTTCTCTCTCTCTCCCCCCCCCCCCCCCCCCCCCCCCCCCCCCCCCCCTCCCCCCTCCCCCCCCCCCCCCCCCCCCGACTCTACTTTTTAAGGTAGACCATTGAATTTTCATTTAAGTGTTCACTTGCAAAATAGACTAACTACTGGCCCAGTTTTTATATCTTGTAGTACCAGAACAACGTGTTTTAAAATGCACCAATTGTTGATAGTGCGTTTTACTCTTATTTAACCGTGGCTCTCCTTTATTGAAAAGGCTGCTTATAGATGCGTTTTTTAAACAAGCTGTTTAAAATCATTACTCATTGAGTTGTTTTGGTTAATTTTTTCAGAAATATCTCTTTCTTTCTAAATGTAGTATCAACAAGCAATGCACCAGCAAATGGTCCAACAACAACTTATGATGCAATCTATGTACCAACAGCAACCTTCCCCATCCCAGTATCCTGCCATGGTATGTTGCCTGTAGATGCTATTGTTCTTTATTTGATTAGTTGGTATGCTATACCGATTAATTGCAATGTATAGTAGTCTTAATAGGTATCTGAGCTGCAATAGACATCTTAAATATTGGGCAGTGAATCATCTAATTTGTTTCCCAACATGCTACAGCTTTCAGTGCTAACAAAATAGTGCATGTTGACATGTTTCTCTGTTCATATCTGTTAGCTGATTTTATAATGAGCCCAATTTTAAAAAAATGTGTAGATTTGTTTTAATACTGGGTTACAATTAATGCACACTGCATGAAACACTGTGGTGTAGTTATTTACTAGCCTGAGAGATATTTGGTTGTTACAAGAATGTAGGCAGATGTTCAGCATCTAAAGGTTGGTAGAAAATGAAAGCACTATAAAATCCAATATTTGAAATAAACTTTTCAGGCCAAGCCTTTCAAAAGTGGTTGCTTAAAATTGGGTTCTTAAGTGGCCTGAATATTTCAAGTGCTGAATATCCAGCAGCTCCCTTTCAGCCCCCATTGTACTGGTACTTATCACAATTGTACACACAATTGGCTAACAATACATGTAGCTTCTGCAGTTGCATGCAGTCATATTAACTGAACACTCATTTTGAACACAATTATGGAAGTCTGGTCCTTAAAGACAAAAATAGAAAATAAAGCACTACAGTAGTCACCATTTAAAATATTTATAATTTTGCTTTTGCAAGTAGATACTGAAGTATAGCATAACATGCATTAATTTTGCTTGCCTTTGCCAGTAAATATTTTAATGGCAACGGTTGTATGCACAAACGTGGCTGAGTTAACATTACTATTAGAACCTTAACTTTCTCAGGGTAATGTTAACTTGGCTACTCAATGCATACTATTATGCAACATCTCACTTTCCGGTTTTTACTTTTGATATTTGTTCATAAGTTAATATTCTGAGTATGCCATAAAATATAGGATGGGCACCAGAGCAGAGAGAATTTTTCACTTGCTTATGATAAAGCATTTGAAATCAAGTATATGTTTATAAGAAATATTCTTGAATGCAGTTTTTAAAATATACCTAAAGTCTTGAGTTAACTTTGATATTTTTTGATGTTTAATTTAAAACCTTTCCTTTATTTACCATTTGATGTATCATGATTTCACTAAAGAGTAAATGTTCTTACATAATACGTGTGCTGCAGTATGTAGGTACATCATGGTGGAAACTTTAAGCTTAGAATTTTTCTGCTTTAGAGAGAGCTTTTGTACATGGTTTTGGTCTTTTCTTAGCAAGATGGAATAATTTCCTATTTTGGGGTATGTAATCCCTCTGGATTTAGAACCTGACTACAAAGATGGTTTTATTTCATTAGACTTATGGTTTAAACTAATTTTAAATGTTTTTATTTTTATTAATAGATATAATATTGTCAGTTTACTCCAGTTTTGCAATGTAGTCATGGAAAAATAATTAGCCCAATCTAATTAGTACACTCTCTTATCTGTAACATAATCAGAGATTTTACTCCCCCATCAAAATAGATTTATCTGGGTATGTGGGAAACTATAATTTTTGCAAGGATAATTTACACCAAGATTACTAAAATGAACATTATTCAGCATTTCAACCTTTAATGGATATAGTAAAACCTAACTTGTTGACAGCACATACAGTACATCATTGTAAGGACTCCTCTGTGCTGCCATACAGTGCCCTCAATATACACCTCTATCCCGATATAACGTGACCTGATATAACATGAATTCGGATATAACGCGGTAAAGCAGTGCTCCGGGGGGGTTGCGCACTCCGGCGGATCAAAGCAAATTCGATATAACACGGTTTCACCTATAACGCAGTAAGATTTTTTGGCTCCTGAGGACAGCGTTATATCGGGATAGAGGTGTATTCAATGTGTGTAATTTAAAAACAAAATTAGTAGCAATGGAAACAATATATATTTAGTTTGATTTTTTTTTCCTCCTCCAACTCATATGTTTCAATGAGTGATTTATTAAACCAGCAATTTTATTAGTAGTATAAGTGCTCTAATATTGGTTTCCTGCAGTTTCAGCAGGAATATGTAACTTTGGCTTTGCCATAGCCTGATGGTTTTTTGGCTTCCTCCTCATATATTAATTTCAGACAAGCTGGGTGAGGTAATATCTTTTTATTGGACCAGCTTCTGTTGGTGGAGGGGACAAACTTTCAAGCTTCAGAGAGCTCTTCCTCAGGTCTGGAGAAGGTGAAGAGCACTGGGAAGTTCGAAATCTTGTCCCCTCCACCAACAGAAGTTGGTCCAATAAAAGATACTACCTCACCCACTTTGTGTCTCATATCTTGGGACCAACACAGCTACAATAACATTGGAAACTATGATGAGAGAGTCCTATTGCAAGTCCAAATACTCTACAAGAAGCAAAATGAAAGTGGCCTGTTTTTATGGCCAAATGAATTCTGGTTACTTTATAATGGTGAGTATCTTCCTCAGGTGCAACAGTACCAGCAAGCTCTCTTACATCAGCGGATCCTTGCACAGCAACATCAACAGCAACCTCAACATCCACAGTCTCCTGAGTATCTTACCTCTCCTCAAGAGTTCTCACCAGCCTTAATTTCCTACTCTGCATCACTTCCAGCTCATGTTGGAGCAGTGATGGATTCTCCTTATACGGCCAATAGGCAAGTACGCATATTGTTGAGACAGTAGTGTTGGAGGCCCTAATTGACTCGGTCTCGTTGTGATGGGCACTGTCCAAATACTTGGCTGGTCCTTTCTTAAAGAGCTTACGCTTCCTTCACTATTCCGAAATTTATTTAAAATGTGTCCTAACATCTGCATTCAACTTGATGCTATTTATATTGGGATGGGGTGGGGTACTTCTCTGGTTACTCTGACTTACAAATCAGTTCAGGTTCTGCTACTGACAGAACACACCTTTCAAAGCTGCTTGCTTCTGGACTAACCTCACTTCCTGCCTTGGTTGGTCATGGGCTAAGTTGCTCAGGTATTGAACTTGACACCTGCTGCCATTTACCATTCTGCTATCTCTAGGCAGGATTAAAACCTTTTCATATGCTGCTTCAAGGTGTGCGTATGTCGTGATTTGTTATTGCATGTTACTTGTGCACCCCACAACACAAGCTATGTCTTAAGTTTCTTTCAGTTTTCAGGCCTCAACTTTAGGTGCACACAATGTAAACTTTTCTACTTTATTCACTATGCATTGGAAGGAAAAGATAATTCAAAAAATCAGCTTCATTTCGTAAGTTTGTTATGATGGAAATATGAATGAGGCTGCAGCTAAAATATTTTCAGCCTACTTACAAAGCTGTGATTTTGTTAAATCAGTTTTCTGAACCAGACAGTCGTAGATTGAAGGGTAAAGGAGAGAGCTTTTATGGTCAGATCTGGGTGGGAGTTGTGTTAAATTAGGCTGAATTTGGCACCATATGGGAGCCCTCTCCACAGATGTAAGATCACACTTGAGACTCAGTAGCTGAAGGCAACATTCAGATGACAGGCAAAATTTTCCTCCTGACCAGTAACAGGAATCCACAGAGACCATATCAGATAAAGAGGCATAGTCTTCATCCAGGACAGCTAAGGTATGCGATTAGAACTCGGGAGTAACCATGGCCTGAGGTTTGATAGGCTTCTGTGAACCAGATGCTTCTCAGAAGCCCCAGGGAGTTGAGCAGGAGATCACTAAAGTGAGGTGACCCTCCAGATATGTCCCAAATCCCACAGCTCCAAATATCACCAAGGCATTGTCTGATGAGTCAAGATGACCTGACCACCACAGACAGGATGGGGGTAGAAAACGGACACCAGCGAGAATGTAGGAGACCTTACTAAAGACGTGTCAGTAGTTTAACATCTACAACCAAAGTCTACTTAGTTCTCTTACCTGTCAGGCAAGTTCACAGTTTCTTAGCAATGCAGGTCCCAGTTGGTGCCCCACCCTCCCCAACCTCAATACCTTTTCCCCCAAGGTGACTGCCTCTCCTCCAGCCCCTTCCGGGGCAGTTTTTCCTCTTGACACTCCTTCAGCTTAGTCGTCTTGGTGCTGCTGGTGTTGCTTTTCCTCCTCTCTGGAATAAGCTGGGTCTGGCTTGTATAAAACCCAGCCTCCTCCCACTCCAGCAAACCCTGAAAATAGTAGTTAATTGGAGTCAGCTTCTTGGGTCCTTTTTTCTCTCCCATGTGAGAGTTCACTCGGTCACAGCTTCACAGCCCCTAACCTCTGCAGCTTACAACAGAAAATAAAATCAAAAGGAAAATACAGACAAAACACCAGAACATTGACGAAAAGCTGCCAATCCTTTGAGTTTTTGGGGTTTTTATATGTTGTCAATGGTAGATACTAGTGAAAGTTAACCATGTTTGAAAGATTTCAGGAGTGGATTTTCTCATCATTTTGTATTTTTTTTTTTTTTTTTTTAAAAAGGCCTTGACTGACTGTTTTGTTTTCATTGTCCCAGTATATTTCACTTCTACCTATAAATAAAAGTTTCAGTTCTTTAAGTTCGTGCCTATGGATGCTCCACCTTAGGATGTGCATGCGCTCTCGATTGGAGACTGCAGATTAGTGTTCAGAGGGCTGCTTCTGCTCAGAGCTGTGCCTCATGCGTCAACCGAGAGGATAAAAGGAGGCATGAGCCTTCTGCCACTCAGCTTCCTCTTCATTTCCTGCAGCTCAGAATGGAGTGTTCTCCTGTCTTCAGGTTTCTGCCATTTTTTTTTCATTTTGTGAAATCCTTATTTATTTTATCTATTTAGTTAATTATCCCCTTTTCTATTTTTGTTTAGCACATTTGTGCTCCCGGGAGCAACGGAGTGTTTCCCCTTCCTCTTCTTGGACCTTTCATTTGTGCCGGAGCACAATCTGTTACACTTTAAGGGTTTAAGCCCTCCCAGACCTGCCAATGACAGACACTTGAGTTGCCTGCCGTGTTTGGGGGACTCTTGCATCCCTTCAAAGTGTAAAGTGTGTCTGGGATTCAAAGACAGGTCCAAAAAGACAGGGAAACTAGACTAAAACTCCTGCCTAATGAAACGTACTCTAGTTCCAGAGGGGTCTGCTCCCTCCTCCTCTATGTTGGCCTCAACATTGCTGGCTGCTTTGGCCACCATTGAAGCTTCGTCTGCAGCTCCAGAAATGACGATTTCAAAGGAAAAGAAGCACACCTCCCCAGCCAGGCGGACGAAGAAAAGAGGTAGGTCACCCCGTATGACCCACTCTCAGGAGACTTCGCATCCCTCAGAGGGTATGGCTGAATCTCTGAGTCCAGGACCGAGGTTGTTGTACCACATAAGCCCCATATAGACAAGTCCTCTAGCCCCAGAGCACCTACTGCAGTGGCATCACCTGATCCTTCATGGCACTGCTGTATACACAGGGCTATCATGCATATATCGACACCGGTCTGTTATCACAGTTGGCAGATGGTTGAAGACCCTGCAGCTTCCTCGGTACTGCAACAATCTCCATCTCATCAGTAGGCATTTCCGCCTCTGGTAACAGCCCAAGTCTTTATTATAGGCTGTCAGAGGCCTCCAGCTCCTAGATTTGGAGGCCCTTATAATTTCTGATGAGCCGGAGTCTCACTGTTGAGATCTGTCAAAGCTCCCTCCCTGGTACCATTCAGACAGCCACAAGTTGAGACTCTCCTAAGTCGCCAGCCTTTAGAACTGGCTGTTACCTTGAGGTTCCATTTGTAGCTCAGGAGAGGATTGGTCAGACTCAGATCTTGGTACAGGAATTTTTCCATGTACTGTACCACTACACTCCTATGAGTTCCTCTAATGAAGAGGATTTTGGCGTACCTACCAGACATTGTAGGTCTAGAGTCTGATTATCATTGAGAAGTCTTACTTTTTTCTTGGGGATAAAGGATCAGTACCTACCAGTACCTTACCGTTCATGGGTACCAACAGACAATTCCCTCACTACTTCGGTACCGGATGATACATAGGAGGGACAAGAACCTCAGGGGATCTCTTCTCCTTCAGTCAGATCCTCTTTATTTCTGGACCAGGTGGTAATATCATCACCGCCTTCCTATGCTGGTGACATCAAGACCTTCCAGGACTTCATGCAGTGGCTGGTGGGCTCTCTCCAAACCCTGCTAGAGGCAGTCCAAGAGTCGCATCATTCCTTGGTGGATATTTGGAATATCAATCCCCAAGGAAAGATTGCCCTGCCTATTAATTTCTCGATCTCTTTCGTGTACCCTGTGGCAAAGGCCTGCCACAATTCCGCCCACCTGTAAGAGGGCAGATAAGATGTATTCTATTTCATCAAGTGGAATAGAACACTTATTTTCCTATCCCAGCCCTAATTCCTGGTGGTGGATGCAGCCAACGAAAGGAGCCATCAAGCTCACTGTAGACCTTCTCCAGTGGACAAGGAATCAAGTGGCTGGACTTGCTGGGCAGGAAGAGCTACTCATCTTCTGCTCTTCAAATTCATATTGTCAATTATCAGGCCTTCGTGGCAAAATAAGACTTTACCACATACTCAGAATGTACACATTTTACTGGACACCTGCCACAAGACCAGAGAAATCAATTTCATTCCATCTTGGAAGTCTAATTAGTCGCAAAAGCCTCTGTGCAGACTACCCTAAATGTCACCAACACAGCTCCAGGGCCATAGCCACGGCTGTGGTCATGAGAAGAGCATCCTGGCTCCAGGCCTCAGATCTTCTGAGAGAGGTGCAAAACACTATGGAGAGTGTCTCCCTTTAGAAGGACCCAATCTCTTCAGTGAGAATATGGACTCCTCTTTCTTCGTACTCAAGGATTCCAGGGCAGTTTTGCAGTCACTGGGGATTTAGGCTCTTACAACAACAAGATTGTTTAGTAGATCCCAAACTGCTCAAAGATCCAGTCCATTCCAGTATCATAAGCACACCTTCTCTAAGCCTCAGGAACTCTTCTTGGGCAGATACAAACAGCAAAAATGAGGACCCTCTCCTCCCACACACACTTCTACTCAGTCTGCTCTTTCTAAGAGGTGGTTTTGACTGCTCAGTCAAGAGCATCGAGTATCCCATTCTGCTGGATCCTCTCTTGTACAATTACTTCCCCGTGTCCCTTTTGGAGACTCTGTCCCACTACTTACCTGCCCAGGAACTCCTTACCTCCGACAAGTGGATACTGGAGGTCATCAGAGTTGGTTATTCCATCCACTTTCACTCCCCTCCCTCTCATTCCCCCTTACCCGTCCCTCCTCAGGGACCCTTCTCACGAGGAACTTGTGAGACAAGAGGTTCAATCCCCCTTCTCCTCCTCTGAGCAATAGAGCCAGTTCCACCACAGTTTATCGAAAGAGGCTTGTATTCCGATCTCTTTCTAGTTCCCGAGAGAGACAGAGAAGGTGAGACTCAGGAATTTGAATCATGTCCTAGCACAGCACTTCAGAATGGTGACGCTTGCTACCATTATTTCATCCCTAGATCTGGGAGGCTGGTTTGTTGCCCTCAACTTACAGGATGTCTGCTTTCATGTAGCCATCCACCCATCCCACAAGCACTGCCTACACTTTAGAATAGGAACAGATCACTACCAATATTGAGTTGTCCCTTTCAGACTCTCTCTGGCTCAAAGGGTGTTGACAAAGATCCTCTCAGCAGTAGTAGCTTCTCTGTCAGCTCGATATTCCTGTACTTGGACAACTGGCTGCTCTAAGGCAGGTCACCTGAGGAGGTCCAGTCATCAGTGCGCAAGGCATTAACCTTATTGTAATCTCTGAGCCATCATAGGAAATCCATACTATTTCTGGTTCAAAAAATAGATTTTATAGGGGCCACTTTAGACTCCACAATAGCAAGAGCCTATCTACCCAAGGAAAGATTTTCCATCCTATCCAGTTAATCTCAACACTACAGTTCAGCCCACAAACAACCTTAAAGCCATGTGTAGAGCTATTGGGTCACATGTCTGCTTCTGTATTTGTGATTACCCACGTGAGGCTGCACCTCAGATGACTCCTAACACAAGTAACAACTCGTTCCACTAGAGTGCAGTCTGGACCTATAGCTCTACTGAAGGACGTTCCTATAACAGAAATCTGCAGAACTGCAACTTAGTCATCTTTCTCTACTTTTGACCAGCATTATGCCATTTTACCTGCTTCTAGCGATGACACCACCTTTGGTGATGCAATCATTTGAACTGTCTTGGATTTACTCCCTTACCACCCATCACTTCATTGTTACTGCTTGGGAATTTGTTACAGTGGAGCACTCATAGAGACATACACTTGAAGAGGGAGAGGTTACTTGTCTTATAGTAACTTGAGTTCTTCAAGAGGTTTTGTCCCTATGGGTGCTTCACCTCCTGTCCTCCTTCCCTTGTACTGTGGAGTTTCAAGAAGGAACTGAGTTGCAGTGGGCTTGCGCCTCCTTTTATCCCTTCGTTTGAAGCATAAGGCACTGCTCTGTGCAGGCACGGGCCCGCAGACACTATTTGGCAGTCTCTGATTTGAGAGCGTGTGAGTGCACACACATCCTATGTGGAACACCCATAGGGACAAA
The DNA here is from genome assembly GCA_003942145.1 of Platysternon megacephalum. Classification (NCBI taxonomy): domain Eukaryota; kingdom Metazoa; phylum Chordata; order Testudines; family Platysternidae; genus Platysternon; species Platysternon megacephalum. The sequence continues at coordinate 1,130,968 of QXTE01000172.1, forward strand.
ACATTTTGAACTCAGCGTTACTGTAACGAAGTAATCGCTCCTTCTCCAAACATTCAGACAAGGCTCCTAAGTACATCATGCTTTTTAGTATGATTTCAGTCAGAGTTTAGATCTCTCCCATAATTCCTAGGTAACTGTCCATGGATAATTGGGTTTTGCCTGCCTCCTGGTGGCAGGCCACGTCAGTTGGTCTCATTGTCATAAGTCTTCACCTAAAGCCAAAGACTAGTTTGTTACGGTTTTGGCTGCTTTTGCTGGTGATATTCCCACCTCCAAAGGGAATTGGGTTATCACCATTTTTTCTCTTAGTTTTTTAATTTTTAAATTTGAATTGAATTTTTTCAGCCTGCATCGGATATGGGATCATGATTTTTATACAAATTGCAAACGCTGGAGGGTGGGCAACGTAGAAGGGGTTAGGAGACGTAAATCAAGAGGCTAGGGCAAAATTTTGTATGTTTCCAGTTAATAAGAAATGGAAAGAATGAATGTATATTTACATATCTATTTAGGCCTGGTCTACACTGTAAAGTTATGTCTGCTTTAACTGTGAAAAATGTCATGCCCTGTGTGACGTAGTTAAACCAACCTAAGCCCCAGTGTAGACACCGTTAACATAGCTATGGCCCCTCAGAGAGGTGCGTTTAAGAACCTCTTCCATCGTGGTGGTGTCTGTCTATGCTACAGAACTATAGTGGTGCAGCTGCAGCACTGTAGGTGTGCCACTGTAGTGTTTCTAGTGTAAACATTCCCTTGGACATTCACTTACTAGTCATTCTTCTTTGTTCCTTGAAAGTGATCTCCAAAGGAAATGGGTTTATGCCTCTTTTTTTGCTGCTGAGATATATAAAGGCCTGAAAGGTTTTAAAAACCACATTCATTAGAAGTTGACATGTTATATATCTCTCCTTTCTTCCCTTATTTTTAATGAAAACCAAAGAACCGATGGTATTAAGATTCCAAGAAAGGAAAAACGTGATTAAAGAGAGAGTGACTATTTTGTTTAAAATTATTTTTTCTTGTTAACACTTATTTAACTTAGTGAACTCTATAAATAAGTGTGTGTGTGTGGGGGGGAACCTTTTAGTCAATAGCCCCACCCCTTCAATTAAGGACCAGCAGCTCCCAATCTACATTTCCCCCCCAAAAAACCCAACAGCAAAACAGGGAAAAGAGATTTTGACATTCCCAATATTTTCCTCCCCCTCCTGAAAAAGCAGCAATAAACACTTTGGCTATTTTTTAATATAATACAGAAACAAATAGATACACCACCTTTCCTATTTCAGGTCACATTTACATTAGAAGGTGTTTGCGATTTGGCCATGCTTAGAATGAATGGAGAAAAAAACCCCATAAAGTAAAACACAAGTTGAAGTGAATTACATACAACAATATAAAATAAGGTGGAACAAAACTCTAAATTATTCCTGAACTATCTCACTGGGAAGCTGTCACATTGTGTGTAAGAACAAATATTCAAAAACCTCTGAAATGAAGAAATTCTGATATGCTTAATTTTACATCAATGGGCTGTAATGTTTCTTTATCTGCTTCCCCAAATTGACTTCACAGCTCAGCCGTTCCTGATGCAGAGGCCGTTTCCAGTTACCCAAAGCAGAACATCAGTAACCCACCTGATATGTCAGGCTGGAACCCATTTGGAGAGGACAATTTCTCCAAGCTAACAGAGGAGGAGCTACTGGACAGGGAATTTGACCTTCTGAGATCAAGTAAGGGACACTTGAAGGCTTATTTCGCTTCACAGTAAATAAGAGCTCTGTAGGTACACTCAACAGTGCCAAAGACTGTCCTTTTTAAGGGCCATGCAGTCTGTTGTACAGAAAATTCTTTCCGAGCATTTGAGGGCAGAACTAGGTCCGCCTTTTCACTTTTCTTTCCATTTGGAAAATGTTGTGTGCAGTGGAAATTCACTGTTTAGCATTAGCAGCTATTGATATAATCTTTAACTCTTAAATATTTCTCATCTCCTTGATTGTCAAGAATTCTAAATATCAGTAGTATGGTGTTCAGATAAATGAGACAATTTAGCTGCTTGCATTATTCCATTTGCAGCTCTGTTTTCTTGCACACCAGAACAGAAGGTTCTGTTGGTCTGAAATGCCCTTTGAAAATGCCTGAAAGAAAAATTGGTCTATTACATTATGTTAATGTTTTGTAATGTCCTTTGATGAGTGGCTACATGTAAGGGCTGCTTTATTGTTCTGACATGGCAATAGTTGAATAAACTTTTTTCCTCTTTAAGTCAGCTATCTCAATGTTTTTACTTGAAATCACTTTCTTTAGTCAACTTGTTGGTATTCATCACGATACTATTTTCAAATGTAATTTTGTTAAGGAAGACTAGATCTGTTTTTTAAAAAGACCTGTAGCATGTAGCAAAACATGACATTGACTTCAAAGTTACAGATATAATCATTTGACAGCTAGGATCAGATTTCTCACGAGTAAAAATGCAACAAAATAGCTAGTGGGGAATTAATGGAAAAAGAAACTTTAATTTTAACAGAGCTAGCTTCTTTCACATTTCTGGTGACTTAATTTTTCCAAGTGACTGTTTTTTTGTAAGCTTGCTGTGAGAATGTGGAATGCCAACAAGCAAAGTGAACGTAAGAATATTAAAGAACAGGCATGAAATCGTTTTTCTACCATTTAGGTTCAAGTCAGTCTAAAATAAATAGGGCAGAACCGAAAACTTACCGTAGTGTTGCACAAATGTGGTTTATTTGTACCACTTTTTTCTAAGAGATGTCAAAGTAGCATTGCAAAAATGAATTATTTCCAGTAGAACAAAAAAGTTGCTCTTGTTAATGTTTGGGAAATGAAGATTGTCCTAGTTGAAAATAACCATTCTTTAAAAAAATTTTTTTTAACTTGAAACTATTGTCTTTCCAGTAATTGTGTTGAAAATCTTAAGCATAGTTCCTTCAAAAGAGGAGCCTTAGAAGATTTGGAAATCAAAATAATACTCATCAGGAGAATGTTTGTTTAAAAGTGAAAGGTCAGCATAACACTGCCCATTCTCATAATTCCTAACCACTTTGCTGACCATAATTATGCTAAATGTCCTGAGTATGTCCTGCATCTGGCTTCACTGAGTATTCTTCAGCCATGTTTCTGGTAGATGTAAGGAAAATAAAATATACTGACTAGGAAAATATTTTAAGTGGCTTCATGACTAATGTACTAGCTGCCATCCAGCAAATGTGCTTACTGAGAATGGCTGGCTATACTTAGCATACCCAAAGTTCTGTTCAGTTTGGTGAAAGATGTAGAAAAATTGACAACTTAAACAGATTCTAAGAAGGGAAAATAAGATTGTCAGAGATTAAGATTTTAAAATTTTTCTTCATACAGTGTGATCATATTCTAAAATTCCAGCAAAATAGAAATCCTAAAGTAATGCTATTTTCATGCAAAGCCGCTTTCTTTGAAGGTTCTAGGAGATTGATTTTTTTCCTGTAAATACTAGTGAACTTTGCATAAGGTTATCTCATCAGGAAATTCTAGCACCGTTGTCTCAGAGGCCCTGAAGTTATGTAATGCCTTTATATACACCTGATAGAGAGCTTATGACGCTATGTAGTGAGATGACTGGTGGTATTCTCAGTGCAAGATTAAGGAGAATACAAAGAAGAATAGTTGACTAAGATTATTGTGCAGTCTGTAGACTAGAGCTACGTCTACACTAGCACTTTTGTTGGTATAGCTTACGTTGCTCAGGAGTGTGGGGGGAAAAAAAACCCCAGAGCGACATAAGTACACTGACAGAAGCGCCGTTGTGGACACCACTATGTCAGCGGGAGACGTTCTCCCGTCGACATAGCGACCGCTGCTCGTTGGAGGTAGTTTAATTATGTTGACGGGAGAGCTCTCTCCTGTTAGCATAGAGCAGCTGCACGAGCGACCTTACAGCGGCACAGCTGCATCGGTACAGCTCGCTAGGATAGCCATGGCCAACAATTGCTTTAGTCCAACGTCACAGTGAGCAAGATGGGACTGTAAAGTGATGGCATAAAAAGGAAGAATTATTGTAACAATGACAAGAATTATAACAACTTTTACATGGTTGGTGGCTCCTGTTAATATTGCGTTCATTATATATAATGCTTGCCATCGAATTAGTGTAGTAGCCTTAATATAGTGTTTCTTGGAAAGCAGTCCTTGTAAAAATGGGAGTGCTTGAAAACCACACAATTTTCTCTCCTCTTTTGCTCTTTACTGTTAAGTCGGGGGGAATATGTAGTAAAAGTTAGAGCATAGTAGACATTAGACTTCATGTTATCTGAATGCCAACATTTGTTTGAGTTATTCCTTATTTCCTCAAGTATACTGAGCTTGTGCAAGAGAATTATATGAAGAAAATAAACTAATGATGTCTTGTACTCTACAATCTCTTGTATGTTCTCTGCTGATTCTCCTCTAACAGTTACTGGTTACTTCCATTGTCCAATGTTTGTATTATACCCTGCTATTATAACTGACCAAACAAACAATGAGTGCTGGCGTATCTTGCTTTTCCCCTATCCTAGCCTGTAAAGTGACTTTACTGTTGTACAAGAAGCTCATGATACGATCAGTAATCCACTAGCATTTCACATGTCTGTAAAATGAGCACTGTTCCATTTATTCAGTAGTTAGTACTTAGCTTGTATGTAGCATTGTATATTTAAAAAACAACAACAAACAACTTTTCAAACATCAACTGATATTACATTACATTTCTGAACTAGGTAATAACTCCATTTATAGATAGGGTTAAGAGATTTCCCCTAGGCCCTTCAATGAGGAGTTAGAGCCAAGACTAGAAACTCAGGTTTCCTGACTTTTTTTTTTTTTTTTTAACCACACGACAGTGCTGCCTCGGAAAATGTTGAGACATAACTTGCTGTGGTTTGACAAATAATACACTAGGTGGCAGACTGGTTTAGTATTCTGCATGAAGTGCAATAGTTTTTCTTCCTCACCTTTGGCTTGAGTCCAGTTTAAAAGCCTCAGAGGATTTCCTTAATGAATTTCTCATTGTAATTATTGACGTCCTGTCACAAAAGAGATCCCTGATATTAAGGCAATAGTAGACAAAATAGATAAAATACTTCCATTAAATTTTAGCCTATGGATTTTGAGTGTTGACAGTTAGCAGTCTTGTTCTAAATGTATGTTCTGTAATACCTATAGTAATCTTCTAAAATCAGAGCACAAATGTTTACCACTATATAGTTAAAATGGCAAAAGTGGTAAATGTAGAGGCATACACCTCTACAGAGATAATTTACATAATTCTGTTTTTAGTTATTTCATTGTACATTAACGAGATTATACTTGCTAAAATGTTTTTGACATTGTGCAGATGTATTTAAATATATATCACTGCTCTTTTCATAAAATCACCAAATTCCTTTCTACAGGGAGAGGACATCAGTTTTTACAAGAGAAAGCCACTGTTTATCACAGAATGTGTAAATTTTCTAGGTTTATTTTTGCTTTTTCTATCTAAGGGAATAAGGACAGAAGAATGAGAATCCAGAGAAGAACATTTCATTGCTGTACTACTTAGCCCAATAATTGACACACATTATGAGCTATTATACAGTCTTTTGAAATAAACTTTTCCATTTGCTTTCAGTTTCACTGGGCTGGCAGATCACAATGTTGACCCTTGTTTTTTTCTTTCTAAAAGCCTAATTTGTTATGTCATGTCACAATTTACATATACATTAAAATATTTAAAGTTTTGTTCACCATTATACACTATTAATTAAACAAGTTTCCTAGGTTCTCCCTTTTGGGTCTCAAAAGTCAGTCAAGGTTTTTAGGGTATATGATTTATCTGCAGCGATCAGCATCTTCATCTTAATGTGGGCACATTCTGCTATACAATCTCTGCTATAAACTGGTTAAACCATTATCTGCGTGCATAGTAAAGTATGCACAGAGAACTAAAGTTCTTGATGCTATGATGGTTAAGCATTTTGTTCTCCGTGTTCACTGCAGGAGAAATGAATAAACTTGATATTTTATATATGCTGTGGAAAAGATCTGACTTTCACAGAGGCAGTCACTTGACAATTAACCAGTAGATCAGGGGTCGGCAACCTTTCAGAAGTGGTGTGCCGAGTCTTCATTTATTCACTCTAATTTAAGGTTTCGCGTGCCAGTAATACATTTTAACGTTTTTAGAAGGTCTCTTTCTATAAGTCTATAATATATAACTAAACTATTGTATGTAAAGTAAATAAGGTTTTTAAAATGTTTAAGAAGCTTCATTTAAAATTAAATTAAAATGCAGAGCCCCCCGGACCGGTGGCCAGGACCCGGGCAGTGTGAGTGCCACTGAAAATCAGCTCATGTGCCGCCTTCGGCACGCGTGCCATAGGTTGCCTACCCCTGCAGTAGATGAAGCTGAGTGAGAACTCTTTTGAGTAAAAACCATTTTTTTTTTCAAAATTAGCTATTCCATTAGCTATTGACTTTTTTTTCTGCATGGTTTTCTTTTCCGTGGTGGTGGTTTTAAAGATGTCAATGAAGCTGCAAAGGCCATACATGAGTGATTGTAATGGGTTTCTGAAAATTATAGAATTGCATTATGACTAAATGGTTTCTTTACTGACTAAACACTCAGTTGTAGTACTACACTTTGGAGCCAAAGTAAAACACTCACTGGAATATGGGTAACAATAGTAAACGGTCATCTCGGCTCACTATGATTTTCTGTTATCTTGGCTCCTGAAGTCTTTGCTGAAGATTTTGTTCCTAGTGTAAATAAATAAATAAAACATGCTTTCCCAAATTGGAAACTTTTACTATTGCTGAGTTATTGCTTTCTAAGCTCCAGTACTCTTAAACTGGAACCTATGGGTTTGGGACTGAAAACTGCCCATTCTCCTAAATAGAATTCCTCTTCAGATCCATTCTGAATCATATTATTTTTGAGACCCCAAATCACTTCAAACAAGTGTTCATATGGACCCAGGGTTGCAAGCATTCTAGAGAAATGTATAGAAGGCCCATGGGCCCAACTGTCCTCAATTTATTTTATCTCCAGCTGTGTTGAGGAACCATCCACTCCATGTCTTAAGCAAATTAACCAGTGCTTGATTGCCTTAATCATTGACACTCAAGGAAAGCTCATGCAAGCTTTTTATCCCTCAGTTCCAGGCTATCACATGCAAAGTAATCTTGCTTGCTCCACATGTCGAGGGTCCTTTTGAGCATCAAGAAACTATGGAGTCAGCCTGCTTCTGCCCTGGCCTTAATCAGGAAACTGGACAAACTCTTAAAGCACAGCAAGATTTAATCTTCTTCCTCACCCTTCCTTCCTTGGGCTCCTTGTTAATGGTAAATTTACAAATCAAAGGGAGGCAAGTCACTGTGACATCAACACCAAAGGTTAGATCAATTGAGAAGGAAGGCTTACTCATTTTTGCTACTAGCAGCAGTATAACTGTAATGGTACACAGACTGAAAACCAGCCTCAGCAGAAACAATTCAATAGGGGCAGTTTCAGGGTGTGGAATGCAAGGAGTGCCAAGTCAGTGAAAGCGTTCCTGGGTCCCATTAGCTTCATCTTCTGAATCGGCTGATGTTCCCAGAGAGCTATGAATCCCAACTCTTTATTTGGAATCTAGCTGTCTGAAAACCTTCTCCCCATCAATCTGCCTCCTTCCCATCCATATTCTGAGGTTTTGTCTGTGGAAAAATAGAGGTCTCCATTTCGCCTACAGCAGGAGACTAGGGATGATACCTAAAGCCTCCCACATGCACATTTTACATAAACTTGTATTATGATAGTGGCCACAATGCAGTAGGCTCTCTCCAGATATGCAGTAAGAGGCAGTCCTTGTCCTGATGACCTCACAACCTAAAACAAGCAGCAAACAAAGGGTGGAGGAAAATAATACTTTTTTCCCCCCTCTATCAGCTATCTCCAGCTGGTCCTCAGATGCTCCGTGAATAGTCAGTTCATTTAATTGGCGCTTTGAAGAAAGGTCCATATAGACCAGATCAGAGAACCTGTAGAAGGGTCATGTAGGAACAAATGTGAAGATGGCTGTGGGAGAAATGGAAAAAATTGGAGGTCATCTGATCATCATGGGCAGGGAGGCAAAGTGTAAGAGTGAAACAGTTAATTTTAGGCCGTATAAGTAGAGTATATGCAAAAGAACAACTAATCAAATTCCTCGGACTGGCCCTATGCATATGGGTGTGATGGTGGGAGGAAACAATGCTTTTTAAAGCCTCCCACACACCTGTCTTGTACTATGCTTTAATTTGACAGTGCTTATTACTGTGGCCTCTGCAAAATGCCACTTTTGAAACTTAAACTGACCAGGAGCTACTCCAAGTCTTCCATGACTTGGACATTCAGGATTTGCCGTAACAGAGCAGAAATTGACAGGCTTTTAATACAACAATCTGATAGATGAACACGCGCACGCGCACACACACACACACACACTGGCACCTTGCGGGACCTGGTGCACAGATGAGCTGCTGCAACGGAGAACAAGTTGAGTGCACGTATGACTCCAGAACCTGCTCAGGTCTGAGACAGTGATGTTGCCACCATCTCCTTTCCCTACACAGAGATTTATATGAAGTCTTGAGACTGGGTACTGCTATAAGTGACACGCCTGTAATCAACACAGTTGAACCACCACCTTCTGCAACTCTTGTGTGGGAATTTGCCAGAGGGCTTATGACCCATTTTAGAAGAGCCGTGGCCACCTCTTTATCTTGCCTCCATCAGATTTATAATGCTTTCAGTTTGTATCTGGCTGAGTAATACTCTCTCAAAATGCTGGAGCTAGACAATATGCTCACTCTGTCAAATCATTTATCCAATATCTGTCCAATTAAACACTCATTGCTCATCCACCTGGGAATTGCAACTACTTGTTAATCTACAATGGAATACCACAAGGATAATTATATTAACTCTGGTTACTGGTAACTTTTCTTTCTTTATCTGAATGTATAGTTTCTGCAGATCCTTGCTCACCTGCCCTCCATCCCTTCTTCCTTTGAATCAAAAATTGGAGTTTAGCCAGATGGAGAGATGCTGTGGACAATTGAGGATATTGGCCTTTTATACCCACAAAATGCTCAGCTATGACTATCAGTTTGTGTACTGTTGGGTAACTGCTTTGAAATGGTTCCAGGACTCTTGAGCACTAGTGCACCAAGATAGATCTGCTGACAGAATTCCAGTTACTTGGGTTACCTTCTTGTCTTCTTATTGATGACCCTTGGAACACTAGGCTACAATAAATGAGGAGACTACATTCCCAATTTTTTGTTGCAATATTCTTGTAATGTTGAATACTGTATGTATCCGATTCTAAAACACATTGCACGGACCAGAACTCTAGAGAATAAAGAGCATACAAAACATAACTCTACTTGTTTGGATTTGGTGAAACTCAGAAACTGGTGTTGCAATCATTAGTACAATCCCATAATTTAAAAGGGATGCTGGTGGGATTCCTAATTTATGTCCTTCATTGTGGTTCTAGCAGAAAAGCTTTACCTTTAGGGAAGTTGGTGAATTGTTTTTTTAAAACTGATTTTAGACAAAAATAAAAATGTAACACAAGGCATCTGACTCAGGTCTTTGGATACCATGGTGTTTTTTGTGATATTAGAACCTAAATGGAACAGAATGAAAATTAGTCTCTTACAAGCGCTGCTCAGAGTAAGTTTGACTATATTGGTTTTTGGTTATAATACATTTTCATCATCTGCCACAATTTACTTCGGGGTGGGAGCGGAGAAGTAAAACAAGAATGAACTCTTGCAGATGAAGGCCTTCGAAAATGGGATAGATGTCAGGGTACAAGGAGAGGATCTGAAACAAACACAAATCTATTAAACGTATCATTAATTTGGCATGAGAACTGCCATTTTTATTTTATTTTATTTTTTGTTCTGTTTCATTTATTTTTGCAGACAGGCTCGTGGAGAGGAGAGCATCCTCAGATAATGTGGAGCCACATTCTGCTCCACAGAACCATCCTTCTGAAGATCCCTTTGGTTCTGTACCTTTCATTTCTCACCCAGGCAAGTTACATATGTAACATCACTACCTCTTATTTAAATCTCTCTCTCTCTCTCTCGAAGCTTGTTCAGTTATATGACCAAACCAGTGCAAATTGGAATCATCAGCCTTGTGGTTGAAGATTGAATAGAGGACAACTTTTCTAATGTTATCGTGAATGTCTTGAAGTTTAAATCTAACCTAGCACCCAAATGCATTGATACATTTTACATTTCAAAAATTGCATATGCATGATCTATTGGATTTAATACAACTGTGTCAGTTAAAAAAAAAAATCTAATTCTATTAAGGAAATTAGTCATTTAGGTCACACAAGAGTATTGCTACTTTCCTCTATTGTTTTCGGCCACCAACCTTTCTGTCTTTTATTTTTGTTGTTGGTTCCTGTTTTATTAGAACCTCCAGGTGCAACAGCAGAGGGATAAAGAGCTTAGCTTTGTCTGGTTACCGTCACACTTATGACACTGAGACGCTGTATAACTTTTTTCTTTATAGAGACAGATTTTCTGACTGTACTGTGAACTCTGGGATCTAAAAACCAAGTTGTGCTCTGTCGCTTACTAACTTGCCAGTTATTAAAAATTCTGCAACAAGAACTTCATTGACAATTTTAAGGCATGAGGTAGAATAAAATCTAGAGCACTCCTCCATAACATTAAAAAAAGCTTTTGTTACTTTGTACTACTGTGGAGCCAGCAATGAGTAAAATAAGGTGTAACTTAAAGATGCTCAAAGTTGTGGGTATGTTGAGTTAAAAATGCCCTCTTCATGTGATTTTTCTGACTGTCCATATCCACAGTAATGGTTCCTCTAATATGCTCAGATTTCACTTTGTCTTCAATCTTGTGTACTTCCTTTTGCAACCACATTCCCTTTTCTTCTTTCACTTCGCATTTCTGTGAATTTCCTTGTGTGATCTAACACTTAGGCCCTTTCTGACCATGCATAACCAGGTGTGAACAGGATAATATTTGGCATTCTGTTCTCTTGTGGTACTCATTAAGAGCTAGGCTGTTCTGTTCTTATTCTCTATCAACTTTTTCCTTGTCAGGCTGCCTTAAACTGGTTCTGCTCACATTATTACATTTTCTGAGTTTTCTTCCATTATATCTGCTCAGCAAGCACTAAATTACCACCTTCAATCACCCTGCTCTAAAGAGTTCTAGCATTTCTCAGGTCTCTTAAGCCTGTCCTAAGGACTGTGTGTTCTCCATAGAACTAGAGACTCTGTAGGATTTGCATTATGCAGTATCTGCAAAGACTCTTCTTTGCCTTATAGGCAAGGCTGAATTAATGTGAAATAAGGAAAGAAATGGTTCCTTTTCTGTGGTGGCCACCCAAAGCAACATCGCTGTTTTACTTTCCTGATCTTGATACACTCAGCAAGCAAAGGTATCCTGCACTGAGATACTTTTTAGGTCTGGAAACTTTTAATAGTCCCTTAACTTCTGACACAACTTTTTGATGCTTTTACTCTGCTACTGCTTCTCAGCTTGCTGTGCCTATAACCTTCAGATAATTAAATTAAACTGAATTTACTAAATCATATAATGGAAAAACCCCACTTTTTTCCATTTACATATTTAGGATAAACTTGAGTCCAGGAAATGGAAGAGCTGCGGAGATCTAGAGAGAAAAACTATATACCCTCACTATTGACTTTTGCCATTTATAAAACTTTACAAAAACGTATCTCCATTTAAAAAAAAAAAAATTTACAATCCTGGATCAGTTAAGGCTGAAAAGTAAGAGGAGACTTACAAAAGATCTTCTCTAGCTGTTGGTTGTAAAAATTCTTACACTACAGCAGTCTGGGAGGCCTGGCATATGTTGGGGTCTTTTACTGAAAAAAACCTGCAACAAATGTCAATGTTCTTCTTCGTGTGATGGTCCCTATTGTATTCCACTGCGGGTTATACACTCACACACAATGTGTCTGGAGCCAGAGAATTTGAAAGTAGTGTCCATTGATCCGCACGTGCTCCCTGGCTCACCTTGTGCCTCTGACTGAGGGGATAAAGGGCAGGGCAGACTGACCGCCTCTCCAGTTCCTTCTCACTGCTGCTTGGTGCAGGTCGGAACCTCTCTGTGTCCATAGCTTCAGCGTCGCCCCTTAAAATAAAATTTAGCTTTGTAAATAGTTTTTGTGTTGTGTTATGTTAATCCTGGGGGGACCCTCCCCACTAAACCTCATGTGGGTACCATAAACACAGCTTTCAAAAGTGGCTTTATTAGGTTAATTTCTTCAACAAGGACAATTGGTTGAGGTATTGGACATGTATCAGTGCTATTTAGCAAATACAGAAGCCTGAAAGAAGGTCCTTTCTTTACAAGGTGACAGTTATTTTCCCCCTAAATTCTTGACAGAATATCTACACCACAATCTGTCAAATCTCAAAGCAGTTTATCATGTCTTGTGATGGCTGGCACAGTTTGGTACAGCTTATGAAAGAGTTCCGAATCCTATAAACGAATTGGTCCTTTGTATGTTAACTTCTGGTCGAGTGTTTTAGTTAAAAAACAAAACAAAAAACAACAAAATTCCCTTAAATAAATTTTTGCTATTAGAAATGGTACTCAATGGTAATGTGATATGGTTAACTGCCTTGGTCTCCTTTTGGTCTCAGCCTTTTAAGAATAACTAAACTGGATCCATACAATTCCCAGGAACTTGAAAACTTAAAAAAAATATATATTTTTCAGGCTCCCAAGGGCTGGAATTATTCTCTGAATCAAGTTGTATTTTCTAGCTTTTGGTAAAAAAATAAAAGAAAAGCAGAGTTTTTTCATTTCTTTACTACTGCAAAGCATCTCTAATGAAACTAATGGATATTTTTACCAGAAATATCATCTAGCTTTCCCTGAAAATTTAATTTTGAACAGGTAAATTATAGTGAAAGTGTCCCAGTCCTCAGACTGTGGTAATCAAGAATAATGGATGATGCATGATTTTAAAACTATAGGCATGATTTTAGACCATGGCAACTCCTGTGGTAAGTTTCTCCCCATCATATTTTTACTATAACACACAGATTACTATAGATGTTGATTTGTAAATGTGAGGCACAATTCACTTAAATTTAGGCAGAAGAAATATGGAGTAGAGTTGAGTCAGTGGGGCAAATTTGCATAAAACACCTGATTCCCTATGTAAATATCAAATATGACTGCACGGTTCTCCAGCTGCATGCAAAACATACTTACTTTGGTACTTTTGAGTTGCCTGGTAGATGATGCAGTTAACTCATAGAATCATAGAACTTAAGATCAGAAGGGACCATTATGATCATCTAGTCTGACCTCCTGCATGATGCAGGCCACAAGAGTTGACCCACCCACTCCTGAAATAACTCTCACCCTTGACTCAGCTGTTGAAGTCCCCAAATCATGATTTGACGACTTCAAGCAGCAGATAATCCTCTAGCAAGCGACCCCTGCCCCATGCTGCGGAGGAAGGCGAAAAACCTCCAGGGCCTCTGCCAATCTACCCTGGAGGAAAATTCCTTCCTGACCCCAAATATGGCGATCAGCTGAACCCCGAGCATGCGGCCAATATTCTCCATCCAGACACTTAGACAACTCATGCCAGTATCTCTGGCTAAATGATCATCTACTAAGCAGTGGTCCACTTCACAGTAAGAATATCTGTGAGTTCATGGAGTAATTCACTTTAGGGGGAAAAAATCTTTTTTAAAAACCTCGCACTTAATATTGTGGACTTTGACAGGAAAAACATAGCTTATATTGCAGTAATCTTTCTTTATTAAACTCTGGCTGTCAGTTTCCTACTACAGTGGGAATTCATGATCTGTGACAAGTTGATGTTCCAGGACAACACTGATTGCTTTGCTTTTGAAATGACTCAAGTATACTCCTCAAAAAGAACAGGAGTACTTGTGGCACCTTAGAGACTAACAAATTTATTGTAGCGCAAGCTTTCGTGGGCGACAGCAAAAAAGTATACTCCTGTCACTCATTTTGTTTTGTGATCATCTTCAGTCCTTTCCTTTTTGGGGATGAGCAGAGATCCTTTGGAGACTGTATAACTAGGCATCCTTTAATAGTAAATAATGAAGTAGGTTTTCTACTATCATTAAAATAGATCAGTACATCAGGATCATGCATTATCTAAGTCCACTCATGTTGCATGATACAAGAGAGGTGCCACTAAAAACCATCAAAGACGTAACAAGTGTAAAGTTATTCACAGATGTGTTTTGAAGGGGAAAAAACACATTCTAAGAACCAAATGTTTGTTTTAATTTCCAGTTCTTGTCTTGAAAACAAGAGCAGCAAGCAGCATAAATCGATTACAATATTCAGCAGCTGCTGCTCTGCCTGTCGTCAAAGAAATAGTGCAGATTTAGTTGAAATGTCCCAGTAATCCTGGGGCCTGACATGTGGCAAATTGCTGTGAAATGATGGCGGCAGTATGTTACCAATTCCAAGAGAGCGTAAGGCCCTTATGCCCTACTCTTCCGCTCCCCACCCCAGCCCCTAAAATGATGAACCAGCAGAAGGCATGTCATTACTGCAGTTGTTACAAGCCATTCATCCTCTTATAATCGGATGTCTAGAAAAAGAACATCAGAACAGAAAATTTCCTTGAAGATTAGGATCTTCTTATATGATTAAAGATGTTCCACCTGCCTTGCATTTGAGTGAAGAACAATTGTCCTCCTACAAGATGCAAACCTGATTAGAAGTGTAGCAATCTGAGCAGTACATTGCAAACAGATGTTACTGCATATTTCTTCAGCTTTTATAAAGAGAGATTTGAAAATTTCATTGCAGCAGTTTACAGTTTGAGAAGATTATTTAAAAAAAAAAGAAATCTTCTGCCATGTTGGTTTTGAAGTGCATTCTGCCAACATTAAAATGTCCTTAAATAAACAAAACTCATTTTTTCCCTTTAGGCATTTATTTTGATACATTTAAATTTTTTGGTAAATGAAGTATAGTTTGACAACTTCTATTTTTGGGGTTGAAAATAGAAATTTTCCTCCATCAATAACCGTAAAACTATGTAATGTTTAAACGTATGTGAATTATCAACAATACAGGGGCTTTGTATTTGGATATTTATTTTTACTTGTTTAAGGTTGAATTTAGTGCTCATTAATTTAACCAACAGTGACTCTGACCATCAAGTCACCAGGAATGTTATTGTTGATTTCAAGTGGGAGTATGCTCATTCCCTAAAAGCATGTTTGAGCTGTGCTTAATCATTATGTGTGCAGGTATGTCGTGGAACCTTCTTCAAGCAGTGATGAATCCAGCTAAGTCTAGCACTGTAATATTCCTTGAGGTGATCTCAAAATCAATGGTTGCTTAAAAAGGATTTTCTCCTGGACATGTTTCATTGTGTATTTTTGGTGTATATAAAAAGTAAAGAAAACTCCTATTTCTGCAGAAACTGCTGTAACCTTCTGATAGGTGTTCTCTTCCTTTTACCCCCAAAAGGGCCTGGTTCTCCCCTTTCTTAAACTGGTTTAAATCTGGAGTAATTCTACTGAAGGCAATGGAGACACCGTTGTAAAACCAGTGTAAGTGAGAGGAAAAACCAGACTTACTATCTCTATAACTATATTATCTCAGCATATGATTTAGAAGTTGCAGAAGTTTAATACATAATATATCATATTTTCCTCAGCAAAGCTGATGAAAATCATACGAAGCAAAATGTGAATCTCTTCACTGAAATAAGGGGGGGGGGGGAGAAAGAGGGTTGCTGGATTTGCTTTTGTATGATTCTAATAAGTATCCTACAGTTTCAGTGGGGAGTACGTCAGGAAATTAATCTCAGGTTTTGAATAAAACGTTGTTTCTTCCTCTAGGAAATAGTTTTTCACAGTTTTACCTGCAGATAACAAAAAAGAAATCGAGATCTGCTATTAATAGAAGTGGAATGACTTTTGGCCTTATACTGCTGAGTCATTAAATAACTATTCCAAATTAACCCCCATAAACTGGCACTTAGTATGCACTTACAAGTACCCTGGGGAGGGTGCGAAGAGGCAACTTATTTCTAGATCTAAACAAAAACAATCTGCATACAAACAAGGAAAACATACTTCTGTGGCTTGTGTACACAGTATGAGAAGTAAGCAGTTTAGGGCAGAAGTGTTACTTAAATGAAAGTTAGATGTTATTCTAAGTCTAATAGTAACCAGAGGTAATTTTTTAATTGCTAATAGTCGCATCCAGATAAGGAGCAAGGACAACCCAATCCTAAATTATGAAATAATTAACTGTCCTGGGGGAAAATATTATGTAAATCTGATTATTCCAAAATTCCAGATGGAGTGGGTAATATTGAGGGTGGTTTTGATAGGGATGAGAATTAACATAACGTATCTCTCACCCACACTTCTTTGCAAGCTATGTCTTGTAAGCTTCAGATTTATATCCAAGACACCCAAACTTGATCTCACTGTTCGTTACTGTCAATAAATGGTAACAGAATGCTGACACAAAGCTGTGGTTAGGAAAGATCTTACAGGTTTAAAGAAACAAATCCCCCACATAGTTTCTTGTTCTCTATTCTTGGGTTGTCTCCTATATTTTAGGATTTTTGTCACCAATTTTAAACTGCAGCGGTTCACATTAGACCATGGCAGAGTGAGAACTAAGAATGAGTCAGCATGGCTGCTGCTTCGTTAACATCTTTTTAAATGAGAGGTTGAAAGGGGAGCAAGGGATGAGCAAGGGATGAGCAAGGGTCTTTAAATAAATCTTCTGTGTGAAAGTTCTTTGAGTTATAGTACTAGCTGAGGAGACAGAGCTTTGATTCTAATCCCCACACTTGCACGGTTCTGGTTTTAGAGTTTAAGGGGGCACTCTTTTCTATTATGTAGGATAGGAGCATTCAAACGAGAAAATGACTTAGCAGTCATCAAAGAATGAAAATCTTGCATATGTCTTCAAAGTAAGCCTGGAACCACAGAAATAATATATTTTGAATTATTTTTCTACTCTGAGAGTTATACACCTCTACCCCGATACAATGCTGTCCTTGGGAGCCAAAAAATCTTACCGCGTTATAGGTGAAACCACGTTATATCAAACTTTCTTTGATCCGCCGGAGTGTGCAGTCCCGCCCCCCCGGAGCACTGCTTTATCGCGTTATATCCAAATTCGTGTTATATCAGGTCGCGTTATATCGGGGTAGAGGTGTAATTAGTCTTTACGCCACTTGTTCAGAAACTGTGATGCTCTCTTTTTTTCAACCCCATAGCAACAGATATGATGCTTTTGTAACTGCATTGCATTCACAAGCTGAAGAAGTAGGAAGTTCAAGTTGAAAGGACATTATTTCTATGCATGATATGCTCTGGGAAGTGCAGTTACTCTGTTCTCTAATTTTAAAAATGTACAAAAATGGGTATCTAGAGTGGGTTTCTGAGTTTGTTTAGACATTTAAGTGGCCTAATTTTCAAAAATACTGAGAGCTCAGTAGCTCCCACAGAAGTCATGGGAGCTTATCAGTGCTCAGCACTTTCAAGAACCAAGCCACTTATTTAGGTACCTACATATGGATTTAGGACTTTACCATCATGTTCATGTTCTCAAAAACCTTGGTTAGGAGATGGTCCAGTTGGTTAAAACTGCTATACTTACTATATACAAGCAAGGGACTCGGTGAAAAACTAATGGTCTCCTGTAAATGTATAGGTCGTCATTTTTGTGTGATCTGCCTACTTCAATGCTGAAATATTCTGAAATAGCCTCTTATCTGTATATGATCTCTGTTCAATAGATTGATAGGTGGGAACAGTAAAAGACTTCAATCCTAATTCATCAGACACTTAGAATAAATAAGAAAGCACTCAAATAACACTAGTCCTAGCAATTTATTCTTCCTGTTCCATATTGCATCTCTGTGCAGATCTTTAGATCTGTTTCTTCAGTATTACCATTAGTGACGTATGGATGCTAACAATGTCTAAGGACGCCATAGAACAATCTCAGCCAAACACAACCCTTTTATCGACCTGATCTTGGAAACATGCCTGTGAGTAACGCTACTCATGTGACTAGTTCCATTAGCCTCAATAGGTCTGCCTGTTCCTATGCCATTACAAGGAATGGGGGCACTAAAGCTGATTGGCAGTGGAACAGTTAGTCATATACTGACTGTTTGTTTGCAGAGTGCTGTAAATATGAAAACTAAATATTATTTTATGTCCGCTATTAAGCTGTTCCCAAATCTCTCAAAGCTCTCTTGGCTTTATTACGGCTGAAAGAAAAACATCGATAAAGGCTACGTTGACAATAAGAGGTGCTCGGGTGATCAGACCCAATAACAGCAAATGTTCATCCCAGTAAACAAACAAAAAAACCACCTAACCACTTCAGGTATAGTTAAAATAAGACCTCTTTGCAGTAGACATAGCAAGCAAGCTCAAATTAAATTATTTCCCAACCAATTTCTTCCCCCTTTCCTCCATTCTCAAGCCCATTCCTCTACAGGGGTTATTGTCCACATATTGGAAAACTAAGCTTTAGGATGTTAATCTAGGTCAACAAAAGTGAAGTTGACCTAGTGTGCTAGGACTTTTAAACTGTATAGATCAGATCCAGCACCATTGATTATAATGGGCACAGGCTCAAGCCCCAAGTCTGCCATGACAGAACATGTGTAATAAAAATGTTTCCCATTGAAAAGTAAACACGCACCATAATATGAGCGAAATCTTGCCACAGTATATGCTCCAGGGGGTCAAACACAGCCCTCACAGGTTCTCTTTGTCTTGCTAATGCAGTTTGCAGATGGTTAGTCTCCTAGCATCATCAGGGTGAGAGCATGAAGATGAGAATAAAGACTAGTATGTGATATTTAGATATTTTCAGTGTACCAAATTTTCAGTTAATCAGACAGAAATGGAACCATTTACCTGTGACAAGTGTTCAACTCTCTTCATACTAAATAGGTTTGTGTAGGTATATACAAAACAGAATATACACTTACTTTGGTACAAATTTTAAAAACAGGTTTGTCTTTCTGAACCTAATGTTGCTAATGTCTACCCTAAATCGGATAGATTTAGGTTATTTTCATTTTGCAAACTAATCACATTCATGTTAACAATTACAGTGTCTCAACAAATATTGGAAATGTCAGGATTTGGAAGACATGGGGTTATCAAGTCCAACATGAAGGCTATACCTTTGGGAAATCTAAAGTGTCCAATAATCCAGATTTTAATTTAACAGTAAACCAAATGTGTACTATTTAAACTAAGAACAGATAAGAAGCAATTTAACACCAGAAGCAAACAGTCCAAAGCTATAATCACCTGATGTTTCTGGTCATTTTGTTCTTAAATCCATACAAAAACCATACATTACTTCTAAATTCTTATTATGACTCTGGGCATGTTTTAGAGGTGAAAAAATGGTTACCAAAAACTATTCAGTTATACTTTTTTCATAGAATACAACAAGATAGTCCAGTAAGCGTCTACTTCCTGCCAGAAATAGACCATTAACCATCAAAAGATAATATTGACCTTGCTTGGGGTGATAGTTTCATACTCCTTGAGTGACAAAGGAATAAACCATAAGCCAACAGCAGAAGCTTTACCAGTTAGAAACCAATAAGTAGAGTGACAAACTTTTTACTCAAACTAACCAATTCATCATTTAAGAAAAGAAAAAAACCCCTGCAAACTTGCCCTGTATTGTGAACAATCTTCAGTTGCTTATATTCCAGGGGTGCTGATTTTTTTTATGAAGAGAGAGGGCCCAATCCTTTAGTCCTTACTCAAGCACAACTGTCATTAAAAGTATATGTAAATTTTGCTTAGCTGAGGACTTTCTGGGTCAAATGCAGTACTACAGAGGTGGTTAATTGCTTGAACAGTACATAGCTGTTCTACCTATAACTTACGTTGGGTGTTGACTGTGATGTAATGATTTATTGATTTATATTTATGCATTAATGACTGTTGCATATGGGTATATTACTGAATCTTACTGACTTGAACTGCCCACAGTGGACAGAACAAATAGCTCCCCCTAGCACAAACCATTTCAATTAACCATAAATCAACTAGTGATTATCAATTAGTCGAGCAAATGCTTGATCAAAAATATGTTTTGTTCCATGCTCTGAAGGTCGATAAAAGTGATCTCTTGTGATTCACCCAGAAGAAGTGGCTTCCATGCTAGGGGACTCTCCTGAAATTAACCAGCCTCAACTCCCTACACGAAAACATCATCGCATGGTCAGCAAAAGAGCTTCAACTGAGATGACGAGGCATAGGAAGGGGAAGCTGTTCAAGTTGTACAGGACCCAAACCACGTATGGCCTTATCAATTAAACTGAACTGGGAAGCAGTCCATGGCGCATAGATGTTAAACTCAGATCCAAAATCCTGCCCTTGACACACTCAAAACGGAAGAGCTGCATGAGATCTTTTGCCTTTAGGCGGATTTTCCCCTACTATGCTACAATTGTATTTGTAGAAACAGTGCCTTGGGCTGGGGGTTACAAATCTGGCCCATCTCTGAAGTAGGTGACTATATGTCAGTTGTAAGAAGTATTTTTTTATAAATTCAAAATATATTTCAATTTAAAAATAAACATGCCTTTTAAAGTCTTTTATATTACATTTTAAAATGTATTCAATGCTGTAAGAATGGAGTTACATGTGGGGGGAGTGTAGGTGAGGGAAGAGAGGTAATTTGCCCTTCTGTATTTTTAACGCATTTGCCAACAAGTAATTTTGTTTCCATACCACCCCCATCCCTCTTCTTTCCTGCTGATTATGAAGCACTTCAGTGTAGCTGTGCTCTGCTGGTAGGTGTTAGCAGTTGCTTTTTTTCCTATCTGGAGTGGAATACGGTAGTGGCTTACTTCCCTTTATTGCTCACCATTAAAAGAGATACTCATCCCCCTCCTCCTTGCCCATCAGTGTAACCATCCCCCTCTTTCCAAATCCTTCCATTGGCTGCCTACCCACTATTGCATCCAACTTAAGCTTCTCATCAGCTACCTTCAAAGCTCGCTGTAATTCTGGTCCTCCCTACTAATCTCTCCTTGTCAAGCTTTCTCTTGCCCCTCATCCCTTCTACTCCACCCATGCTCTGACCCGTGTCCACTCATTTGTCAGTTTTTTGCACAAGCCTCTCTGGGGGGTCTTCCATGTGCCCCTCTATGCTACATATGAGCTCATCTGCAAAGACTTGACCCTATCCACATTTAAGTCCCTCTTAAAGAACCATTTGTGTGATGCTGCCTATAATGATTCTAGTTCAGGGGTTCTTAACCTTTTTCTTTCTAAGCCCCCCCCCCCCCCCCCCCCCCCCCCCCCCCCCCCCCCCCCCCCCCCCCCCCCCCCCNCCAGGGCCATCATTAGGAAGTAACAATTAGGGCAATTGCCCTGGGCCCCTCGCCACAGGGGGACGTGCAAAGCTAAGTTGCTCAGGCGTCGGCGTCAGCCCCGGATGGTGGGGCTTCGGGCCCATGTGGTGGGGCTTTGTCTTTCTGGCCTGGGCCCCAGCCAGTCTAATGCCAGCCCTGCATGGTGGACCCCCTAAAATCAGCTCGCAGGCCCCTGGTTGAGAAGCACTGCTCTAGTTAACATATATATAAACTGCCTCTTGTTCTCTTTCCTCAACCTCTATTTACTTGTCTGTCCTTAGATTGGCGGTCTTAGATCAGGGGCTATCCTGTTTCAGTGTTTGGAAAGCACCTGGCTCCTAATAGGCACTGCTGTCAGTAATAATTAAAGCCAAAAGTAAAGGCCAGTACAAGAGCTTAGCTTTATATTTTCCCCTGTAGGACAGCAAAACCCAGGAATAAAACTGCTGCTGCTAGGAGAGAGTCAGTCCTTTTTTGTAGTTAAAAAATGGGACTCATTAAAGAGCATCAGTGCTGTGCTTCAGTAAGAGTGAGGACCTGAGCCGTCAGGAAGTAGCGCATTTTCAGTAAAGAAATTGATTTACTTCGGTGTGATACTATAAACATGAGACCTGTATTCATGAAGCAATCTTCTGTTGGTGAAATGAAATTTATCTACAAAGGTATAAATATTCTCCATAGTGTGTGTGTGAGAGAGTAAACTTTTCTGATGTCCTTTAGGATGAAAGGTGCTGTATAAGACACCTGTAAGGTAGTAAAATATTAGCATAACCGAACTCTGAATTTTACAAAGGTCTCAAGGGACACATGATACCTATGTAAAATCAGGGATTCAGGTGACCCGCGTTCCCTCAGTTACAGGCTGGCTGAGTCGTCAGAACAGGGCGAGTGGCACTCCAGAGCTCCCCCGTTGCAGAAGTTAGAAGTTCTGCTGGAGCAAATCTAACCCCCTGCAGGAGTGATGCTCTAGCAGGGCTCTGCTCCACACCTGCAGGTGATGAAGAGCTCTGCTTATGGTTTACTACACTTAGTAGCACATCAGCCTAATAACAAGTAACTTGAGTTAGAATATCTAACTCTTGTATAGCACATTTCATCCATGGATCTCAAAGGGCTTTACAAAATACTGATGACCTGATCAATATCATTCCCATTTTACAGATGGTGAAACTGAGGCAGAGAGGTGAAGTGACCGAAACAGGAATAGAACCCAGCTCTCTTATATAACAGTCTGGTGCTTCATCCACTAGGCACCTCTGCCTCACCCATAAAACTGGGGTTGCATCGTAGAAAAAAAATCATTTAATGAAAGAGGTAATTTTGTGCTATTCAGATGGATCCTAAATAAAAATGAGCTGCCTTTTCTATTTCTCCCCCCCCCCTTTTTTTTTTGTTTACAAGCTCTATAGACACTATTTTGGCCTCATAATTAACAAAAGTATTTCAAGTAATTAGACTTGAGCCTCTACTACCTCAAGTACAACCTTTTTCTGGAGTGGGAAGAATATTCTCTGATCTGTCTCTGCAAACCTACTATCCTGTACAACTGAAACAGGACCCATAATCTCTGTTCCATGAAGACTGAAGAAAGATCCTTTAATGTATCCCCTTTATGCTATTTCATAAAACTTGATTTTGTATTTGTAGTTTGAGTCTTTCTAGTGCATCAGTGTTTTACCAAGAAAATGAACAGACTGTAGGCAGTAAGACCCTGATTCAGTAAGGCACTTAAGCGTGTGCTTAACATCAAGCATGTGCTTACGTGCTTTGCTGAACCAGGGCCAAAGTATTGTAGTAGGTGAGAAATAAGAACATAGCTTTTAAAATGTGCTTCCGGGGAGGAGGGAAGAGACGTGACCTTTTAAAATAAAGCAACAAAACGGTGTTTCATAACAGCGACATCTTTTTATAAATAAAATGGTACTGCTCAAGCATCTGGTTTTGCTGGCTTTTGCATAGGGAATTTGCATATGCTTCTACATATGCTGATCCAGAGACACCGCCAGGTTGTCACATTCACCAATCGTTCACCCTACACGTGGTGCTGTATACAAAATACTTCTGGGACTGTATTGCAGCCATGTGGCTTGCTGGTGTGCTGAGTTCCCCCACCTCCTCGTCATCTGTGTGGTTCTTCACACAAAGCCTCCTTAATCAGACTATGTGCAGGAAAAGGTGAATTTCACCCTTTGAGAGCTCCTGCAACGACACTAATCAGCATGATTGTTACTACCATTCTATTGTTCTATGATCCACTCTCAAGTGCTGGAGCTGCAATGTGATCTATGTTCTGGGGAGAAGAATGGGACATTTGACAAGTACAGGTATATTCTATTGAACTGAAGTGAAAAGCCTTTCTTCGGTTGATTGGAACAGTTTGTTGCTGTATTACTGTTTTCTCCCACCTAAATATTCCTGAAACTCAGAATTTGAAAACTTCAAAGTAAGAGACATCTTCACAACTTACAATATCCGATCTATAAAGCTTGAGAGTAATTACCCAAAAGTGACTCTTGATGTGTAAAAATAGCACCACCTTAACATATCAGTCCCTGAGTGTAGAAGTCATGTCTGCTTACTTTACTGGCATGAACAAGTTTTTGCTACTTCTAACATTACCAAGCTAATGTACTCACGAAAGAGTAGATTGTATCCCTATTGTGCATCATTCATCGAAAGTGGAATTGTCAGCTACATTCTAATTGCAGAATCTTAATCAGGTAGGAGGAGGATGTCAAAGCAAGAACAGACTGATTTTTCAGACCCCAAGATAAGGCTGCTATTTTTTTGTTTTTTTAAATCCTTTCATGATTTGTAAACTGTTTAATGGGAGAAAATGAATATGGGACCTCATGATGTCAGTTTAGAGCATGATTTTTCTGACTACAGCCAGTTTGAAAAACAGCAAGACGAGTACTTGGAATGTATTTGTCAAAGAAATGTTTCCAAAATTTCCTACTGTTGCTACCACCAATTCAGTCTCACGGGCATTAACAATACCGAGTTCGAAGGTAGACAGATCACCCACTGCTGCAACCATTTTAAGCACCATGGAGATTTTCGCAGGCACCTAGCTTAACTGTCTCAAGGGCAGTTAGGTGCCTGACTGGCATTTTTGCCTTTAAAAATTTCCCCCATGTCAATTAGACGAGGGATTCTCAACCTTTTTCTTTGAGGCCCCCTCCAACATGTTATAAACACTCCACGGCCCACCTGTGCCACAACTTTTTTCTGTATATAAAAGCCAGAGCTGGCATTAAGGGGTAACAAGCAAGGCTATTGCCTAGGGGCCCCCACCACAGGGCCCCCCGCAAAGCTAAGTTGCTCAGGCTTCAACTTCAGCCCCAGGTGGCAGCGTTCAGGGCCCCGGGTTTTTGCCCCACATGTCAGGGCTTCAGCTCTCTGCCCTGGTCCCCAGCTAGTCTAACACTGGCCCTGTTTGGTGGCCCCCCTGAAACCTGTTTGCAGCCCCCCAGTGGGTCCCAGACCCTGGTTGAGAACCACTGAATTAGACCTGTGATCAAGGCTAGGTAAACACTGCACTCAAAACATTGGTAGCAGTTGGTGTAGTCCGCTCCACTATGGATTGCAACATTACGGGCATGGGGGGGCCCTGCTAAGAGAGCATCTGCACCACAATATCCCATACCCAGTGAGAGTGCTAATGTAGGCCCCTCTCCGGCCGTTTCAATACTGTGCCGTAAACCTTGGTAGAGCTGGGTTTCTGATACCATGCTGAAAATACTCGTGCCTGGGCTGTTCTAGTGCTTGCATTGGTGCATCAGTGTTGGAAATAGGCACAAAAATGTGTAGTATAGACAAGGTCAAATGAAAGTGACTTTCTGGAGAAATTTAAACCAGTCTCATTTACTCCTTTGGGACCTCATGTGGATAGCCTTTTTGAAGGAATTGTATATGAACTAAGCAATCTCCATTCTTTGCATGATATTTTTTTGCAATTTGTTTTCACAGTCCAAGCATAGCTAAGTTGTCCACGGCTGTAGGATGCTGCAGTAGCTATCAGTCTGTGCTGCAGTACTGTATCCATATAAAAAAATCAATATTGCTACAGACTGGTACCTCTGCAGCTGTACAGGGCACACATCCAGTAAGATGGTGTCCACATTTGTCTTCCAAAAATGAAGAAG
The DNA here is from genome assembly GCA_003942145.1 of Platysternon megacephalum. Lineage (NCBI taxonomy): Eukaryota > Metazoa > Chordata > Testudines > Platysternidae > Platysternon > Platysternon megacephalum. The sequence continues at coordinate 1,156,562 of QXTE01000172.1, forward strand.
CCTCTTCAAAGTCAAATGCTGTCATACAACTGTATTGCTTTCTGATTTGTGATCGGTAGTAAGGCATGTTTGCTACATGGTGTACAGAAACTGGACAAATTAGATTAAACGTGACTAGCTCACACTGGTAGATTTTTTTCTTCCCCATTAATTGAGTTTTTCAGGCTAGATTTTTCAAAAGATCAGGACCCTACCGGCTCCCACTTAGGCATCTTAAAGAAACGGGAAGATTTTTCAAAGCGCTCATCACCCAGCAGTTCCCATCATTTTCAGTAGGAGCTGCATTGTTCACACCTTCCCTACTTGTTTATATTGTAGCTTTATCTTTTGAAGATTCATACCAAGAGCTGTCAAAGGAGAGAAACAGTGGTGTTCCCACAGGCCAGGTGTATTAAAAGTAACCTACGGGCACAAAGGTCTGACAGTTTACCTGTTTCATTAGCATCAGATCAAAAGTTGAAACTCTATATGGACCTTCTGTCTCTTTTCTGTGAATAACTGCAAAAGAGGCACATCTGAATGTACCTGCACCCTTCTACATGTCTATATGGTGTATGTGAAATAAGAACTGTTTGTTGTAAAAGTGAATTTAAGGTTACGTTTTATATTTTCTTTGGCCCTGCAGGTTCTCCAGGAAAGGCAATTGACGACAACTCAGCCAGCAGCCAAGAAAATAATTTAGGGAGCTCAAACAAGGCTGAAAAATCAAGTCAAGCCTCTCGAGAGCACCATCCAGGAAGAAAAACTGCAGGGGGACAAGTGCAGAAAGGAAGTGATGAGTCAGAGAGTGACTTTGAATCTGATCCTCCTTCTCCCAAGAGCAGTGAGGAAGATGAAGAGCAGGAGGATGAAGATGTCTTACAGGGGGAGCATGGAGACTTTAATGATGACAATGATACAGAACCTGAGAACTTTGGCCATCGGCCTCTCCTTATGGACTCTGAAGATGAGGCGGAGGAAGAGGAGGAAGAAAAGCAGAGTTCTGATTCTGATTCCGATCGCACCAAGGGAAAGCCCATGGAAGGGATCCCTTGTGGTAGATACAGAGAGGTGGGTGGCAGTCGTGAAGACAGAGAACCCAATGTAGCACTCTCTTCCTTGTCTGAGTTACCAAGTACTGTGGCCAAGGTGAGCCCTGGCCAAGAATTTGATGTGTTTGGAGCTGTCCCCTTCTTTGCTCTTCAGACTCAGCAACCTCAGCCAAGAGAAAAGAGTGACACAGATTTCTCTCCTCAGCCTGCTTTTCTTGGCCTGAGGCAAGAGCAGGATGACTTTGATGTCTTCACCAAAGCCCCATTCAACAAGAAGGTGACCCAGCCAGATGGCCCGGTTGTAGGAGCTGAGACCCAAACCTCCCCTACTTCTCCCCGAAGTGTGGATATTTTTGGCTGCACCCCTTTCCAGCCTCTTCCCACCCCAAAGAGCAGTGAAAGCAGAGAGGACCTCTTTGGGCTTGTCCCCTTTGAGGAGATTACAGGGAGCCAGCAGCAACAGAAGGTGAAGCAGCAGCGGAACCTGCAGAAACTCTCCTCCCGGCAAAGACGCATGAAACAGGAGGTGCCCAAAAGCAATGGGAAGCGCCACCATGGCACCCCGACCAGCACCAAGAAGGCTTTGAAACCCAGCTACCGCACCCCAGAGAGAGCCCGCAGGCACAAAAAAACTGGCCGCAGGGACTCCCAAAGCAGCAACGAATTCCTAACTATCTCAGACTCCAAGGAAAACATAAGCGTTGCATTGACTGACAGCAAAGATCGAGGCAACCCTTTGCAGGCAGACGAGAATCTGCTGGACCCCTTTGGAGCCAAACCTTTCCACCCACCAGACTTGATGCGGAACCCACAACATCAAGGACTGGGTGACAACCGTGGGGACCATAATATAGTAGTGCCTGGTAGACCTAGACAGAGCGTTCACAGTGGTGATGGGCTAAAAACAGATGACTTTGGTGCGGTGCCCTTCACAGAACTGGTTGTGCAGAGTGTAACCCCACAGCAGGCCCAGCAGCAACAGGCATTAGAGTTAGATCCATTTGGGGCAGCTCCATTTCCTTCCAAACAGTAAATGCTTCCACCAGACTATTTCTCGTTCTCTGCACTATTTAACTTTGTTTTTAAATAGTGTAATAATCCATCTGGTTGAATTGACAGGAAACTGATTTTTCGTACAGTTTATTCAGCCTCGGTACTGCATGCCCAGCGCTCCCCAAAAATTGTAAATCATGTGTTTTTGTATTGTACAAAACACCCAGAAAAAGGAGGAAGCATTTCAATAGGACAGCGCATTTCCAGAGCAGAAGAGGAATCAGACGTGAGCTATTGTTTCAGCCACTGACTTTGTAGCCATGAAATATACTGTTCTGCACTTTTGCATGGCCTTTCCGCTCATAGGCAAGGGAGAAAACCACGGAAGAAGGTCTGCCATGATGCATCCAGTTAGTCTGATGGAATGGAATCCTTCTATGATACAAACCTTTGACTCTCTCTGAGACCTAAGATAATATGTATGTGCTGGTATCCATGATCTGCTGGAAATTCTTCAGTCTCCACCTTCTAAATGAAAGCTCTTGTCTAATCCTAACAAAGGAACCTACTCAAAAGATTGTGTGTCTCAAGATTTCAGAGCATGGTGGTGGCTTGAGAACTGATGCACAAGTAGAGGTGGAAGGCAATTTTTGTGTGCCTGAACATTAATTTTTTTACAGTAAGTGCCATTAATGTAAAATAGCAAAATGAAAGTCTAGAGTTAAAACTAAAGATATAGAGAATATATTGGTTTGCTAGATAAAATCATGGGTAACAAAGTAGCAGGGATGCAAATGCTGGCTGTAGCACTTTGAAGACTACACAGGACACTTGACAAGGGGGGCTGATTTACCTGGATGCCATGTCTAGCACAGCGGGAGTATATCAGATCAGCAGTAAAATTGGCAGCAAGTGCAAACACGTAAAGATTACAAATCAGTTTTATTCAATTATCAATTAGGGTTTACATCTGAAAATACCACTTTTTTTTCTCTTGGATTTTTATTCCAAACAAAATCTGTGTATATCTTAGAAACTGTTTTTAAACAACAACTATGAAATTGTCACATAATATTCTTCTAAGTTCTGACAACTCTATTATTGTACTTAGTCTGTTTTATAAGAGTTTCTGCTAAATGCACTGAGCTATGAAGACGCTATACCGTGAAACCACAGCGTTTCGGAAGAGAAGCAGTAAGCAGGAGGTAGCTTGTAGGTGCTGATTACTATTCTGTCAGTAAACTGCATTTCACACCACAAGGCCTTATAGACAGGACCCACTTCCTGCTACAAAGTACCTCTAAGCCAACAGGTGCACGTGAGAGTGCTAAAAACGTATAGTACACAGTATGTCATGATGGGCTGGTGATGCTAATCCACTTGGTGAATACATGATTTAGTTGTTCTGTTATAAAAGTATAAACTACCTGTATATGGGCCTGATTCTCCACTGTCTTGTACCTTGTGTCTAGTCACTTACACCTGTTGCAAAGTGAACAGAAATCAGAGGGCTGGTATTTGACACCCATTTCACATTCATTTTTCACAGGTGTAATGACTAGACACAAGATGGAGGGAATCGGGTCGTCTTTGTTTATTTCAACATGGTATATCTTGCTGTGAATATTGACATTTTGCACAAAAAGCCCAATTTTAAATTATTTGAGACAAATCAATGGATGAATGAATTGTGTATATACAGATGCAGTGAGTGTTCCCTTCCTGCCCCCCTGTGCCCCCCCGCACCCCCCCCCCACACACACACTGTGGATTAGCTAAACATCTAGATTAACACATTTCTTCTGAAAGTCTTATTAAGAAAAATACAGTTAGGTGCAGACTCCTCCATAGATTTTCCAGAGGAGTCTGGCTCTTTTCAAGCACAAAAAGAAAAAGGAGACTTCTTATAACAAATTGCTGCTCTCCTTTGACGGCTTTATTCAATTTTCTTTGCTTTTTTGGATTGACTAGAAACCATCTGTAGCTAAAGTATTCATGTCTCTGGTCCTAGACATGAGAAATAAGATACATACATGTGTCTTTATCTCTTTCTCTTCCTCTCTTTTTCCTTTATTCTGACAAAACAGATGAAATTCAAATACAAAGTCTTGCTGAGTTAGGGATGTCCTCATGCTAAAATGTTTAGCTTTGAGAAAGACAGTTAAAAATGGGTAACCTCTATCTGCATCTGAATATTCCAGTTCTTTTAGGCTCTGTCCCTATTATTCTTTCCTATTCTTGTGCCAAGAAGCAGATGTCGAGCTTGCATTTTTTTCTGGCTCTCAGGTTAACACTGATTTACAAAAAAACCACCAAATTGCTTTTATGTAGCTCTTTATTGAAATTTTACACACCTACCTAATTAGTTGTTGGAAGATGTTAATTCCAAAAGTGAGCAGATGATCAGATTACTCATGAGGGGTAAATCCTGTAATGTGGACTGGGAGATTATAGTTAATCATGTCTAGAACACTATGGTCATTGCTTTCATTTATGTAGAATGATGTTAACTACCTGCCAAATATTTGTCTGAAATTGGAAAATTCATTTTTTAGTCTTAGATATAGCTCACACACAGGAATTATACCTCTGAATTTAAGAGTCTGCACAAAGGGATTCTTGACTCTGGCTCTTTTAAGTGAAAGGGAGTTTGCCTTTGACTTCAATGGGGGGGAACATTGGGCCCCCAAAAAGGTTATGTACTAAGATAACTCCTGTCTTAGAATATCAGTTAAAATGAGCGTAGAAGGCAGATTACTGTCATCCCAATTAGATTTCTTTTCTAAGACTTTTATCCTGAAACATGTTTAAGTTGGAGAATATTTTAAATGTTTTCTTCTTTCTTTTTCTTCTCGCAGCAGAAGGAAGGTATCGGTTAGATGAAATGAGACTCAGTAATGAATAACCAAGGGAGACAAAAATACTGTAAAACCAAGTAATTCCAAAATTGGCACATTTCTCTGACCTTTCATTAATATGGTCTTTCCTTCCTAATGGCCTTAATGTACCTTGATTGATGTACTCTATTTATATAGCAGATCTTTTTCAGAAAGGACTTATTTGTAATATGTTTCTGTAGTTACAATGATTTTTTGGTGGCAGTGGTGAAGAGAGACTATACTCGCATGCCTTACAAACCTGGCTTTTCCTGGTTGGCTGTGCAGTAGACTTGGCCTGTGAAGATATTGACCTTGAGTTTAATTTCCATTAAGATCTATTAATGGAAACAAAGTAACTGGTGTCACTGGGGGAAAATACTATACCTTTGCCTGTACTCTGTGTGTATGTGTATGTATGTATTTTAAAAAGGATTATTATATCACGACCATACCTAAAATACTGGAAAAAACATACTATGATAAATTTGTACCACGATGCTGTATAAGACAATGATAGCCAGGTAGGGAATTGTCACTTTTTTTTTTTTTTTTGGTTACCCAGCAGGGAGTATCATTTTAGGGTTTGATCCTTCCCTCTAGAATATAAAAGGCAGCACGGGAGATCTTCACAAATCAACTACTTTCAAACTGCAGTAGGTCCAAGCACTTAGGGAACGTAGTGCCATGATAGCAGTCCACACAGTCCATCAGTGCACAGCACGCTAACATGATGTACATTTACACCCCAGCTTGCAATGCACTAGCTGTTTGTCTTAACAAGCGTTGAGTGGGTTTTCTAAGATTGCACATCTTGTCAGAAGGTACTAATAAGCCCTTCATGGCTAAGGGCAAGAGTAATTGAAAATACGTCTAGCTTCTCTGCAAACCCCAAAGCATCAGATTTGGGAGATCTGCATTGCTTTTTACTGGCTTGCACAATACCAGAGCTCGACCTAGTTTCGTGTGTCCCACACTTACGGAAATATCTTTTCGTTGTTAACAGGTTCCAGTTAGTAAGATGAGATACCCACTGTGAAAATAAATGGATATATTTACTACTGTGAGAATAACAAATAGTTTATCTGGAGATTTTTATACTATACGGTGTATTTATATATATATAAATATACACATGCACTCACACATTACATAGCTCTTGGAGTTAATGTGACTTTAAAAAAAAAAAAAAATCATTGCAGCCACAATCATTTTCATGTGACTGGAAAAGAGAATATGAACAAAAGCCACTAAAAATGCCAGGGAGACATGAGAAAAATGCCAGGGGGCGGATGCTCAGTTATTTTTCTACAGTACTTCTTTCAAAAGGAAAATCAAATAATTGTGTGTATACCAAGTTTGTTTGTCTGACTAGGGCATCCTCTAATAGTAAACAGCATACAAGCTATTTTTAAATTGCTGGCCTACAGCTTTAAGTGCACTTTTCTGAATTACACTTCCATTTCTTATTAGACTTGAAGTTTCTAAAGCTTTTTTGTGTACCACTAAACAGAGAACTTTAATTTTTCTGTGAACTTGATGTACATCATAAAATACTTGCGATTGTTATTAAAAAAAAAATCAAATGTGATAGTGATTTTGCAGACCTCCTTAAACAACTAATTGTGTAATATCATATTCCTGATGAGCTGCAGTTAACGTTCTCCATTTAATCACTAATTGAGTTTTATGGCATTTTACCTTTTCACTGCTACAGACTTGATTTTGGTCCCTAGTTCATTCTGTTTGAAATATTTTTTTTTCTTGTTTATCATATCTGCTGCCTAATAATCTGCTTTCTCTTAAAGCAATAAATCCCAGTGGATTACACATTCTTTTATAATTCCATGAATGCAACATATTTGCTTGACTCCTTCCTGCAGAAGATTTTCAGATGTGAACATTCAGATTCTTAATAGGGTAGAGAAGCCAAATGTTGGCAATTTACATTACTGGCTAGAATTCTAAATACTGTCTATATGCTTACTATACAGATTCTGCCCTGAAATTGATTTTCTAATCATTTTTTAGGATAAAACTACTCTGGGCCAATCTACTAAAACCCCAGAGCAGATGGGGGTAAAAGTAGGGCTTTATCGAAGATGAATGACAATATTAATGTTACCCCTATTCAAACCAAATGTAAAAGTAAAGTGAAAAGGGAAGAAACCAATATTAGTAATTGGTGATGAGTACCCCGTATTAGTGGTGATTTAGCTGGGTGTTCTGTCCTTCAGTCACCATCGCTTGATTCAGAGACTTAGTCTCAAAAAATGATGTACATCTATAAAAGAAGCTTTGTTAAAAGGCGGCTAATGAGGTTTTTTTCATCTGTAGGTCCCTTTTCAAATCCAGCTCAGTTTGCTTTTGAGTGAAAGTTACCAACAGCTGGTTGGCTGGTTATGGTCTTATGTTAAACAGTTGGCACCTTCTTTAGCAGTCTCAGCACAGGACCCAGTGATTGAATAGGCACAGAAAACCTCTCATTCTTCTTAGGTGGTTGTTACAGGTTGGCTGTCCCTTTAAAGGGGGGGGGGGGTCAAACCCAGCCACACTTGTGCCATCTGAGCTGCCTCCCTTACCCCCCATGATGTTGGTCAGCTGGGGTTTAGATGGGTTCATTAGCAGGCTCAGCTGGGTGGATTGCACATAAGAAGGGTTTGCTCCTTGAGTGGTGTGAGGCCAAGTTCCCAGGAGAAGCAGCGGACAGCAAAGGGAGCTAAGAGAGGCCGGAACTGAGCTAGGGCACACTCAAAGCAGGAGGGCTGTGCCTGGTGGGAAGCAGTGGGAACCCGTTGTGTGTTGGCTAAGTGTGGACTCTGAGGGGAGGAAACTTGAGAGCCAGCTTTCTGGGAGAAGGGTGAAGGACTGAGCATTGAGCCCAGGAGGGGCAGGAAACTATTTTGGTTTATGTCAGGTGTGAAGATTGTTTTGCTGGAGTCTGTTTATAGCTCCAGAAAGGGACAGGACAGAGTCTGATTTGGCCAGAAGGAAATGGGGTGGGGTGGTTGCAACACCAGGTCTTGCTGGAGGGGGATGCTGAGAACGATTACAGTGGTCGTTTTAGTTAAAGATGTCAGCATTTTGGTAAGACTTCTATGGGGACCGTGTGTGGTGGAGCTTACTCTGATGCCTGTGCCACAGCTAATTACAGTATTTAACATGCACACAAACACACAGCCTGGATATGCAGCATACAGGGAGATAGTATAATTACTGTTAAAGTTGGATTCATGAAAGAATCAAGTAGAGGAATAGATGTGAGCAGTTTTTCAGCTGTAGCCCAAAACCCACCCATTTTCATACACAATATCTTGATGTAGGCTACACTTACCGCAAGATTACATGGTAACAACACTATTATGGGAGTTTCACTTTTATGGTCTCTGTTAAGCCTACGGTAGTTTGATTTCCTGTAACAATGCATCCAAGAAGAGGGGGGGAAACGATGCCCCTGTTGTTCTAACATGAACCGTGCTTAGCGGAGAAGGAGGGAATGTCTCATTGAGGAAGGTAAGAGAAACATCACAGCTGAACTCCCTTTACTTGGGCCAAACTGGTTTAATTCAGGTTGGGACATGGGCCAGGCCCTCCTGTGTCTGGGATTAAGCACAATGTATGTACCTGTGCCCTTTGCACTGACTAGGACCTTGTACTGGAAGTGAGCCCTGTCCAACACAAACCTGTAACCCAAAAGCTCCTGCAATTACTTCATATTGAAATATGACCGAGATCCCTCTGACTGACCCAAACCACTCCTGCAAATGGAGGGAATTAATATTGGTAGCCAAAGAAACCATGCAGTGTTTCTTAGAATCTGATCAAGTTTCTTTAGATCAAGAAGGGGCTGAAGGTTTTCCTCCTTTTGGGAATGAAAAAACTGCTAAGGATTAGCACGTTTAGACAGGGCGCAACTTCATGTAACAGTGAAATGGGGATTCTTTCAAATTGCACAAGCTAGACTTTTGGAGTTTAACAACCATTTGTTAGTAATAAAGATTGTCTCGGCCTCTGAGCCACAGGGGAAAACCTCTCTCTACAGAGAGCTCTCTAAGGCCCACTATTAGAGTTACCGTGTAGATGGAGACTTGAGAGGAAGTTGACAGCTTGAAGAGGTCCTCTGAATGTGGTGATGGGTCTTGAAAGATGAATGCTGGTGTCGGTCTGAATTAAATGCACCTCACAGCGAAGACGGTTGGGCCCAAAGCTCTAACTAAAGTTTCTTAAAGCATTTTTAACATCTGTGATAGAGCACCATTATCAATGCCTTAAGGAGGACAGGCAAATTAATTTTGACAGAATTTCTTGGGAGGGACCCAAAAATCCAGGAACTCAAAAGCGGCATGAATTGCCATAGTTTAGGCTTTAGCATTTGAGAGGCACCCGAGTGCAAGTGTAATCCACACACCTTCTGGGTGTGATGTTCTGTCCCATCTAGCGGCACCGAGACCACTTAGCGAGAGAGAGATTAATGAGTTTGCTCTACAGCCTTAGCTAACAGCGAATTGACTTTTAGCTCATGCGGTAGAGGCTCATGCACTAAGCTCCAGAGGTCCCTGGTTCGATCCCGCCCGCTGACAACCAGAGTCTGTCAGTGTTACACAAGCTCAATAAAATTAGAGTTAGATAAGTTCATGGAGAATAGGTCCATCTATGGTCAGGGATGCAATCTCATGCTCTGGGTGTCCCTAACCTCTGATTGCCAGAAGCTGGGAGTGGACAACAGAGGATGGATCACTTGATGATTGCCTTCTCTGCTCACTCCCTCTCAAGCACCTGGCATTGGCCACTGTCAGATGACAGGAGATTGTGCTACATAGACCATTGGTCTGACCCAGTCTGGCCGTTCTTGTTGTTCTTTCTGCAGCCTAGGGTCTCGCAATTCTGGACGTCTGGGCTGCTCTAATTTCGTTGCAGCTTCACGGAGGCAGATCATTTGGGCCCGCGCTCTGGCCGTGCCCGTTCTGTTACCACTTGCCACCAGATTCTCTGCCTCTGTGGCAGCAGACCGTGGCAGTTTCTGTTGCTCCTGCCCTTATTTAGCAATTTGAGCTGTTTCTTGCAGCTTTTGGGCAGTAAGGAGTGAGTGTTCTCCTCCTCCTTCTCCCTCAGTTGGTTAATCCCTTAGGGGTTTAACCCTTTCTGAGCCTCCACTGCAGCATTTCCCTGCCAGCTCCTCTGTCCCTTGCAAGCATGGAAGAGCACCCAAGGAAGCAAAGGGTTAAGTCCAAGCAGTGCTCTATTTTGAGGCAACTTTTCCAGGCTTGGCAGTGGATGAGTTGTGGCCAGCCTGTGCCTAGCCTTCTGTCCCTAACACTGTTAGATCCTAGGGCTACGCGTCAGACTGGTGGCGTCCCCTAGCCACCACCACAGCCACAACTCCAGCTGGGGAAAATGGACTAGGAACCCCCGTGCAGAGCAGGGAGCGGCTCCGAAAGTGAAGGCCCTGACCACTCAACTCAGGGGTAAGTCCCAGGGGACCCCTGCAGAACAGAGAAGGGAAACACGCAGGGCCACAAATCCTCTCCTCTCCCAAATCTTAACCTGAGCACCCTGAGGAAAGCAGCAGGGCTTCTAATCAGCCCTCCTCCTTCCCAAGCTGCCTAGGAGGGCTCTGACTAGGAGGGGGAATGGGACCCAGGGGGGCGGTTTCAGAGACAGACCTCTAGAGGAAGGCAATCCACAAAAAGCCTCGCCAAAGGCACCATAGAGCTTCTACGCTCCCAAAGCGCATGAAAAGGTTTAAAAAAATCAGAAGGGGAGGGCGGGGGGAAAGCACATAATATCTAGGAGATGAGTCCTCTGCCTCCCCCTCCTCCACTGAGGAAGGTGAGCTATCTGGCTCTGAAGCCAAACAAGGGGAGATGGGGAGGTGGTGTGTGACGGGTTGGATCACAGAAACCCCTTTGGGGCTGCCAACTGATGTGCCAAGACGACTACTGCCCCTGCCAGCTTGGGACTCCAGAGCCCTGCCTGGTTGTGCCAGACATGCTTGCCGGCCACAAACACAGACCCAGGTCTGAACCATGTCCCACAAACTGCAGGCTTAACTGAAAGCAGCATAAGAAGTGTTCCTGTCTTTAACACTCAGATGTCCAACTCCCAATGGGGTCCAAACCCCAAATAAATCCGTTTTACCCTGTATAAAGCTTATACGGGGTAAACTCATAAATTGTTCTCCCTCTATAACACTGACAGAGAGAGATGCACAGCTGTTTCTCTCCTCCCCCTCCCCCACCCCTCCGTATTAATACATACTCTGGGTTAATAAGTAAAAAGTGATTTTATTAAATACAAAAAGTAGGAATGTAAGTGGTTCCAAGTAGTAATAGACAGAACAAAGTAAATTACCAAACAAAATAAAATAAAACACGCACATAGTGGTGGACGCTTACTAAAAGCAGATCCTGTTCTTGACCAAGTTTACAGGTTCCCTCCTTTTTGGAGAAAAGCTGGAGAAGGTGATGACTGGCTGCAGCAAAATCCAGACAGTCTTTCCCTGCCTCACTAAGTGCCGCCAGGAGAGAGTACAGACCAGCTTTCAGACAACGCGCTCCTTTTGTGCCTCATCCTCACAGAGGTACCAGCAAAGGGACAACAGATTCCCCAAGGGAAAACAGCAGAATCGAGATCTGGGCGGAAAGTCAAGAGAGACCAAAATCCACTTAATGACAAAGATCACATAGGCCTCTGCTTAGAACTGATGGTAGGGGGCAGAATTTTCCATTTCCTAGAGGAATGGTTTTCAGAAATAGCCAGGGATACTCCCTCAAGCTAAAGGCTCCATCCCATCCATTCTTCATCCACTCATCTAGTTCCAAGAACCCCATAAAGTGCAATCTGATCTGGAACAAAAATCTCACCTTCTGGATACGGGAGTGATAGTGTTTCCTCAGAAAAAAGGTTCTCTGGGTTCTATTCCATCTTTTTCATTGTGCAGAAACACACAGGGAGTGTCAATCATTTCCGACCTCAAAAGACTCAAGAAGTGGATGAAGAAAACTAAGTTTCAGATAGAGACCCTGGCTTCTCTAGTGTCATCCCTGTCTGGAGGAGGGGGGGCGGAAGGGGAGAGGGATGGGGATTTCTTGAATTCAGTAGGTCTAGCAGATGCATATCTCCACCAGACTGTGCCACCACAGACTTCTGAGGGTTACTCATGGCAAGAACCATTATTGGTACCAAACACCACTACTTCGAGGAGTATCCCTGTGAGTGCTGCACATTAGGTGTCTTGACGCCCTGTGCTTGTAATTGGTTGGGCCATGCACGTGCAGCAGCCGTCTCATTCCCCACCGAGCGGCTACATAGCGTCATGCAGCCAACCATCCCCCTGTTCCTTCTCTACTGCCTTTGCTGATCGCTCCGACTCAAGCCAGTGTCCTCTCTGACTTCAGATAAAATTGATAGTAGATCATTCATCGTGGTAGCAGTAGCTTAGTTGTAGTTAGCTTCCCTATCCTCTTGCCCTACTCTAATTTCTTTTAATTTCATCAAAAAAAATTTCTCCCTTTTTAACTCCCCTGTCTCTCCGGCAGGCGTACAGCCTTAGTCTCAAACAAGGTTTACCCCTGTTTTTTCCTCTAAGAGACCGACTCTCTCATGCAGGGCCGGCTCACCTGGTTTTAAACACTGCCTGACTTGCAGACTCTCCATACCGGTCTCTGACGGCCACGCTCAGGGTGTCCGCTGCCTCGGCGAGACACACTACTCAAAAGTGCCCACACTGCAGAAAGCTGAGAGCCAGGACAAGAAAAGCCAGGGATCTCCAACTGAAGCGCCTCATGATGGAGAAATCCCTCAGAGCAACCTCCGACCCTGAGTCCAGGTCACCCCATGGCCAACAGTTGCCAACGGCAGCCTCTGACAGGTTCTGCTCCAACAATGGCTGCCAAGGAGCCTGCTCCTAGAAAGGCTACAAAAAAGCGGCCACAGACCTCCCCGCACCAAGAGTCACCTAAAAGAAAGCGATCTCCAGCTGAAAAATCTGCCCCGGTACCGATGGCACCGAAAGCGCCGGGCCACGAGGCACATCCAGCACCGAGAGTTCCCGACGAGCTCTAATGGAGCTTCACACGCTAAAGTGAAACTTGGCACCCACGGAGCTGAAGAAGATCTCAGCAGCGAACGGTACAATGGCTCCACCTGCTGTACCGATGCCACAGAGCTCTAAATCCTCGGCACTGGCAGCTTCAATTCAGGTTCCTGGGCTGTTCACCATGCTGTCTCTGGCACCGAGCCTCACGGTTCCGCAGCAATTCATGAGGCATGCGGACCTGATAGTCACCTCAACGCCTGAATCTCCTTTACTCGGAACCAAGAGCACCCCATCCAGATTGATACCAAGCCAGCTGACTACTCCCTGCAGATCAGCCCCTCCGATCTCCAGCGATGAGGAAGAAGAGGATGATGCAGTAATATACACTCCTCACCGAAGCCAGGACCATCTCATCACCCACTACCTGCAGATATACAAGGATGCTATGGTCCCTGCCCCCCATACCATTCCCACCTAACTGGTCATACTGGGATCCATGGGCAATGTATAGGGACAAAACTGCAGGCCCTCTAGCCCACCAAGGTCCAGAACAGCCTGGTCCCTTCACCAACTGTCCTGGCACCCTTGAAAACACAAGAGGAAGATACTGAGGAACCTGAGGGCACAGCCGAACATGACACTTCGCGGTCTACTCACCTCTCATCTTCATTGCCAGACGAAACCATAATGCCACCACCCCCTACTACGAGGGATGATTTCAAATCCTTCCAGGAACTCTTCAAAAGGGTTGTTGAATCCCTAGACATTTTGTTGGCACAGCTACCAGAAGCCCAACATAAGCTCATGGTCATACTCCAGGCATCCTCATCGGCAAAGAGAGCCCTGCCGATAAATGATGCTACACCTCTACCCCGATATAACGTGACCCGATATAACACGGATTCGGATATAACGCGGTAAAGCAGCGCTCTGGGGGGTGGGGCTGCGTGCTCTGGCGGATCAGCTCTGAGCGGCGTGTTATGGGTGCCGGGCCAGGGCCGAGGGGTTGGATAAAGGGCAGAGGGTCTCGGGGGGCGGTCAGGGGACAGGGAGCAGGGGGGGTTGGATGGTTCAGAGGTTCTGGGGGTGGGGTGGTCAGGGGACGGGGAATGGGGGCGTTGGATAGGGCGTGGGAGTCCTGGGTGTGATTAGGGATGGGGGGTCTCTGGAGGGGGCGGTCAGGGGACAAGGAGCAGGGGGGCTTAGATGGGGTGGGGTCTTGNAGATCAGCGCGTCAGGCTCCGACACGCTGCTCTGAGCGGCGTGTTAAGGGTGCCGGGCCAGGGCCGAGGGGTTGGATAAAGGGCAGAGGGTCTCGGGGGGCGGTCAGGGGACAGGGAGCAGGGGGGGTTGGATGGTTCAGAGGTTCTGGGGGTGGGGTGGTCAGGGGACGGGGAATGGGGGCGTTGGATAGGGCGTGGGAGTCCTGGGTGTGATTAGGGATGGGGGGTCTCTGGAGGGGGCGGTCAGGGGACAAGGAGCAGGGGGGCTTAGATGGGGTGGGGTCTTGGGAGGGGTGGTTAGGGGCGGGGAGTCTCTGGAGGGGGTAGTCAGGGGACAAGGAGTGGGAGGGGTTGGATGGGTCGGGAGTTCTGAGGGGTCAGTCAGGGGGCGGGAAGTAGGTGAGGGTCGGATGGGGTGGGGCCAGGCTGTTTGGGGAGGCACAGCATACTGCATACATTGTGTTATAACAAAAATGATTTGCTGACTATTAATAACGGAAATGCTCGAGGCCAGAGCAAGTTTGATATAACACGGTAAGATTTTTTTGGCTCCTGAGGACCGCGTTATATTGGGGTAGAGGTGTGTTATGGAGCCTGCGAAAATCATCTGGCAGACTCCAGCTACTGCACCATCCTCGTGTAAGAGGTCTGACAAAAAATATTATGCACCAGCAAAAGAAGCTGAATTTTTATTCACACATCCTGTACCAAACTCCTTAGTGGTGGAGGCGATCAAAGCAAGGGAGAAACAACACCAGTCCCAAATGACCCCGTACAATAAGTATTGGGAAAAGCTAGACCTTTTGGGGCGGAAAGCCTATTCCTCAGCTACACTTCAGTTCCGCATCACTAACTATGTGGCCCTGCTGGCTAAATATACACACAATCTCTTCTCCAAAACTTCAGAATTTATTGAAAATTTGCCAGATGACCATAAAGAACAATATAAGGTGAACATTTCCGAGGGGTCTCTCATTGCCAAGATGGCCCTACAGGCCTCCTTTGACTCTGCAGACATGGCAGCATGATCCATCGCCACATCCGTGGTCATGCGCCGTGCATCCTGGCTCCATCTCTCTGGATTCCCAAGGGAGGTCCAGGCAACAGTTGAGGACTTACCCTTCAAGCGCCAAAAATTATTTGCTGACAAAACTGATGTGTCCTTACACACCTTAAAGGACTCCAGGGAAACCTTAAAAACCCTGGGCATCTACGTACCTGCAAACAAAAAGAAACAAGGCTGGTTTTACCACCAGAGGTTCCGGGCTACCCCATACTCTCAGCCCCAAAGACAGTATGACCAACGGTGTAAACAAAGACAGAACAGATGTCAGCAGAACCAAGATCAGCCTTCAACATTTCAACCATCCACCTCTAGACAATCATTTTGAAGGTGTGGTTGAAGGCTCGAGATCTCCACACTCTCTGACTCCGGAATCAGAAACAGTCCCCTGACCATTCGGAGACCGCCTGTACCCAATCTGGAACACCATCACGACAGACAAATGGTTCTTAGAGAATATCCAGAAGGGTTACTCCATCCCCTTTACTTCTATCCCTCCTATCCACTCCCCTTCCCTCTTCAGGAACCCCTCTCACGAGCCCCTGTGACAACAGGAAATAAACCACCTCGTATAATTAGATGCAGTGGAATCCGTACCAGTGCAACACAAGGGGAGAGGTTTTTATTCACATTACTTTCCAACCTGGATTTACGAAAACTCAAATTCGTGAGAACACAACATTTTGAAATGGTGACTCTTAACCGCAATAACACCCTCAGTTGGCACCTCTGCAGAGGAGGGGCCCAGGCCATCAGTTGCCAGGAGACAAAGTGTCAGGCATTTCTGTGCACTGGCCCGTCGCTCTGCAACAACCATCCACCCTTATCCCACCACCTAGATACTTAAGAACTGCATAGGGGAAACTGAGAGACCCACACAGTATTCGGAGGAAACATTAAGAACATTCCCACTTTGTCACAGGCTCACAGCATAAAACTCCTGCAGCTGAGTGTTCAGCTTAGCTGTGTGAAGGTTCCAGCCCCGCTCCCCTACAAGGGGGAACCACTTCCTGGTTCAGTCAGACATAACATGACTATGGAAGCCTATTTAAACAACCAAGAGGAACAAGAAATCTGACACTACATGTGTGTAGCCTGTAGGTCTAAGTGCATAGGTATAAGTTGAGGCAGTAATGCAATGAACCTACCGGCCTCAAGGCCTGTATTCTAAGAAATAGTTCAGCTAAACCAGGGGTCTCAAACTCAAATGACCTCGAGGGCCACATGAGGACTAGTACATTGGGCCGAGGGCCGCATTTACTGACACCTCCCCCCCCCGGCGCCCTCGGCCCCGCCCCCACTCCACCCCTTCCATGAGGCCCCGCCCCTGCCCCGCCTCTTCCCACCCCTTCCCTGCCCCCATTCCAACCCCTTCCCCGAAATCCCCACCCCAACTCTGCCCCCTCCCTGCCCCCAGGGGGCACAGGAGGGGTGTGGGGTGCGGTGGGGGCTCAGAGCAGGGGGTCGGGGTGTGGCGGGGGTTCAGGGCAGGGGGTCGGGTGCAGCAGGGGGCTCAGGGCAGGGGTGTGGCGTGTGTTCAGGGCAGGGGGTGCAGGGTGCAGCAGGGGGCTCAGGGCAGGGTGTCGGGGTTTGGGGTGTGTCGGCACAGGGCAGGGTGTCAGGGTGCGGAGTGTGGAGGGGGTTCAGGACAGGGGGTCGGGGTACAGCAGGGGGCTCAGGGCAAGGGGTTGGGGTGCAGGAGGAGTGCAGGGGGCGGGCTCCGGCCCGACCCGCACCGGGGGCAGGGCAGGCTCCCTGCTTGCCTGCCTGCCCTGCTGCCGTGTCTCACCAGGAAGCAGCTGGAACCTGGGGGAGGAGGGGCGCAGGGGGGTGTGTGGCTGTTGCTTCAGGCACCGCCCCCAGCAGTTCCCATTGGCTGGGAATGGGGAACTGTGGCCAATGGGAGCTGCTGGGGGCGGTGCCTGAAGCAACAGCCACACCCCCCCCGCGCCCCTCCTCCCCCAGGTTCCAGCTGCTTCCTGGTGCGACGCGGCGGCAGGGCAAGCAAGCAGGGAGCCTGCCCTGCCCCCGGTGCTGGTTGGCCAGGTAAACGGCGGGGGGGCCGGGGGGAGGAGAGTGGGGGGGCCGGGAGGAGCTCGCGGGCCGCATGCGATAGCCCTGCGGGCCGCATGCGATAGCCCTGAGCCCTTGAGACCCCTGAGCTAAACCAATGAAAGCATAAAGCCCAACAAGCCTTAGCAAAGTAGCTAACCAAAACTAACCCTAGATCATAATATATCACAAGTGTTACCCCAAGGGGAGAAAGGTAATGCTTCAAAAGAAAAACTCTAGAAATGGTAGGGGAGAAATAGGANTTGAGCCCTTGAGACCCCTGAGCTAAACCAATGAAGGCATAAAGCCCAACAAGCCTTAGCAAAGTAGCTAACCAAAACTAACCCTAGATCATAATATATCACAAGTGTTACCCCAAGGGGAGAAAGGTAATGCTTCAAAAGAAAAACTCTAGAAATGGTAGGGGAGAAATAGGAAAGGAAAGCCCCTTTTCTCAGAGCTGCAGACTCGACTCTCTCCTGTGTCTGTCACCAGTGGATATTACCCTGCCTCCTGTGTAGTGCAAAAATAAAAAGAAGACAAAATAGTCAGGTGTAAACGAGGTAAGTGTATTAAGGGAAAAGGTACAGAAGAATGGGGGAGAAATGAACACAGTACAGTAATGAAAACAGCGAATCAGTGACTGACTCAGAGCTTGAAGCTCAGGCCCATAAACCCTCCTGTGGGATTCTACCAAACAATAAACACAGAAACCTCTCTCCTATCGTTCCGATGCAGCAGATGTCACGTACAGGCGTGATGCCCAGGACCTGCAACTCTTGGGCTGATTTAGAGCCCCTGAGGAGGAACGCTGGGGAGTCCAGATGACTGATGGTTCTCGTCGCTGGCGAGGAGACCCTCTGGGCTGATGGACACCAGGAAATGCAGGTTACAAGAATGATGATGACAGGACTCCTCTTCCTCAAACACACTACGGGATAGATGTTGTTCTTCGATCTTAGCTCTGGAGCTCTGCGAAGACCCGACCGTGCACAAGCTGTCGCTGGAATGGACAGCACAGCGCAGGCGCTTGACAAGTCTTTATAAAGCCTCAGAAGCGGGAAGAGTTCTGAGGTGATGGAACACTGAGGGCTGATTTTGGCGGGAAAAACCGGTTCTGACTGGTTTGAGCTAAAGTCTTTGTGGTAAAGAAGTCCACTCTCAAAGATGGAGTCCAAGGTCAGAGTTCATATACTCCATTTTGAATTTCAGTTTACAGTCAGTGATTCACTTAACAGTATTTTAAAAACCTCTTATAATGGCTAATTGAAACAATGCATTACATCTAACACAAGATAGAATGATGCAATGACTAAACTGCTAATTTGTACCGGCTTGGTGTATTTTAAATTAGGGACAACAGCAGATGTCTGACCACAAGAATGCCATGGTAACCAATGACTTGGTTAAAATTGAGGTAAAAGGATTAATAACCTATCGGAGAAGAGCATCCCAACATTAGTAGGGTGAGGAACTACAAATAAAGAAAAGGGGCTGAAACCCCTACTGAATATGCGTTAGGCATACTGGCATTAGTATAACATATTATAAGCGCTGTATCCAGGCCTGTATCCCTTAGGAGATGCCAGGATGACTACCACTGCTGATGGGGATGATAATGAGGTGGCAGATAACTAACACTTCAAGTTGTTCTGCAAGGGATAGTGAGAGTATATGGATGTTCAGCTCAGTCTATATCGGGGTGGCCAACCTGTGGCTCCGGAGCCACATGCGACTCTTCAGAAGTTAATATGCAGCTCCTTGTACAGGCACCGACTCCGGGGCTGGAGCTACAGGTGCCAACTTTCCAATGTGCCGGGGGGTGCTCACTGCTCAACCTCTGGCTCTGCCACAGGCCCTGCCCCCACTCCACCCCTTCCTGCGCCCTCCCCTGAGCCCGCCATGCCTTGCTCCTTCCCCTTTCCCCCCCCAGAGCCTCCTGCACGCCATGCAACAGCTGATCGGGAGGGAGGGGGAGGCGCTGATTGGCAGGGCTGCCGGTGGGTGGGAGGCGCTGGGAGTGGGGGGGAGCTGGTGGGGAGCCTGCTGACGTATTACTGTGGCTATTTAGCAATGTACATTGGTAAATTCTGGCTCCTTCTCAGGCTCAGGTTGGCCACCCCAGTCTATATTCTCTACCTCCCTTGCTGGGAGTGTTTGTAACCAAATTCAGCCATATTTCAGTGAGATTTAAAACCACAGGTACCTGAACTCCTTTTGCTTAATAATATATATTTTAAATAACAGACCTGACCCAGCTAGTGGTTTCTATAATGTCTCTCTAGTCGATTGCATACTCAGCTGTCCATATACGGTAGACTGAAGTGTAGTCGACCAGTTTGTTATTTATAAAGCACTTTATCTTTTCTTCTTCCAACGCCTGCCGTTTCTTCACTGTGTACTGATTTCTGGTGTCTTGGTCTGTCGGATGCACCCTTAAATCACTTAAGATAGTTAACTGAGGCCTTTTTGAGCTTTGCAAAAAATAATAGATATTATGATGGCTATAACCTGACTATAATATTAAAACAGTGTGGTACCACTTATACCAGAAAGAACTTTTTTATAATTATGAATGTCAAATTGACTTGTGTTGCAACAAAATAAAAACAAAAAAGTCACATGACCCAGCACACAACAAACATACAGGACAAACTAGCAATTAAAGATGAACAGTAAGGCATTTACAGGCTTAAAGGCAATGCATTTTAGAAAATAAAAAGGTAAATAAAAGGGTTAAACATTTAGTTAAACAAGATATTACCTTTTGTTTAAAACTTGTAATAAGAATTGATAAAAATTATTTTCCTACTTTGTCTTAATGTAGTCCCTTTCCATTACTTTATATACATTTATTTTAGAAAAGCTACTATTTAGAAAGAAGGAAAACCCATGTTTCAAATATTAGTGGCTAGGATTAGAAGCAGAGCTAGCATTTCTGTTGCTTAGCAACCATATCTTCAAGAAACTTAAGAGTCTTTTCAGCTGTTGCATGTCTGAAGGGTTAAAATAATTAATCTATTGGATCTGTTTAAGTAAAGTTACCACCTTAAGCATCATGATGATTTGTTTTTTTGTTTCTTTTTTTCAGTTGCTCAGTTTCTTTCTGTGATGGGGTGGCTTCTGTAATAGCTATAACTTTTAAAAGCAAAGGGAGGGCAGAAGTGAGGAGAAGGCAATGTAGGGAGGGAGACAGAAGCCAAGAGAGATTAACTAACTTTGTGAGGTCAGTTTAAAGTAAAGGCAGCAGCAGTGAGTTTAGCAAACTGAAAGAGGATATATTTGAGAGGTTATATTATTAGCTCTGAGGGAAGTACGTTTCCATGGGTTAGAGAAGGGGGGTTGGGAACCAGGACCTCTGGTTTTTATCCTGGCTCTGAGAGGAGAGTGGGGGTTGCCACCTGCTCCTGCAAAACATGAACTTGTTCCCCCAGTGTCTGTTGCTTGTGTGTGCGTGCCAAACGGATTGCAGGAATGCCCTTCCCTGCTGCAGTTGACCGTTTCTGGGCAACTCCACACGTTAATGCATCCATTCTAGGTGTTAACCAGGTCACTCATTTTATATCTATATTCTCTTTCATCCAACGAGTCGCAGCCTCTGTCTCTCAAGGTGCTTTGTTAACCGGACTGTTTCCTCATCCATCTTATCTACCAACCTAGTAAAATCATTTGATAATTCTTTTCCCTCTGCACTTACTTCTCCCTTCATACAGGAACTGCTCTGGGTTTTGGCTTTGGTTTTGCCAGAAGCTGGCTCTCCTCATACAGTGGTAGTTGCGGTGCAGTGGCCCTTGCCCGTGGACTGCTTGGATGACTGTTGGTCTGGGTCATTCCACATGTCCCCACTCCAACATCTATTCCAATCATCCCAGGTTCCATCTTTTAATTTTGCTAGGGCCACCTTTTTGCATTTCTGTCCCCATCCTTCAAGCCCTGCCTAAGTATTTGAAGCCTATTGTTGTCCACCAAGATTTATAATAGGGGACAGCACTTCTCTTTTTTGCAGATTCTCTACAGCTGGTTTCAATTTTCTATTCTGTTCCTCTGCTTACTGTAATGTATCATTAGAGCCCTGCAAATCCACAGATATCAGCTTTATATCTGTGGATTTCCACAGACCATTTTTGTGGATCGTATGCCGGTACAAATTTTGTATCCGCGCAGGGCTCTAAATATAGGATCTCAAAGGCAGGGAAGCAACTGTTTGCAGCTTATAGCCTATGAGGCTGCTTCCTCGCCTTCATATGGGAGACAGATCCTAGAGCCATGGGGGCAGATGCAAAATCACACAATTGGCCACAGGACCTACTTTATGCATTTCCACCCTTTCCAATATTGGGGGAAGGTGGTCCAGAAAATAAGATGAGAATTCATTTAACTCATTGTTGGTCAAGGAGACCTTGGTTCTTGGATCTCAGAGCTGAAACTGGAATCCCCACTCCAGCTTCCACGAAGACCAGACGTCCTCTAGCAAGGTCCTCAGAATAACTCATCTGGCAGCAAGCAAGAGCAGAGGAGGCATGGCCAGAGCATGTGGAGCCAAAATGCTGAACTGCTGCCGTGCAGCTTCAGAGAGAGGAGAGCAGCCCCAGCATCCAGAATTGTGGGAGACGCTGTTAGCAGAAAGGAAATTATTGGTAAGGAATTTTCTGTTCCCTCGCTGCCTACCCCCATCTTCCAATTGAGGTGCCAATTCAACTCACAATCAGTAGTGGCTCAGATTGCTTTGTGGTAGTACACTCATACAATCATAACATTGTAGAAGAACATTCAGATCCTTTTGTCTTGTTGGAAGTAGTTGACAGCTGGGATTGGAAGTGAAAAGAAATGGTACCTCTTTTTTCAGTGCTTGACATGAACATCAGATTCCCCACCTCCCGAATCACTGCAGTTACTGTTTCAGGGTGTGATCAAATCACTTTTGGTCAGTCCAAGAGACATTTAGGAATCCGGGGGGGGGGGAGGCACGGAAGGNTACCCCCATCTTCCAATTGAGGTGCCAATTCAACTCACAATCAATAGTGGCTCAGATTGCTTTGTGGTAGTACACTCATACAATCAGAACATTGTAGAAGAACATTCAGATCCTTTTGTCTTGTTGGAAGTAGTTGACAGCTGGGATTGGAAGTGAAAAGAAATGGTACCTCTTTTTTCAGTGCTTGACATGAACATCAGATTCCCCGCCTCCTGAATCACTGCAGTTACTGTTTCAGGGTGTGATCAAATCACTTTTGGTCAGTCCAAGAGACATTTAGGAATCCGGGGGGGGGGGAGGCACGGAAGGAGGAGAAGACAAACTTTCCAGGTTATGCGGGTGCTGAGAATCAAAATTTGGGAGGTTTCCATAAAGTGGAATGATCAGAGCTCTTCATGCTCAAACAAGGCCTTGTCTACTCTGGAGCAAACTGGACCTTAATGTTGTAGTAAGACCATCGAGTTCATCAGCATTTTGGTGTAGCAGCCTGGAAATTCTGACAGTTGCATTTAAATACTTTTTAAATGAATAAGGTAATTAGAAAGGTATCCCTGTCATTCATTTTTATATGAAGTTTAATTTTACATTATCCTAATATTTTCAGTTTTCAAGATGCCCAACTGCATTGTAGAAACTGGAGGTTTTGGCACTGAAAGAGTAGCATCCACTTCACTTTAATGAGACATGACTCTTGTGTATAATATTGTTAAGTATATATTCAGTAAACCCAAATTTATTTACAGCTTAGATATTCACGTAATACACATTTAGTCATGCAGCTTGATAAATTGCACTCCATGAAACTGAAACACACCATGACTTTGAATTTCCCTTTCCAGTGGTTGAAAAATGCTACAATAGTTATATAAAGATAATTAGTTTTAAAAAATGAACTAGCAACCTAAAGAAATCAAAATGCAGCCACCAACACAGACAATTGCAGATTGTTTAAATTGTACACAAAGTTTGTTAGAGCAGGCTTTTTCATTTGCAAGTTTCTAGTCAGGCTTCAGTAGTAATTATTAGTGCACTTTCAACTTGTTTTGCAGACAAGTTTTAAAAATAAATAAATAAGGTCAGGTGTTCACACTGAAAGGCTCAGAGGTTTGGGAGGTAATCCATCAGTATTATTAAATGCTAACAAGTTATTTTGAAACTAATTTAGTTTAGAACTCAAAGGAACTTTGCATGGTTAGACTCGTCAACAATCTGCAATTTTACAATAAATACATACTCAAACATATCAGTACAAAAGTTATAGTGCCCAGAATTCTCAGTAACAAGCATAAGTTAGTGTTCAAAGGCTTTACAATAGAGCTGTATCTACTGTAATAAGTCACCATCTCCATCCACAACATGGCCATTGCCAAAGACCTTTTTTGAAATTCAAAGAAGTACTTTCCTTCTACCTCTGTTACCAAACAATTCCATTGTGCAAGTATTAAAAAACAGGCTTAGCTACTTGAAGTTAAGAGCAAAATAAAACAAGGGGAAAAAATCCTCTCTCAAAGAGGAACTTGTTTCTTTGCTTGGCTCCCCTTCTCCTACCTCCCCAACCCATTTGATGGGACCCCTATCTAGGAAAGGCTTACAATAGTTTGTGTACGTTACACAGCTTTAGGCATTCCAGCATGGGCTATTGGTTATATTTCTTTTTAGCTCGCTGACTGGTGATGTACCTTTTCTCTGGCCAAGGTGGTTTTCTTAAAGGTCACATTCAGTCGTTCTCAGAGTGGCTACTAAGGTGATCAAGAAAAGTTGTAGCCAAACATGTAGCTGGCATTTTCAGAGACCATGCATCAGCCAAAACGGGGACTGCAACATAATTGTAAAGAAAACAGGTGCCGGTCACAGGGTCATCTCCTTTAGAACATCATCCCATCCACACTGAAGTAACTACTGCGTTAGAGGACATGATTACAACTGTGCTTCCCTAACAATCGACATACAGGCCAGTCTCACATTGAACTGTTACTGAGTTGTAATCAGATCTGCCAACATACTGGTTACTGGTGTAGAAGAAACTTGAGAGAAACACTGATTATAACATTTATCACATTAGCCAGCAGCATTTAATGCAACTGTTCAAGTGAATGTAAACACAAGCAATTACCCTCCAGAAGCTATTTAAGATTTTAATTCCATTAAAAAACAGAGTTTCCAACCAGCTTCACATTGAAATCTATATAATAAAATAAAAATCTTTCAATCCCTGCAACAGACCAAAACAACTGTTCAGGAGTTTAAGGTATCTTGTTGGCATTAAGGAATCCAGACACTTTCTGTATTGACATGTACAATTATTTTTAAAAAGTTTTTTCAAGGCAAAATAAATTTAAAATAAACTGCAATTTTTAAAACCAGGATTCAGACTGGGAGAGACTAATCTAGAGGCAAATACCGAGTCTCCTTTAATTAATTGCTATAGAAAACTTATGGTAACAGACATGTTTAAATAAGACTACACAGTGCTAAAAGAACACTGATGCATTTGTTCATATTAATCAGGTGGCTATATTTGCTCTTTAGATCTGGATTATTTTTGTGGACAGTTACTTTGGATTATTTATACCAGTCTAATACAGGGCCAATTGCTGGTGTAAATTCCTGCAATGTACATTAAGTATAATGCTACAGTCTACTGACCACAACTGGTTAATAAACTTAAGCCTACAGTTGCTGGATAGTCTTTATAATATGTCAAGAGTAAAATTTTCAAAACCACAGGAATCACTTAAGTTCTTGAGAGAAATCTGGAAACTCAATGGCACAAATTAGTGACACTGTCCATTTCAAATGAAGGAATTAATTTTAAAGCTACTGATGATGAAATGGAGTGGAGAGAGAGCATCCATTTTGATCTTTCAAAAAGAAAAAACTTTCTGTAAAAAACAACTAAGAATCCATAGAATTCAGATTTAAATATAACAGCAATGTCATAGCACGAACACAACAATTAGATAGTAAGTCTAGATGGTACACCACACTGTATGGATTTGAAAAGGTCTAAGACCAGGTCCCAAGAAGCAATTTATCATAGGAGCTTTAGAAGCATGCTGTTTAGGGCAAATTTCTTCAGTATACTCTTTAATGAAGTCTGAAAGTGAAGTCCAAATCAAGGAGTCATTTGCTGTTCACCAAGAGTACACATTGCTGCCTTTCATGTTTTACCAGTCAGAAGAAGGAATGTAATTATTCATATCCTGTTTTCACGTGGTCGGATTACATAACCTCTCTATAGGAAGACCTGCACAGTTGTTCTCTGCTTCACTGCAGAATGTACAGTGGTTGAGGTGAATGAGTCATTTTGAAGACCTAAGCAGTTGTCTCAAAAAACCCTCTGTTGGTATGCCATCCCAGCAGGTAAGAGAGAGTAGCTGCCTCAGTGCATGGTTTTGGAAATCAGCATGCAACTAAGGACTAGACATTCATAGTCAGAACTTCTGTTGCAGTAAGAGAATTCTGAAAGATAGTGGGAGACAAGTTTCATCAGACTACAAACATCAACTGTCTACACTTTTTTTTTTACACACAAAAGGATGGACAAATATTGGGGGAATTAACAAAATGGAGTGAAAAGAAGGGTGTCGGTGATAGCGCATTCTGCCATCCTTTCTCTCACAGGGTAGCCCCTTACTCTGTGCATATCCCCACTGATTTCAGAGTGGCTACTGAAGGAGTAAGATGTTACTCAGTGTGAGTAAGGGTGGCAGAATTTGTCTCAACGCCAAATTGTTAAATAAAATGACTGTTTCTTCATATAGAGAAATTTCATGTTGGACAGACAGCTGGGATTTCTTCATGTAGAGAAATTTCACGTCAGACAGCAAGGACAGAAAAATGCAATGGAAGTATCTTTTCATCTAAAATTTCAATGGCAATATCTAGCATTAGAGTCTGGGGTGAGCAAGTATTCTAGAAAGAGTTCTAGTATAGACAGTGCAGACAAATGCCCTGTCCATTACCAATCTTATTAACTTAAGTGCAATTATAGATAATTACAGGTAAGACACTTCAGTCATGTCCCAGAGGACACTAAAATGTTTTCTATTTATAGTTTTCACTGGTTAGCTATATTCTTCTAGCACTTTATTTTAAGTGCCTTTGCCAATTTTGTACTTTCCACATTTGAAAACCACTAAGTCTTCCTCTCCTTTGAATAGAGCTGCATTTAACCTGGCTGTCTTTGCTTACTTGCAACATCTATACCACTACATCATGCCAGAGCATATCTGTGCCTTGTGTGATCCATTTGCTTTTACATCTACCTGTGCTGTTACACATTTGCTTTTATTCTTTAGGAGAGAAAGCAGAAAGTGTGGATGTGTTATTACAAGTTTTGGAAAAAGGAAAAGGCAATTTAGTGAAAAAAAAAAAGTACAGTAAAAATCTCAGCAAACTGCAGAGTAAACGTGTGTATTATTGCAGAATATTAAATATCAAGAAACTAAAAACAAAATAAATTGAGACATTATGAAACAACTTATCAAAATTCTAGCCTGAATTTTCACTAGTAAAAACATGCAGGACTTTTACTATCAGATTGTAAATCAAAGTTTGGATCTAAGTGGTAGTTAGCGTCCCTGTACCTAGGATGTGATGGACTGATCTGAGTCTCCCCTGGCTTATCCTAGTTTAACAACTATGTAACTTCCCTGGCTATAATGGAGTTTGGCCCAATTTATACTAGTGTAAGCAAGCAGATAATCTGGACTGAATATATATATTCAGTTGTGGAGTTTGGTCATAGTGTCAGCTTCCCCTACACCTACATATACAAATGATGTTGAACACCCACCAGCTCTCCAGTTTTGCCTGGAGCATCTTATCTGGCACTTCAGCTGTGTCTAGGAGAATATTCCATATAACTCTTCAAGTGATGTATCTTTCATGGATAAAAAGCGCTACCCCGCGATTCTGTTCTGGAGCATTAGCACAAATAAGGAAAGAAGGCAAACTGAACTTTGTGACAGAAAGGCTCAAAGCAAGATGATCAAACCCCACACCCACTCTATCTTCATGTCTCCATGCATATAGGACTGCCATACCTTCATTCATAAATGTGTACTGTAGTCAGGACAGGGCTTGCTGTGTCTGTATTGCATGATATACACTGTAGATTGATGCCACCAATACAACATTACTACTGCAAGGATATGCCATACTTGGTGACTAGAGCCGAGGTAGTTTAATTGTCCTTTTGGAAAAAGCAAAAAGATTGTCTATGTTATAATAATCAACATAACTACTGCAGTAGCAACTCTAGCCTGGAGGTTGAAGCTCTCATGCATTTGAATAATTTCTGATAAACATGCATGCATTGAAGGGAAAGTACCGTATATCTCTGGGCCAGCTTTAAATGGAAAATATATGCAAGTGCATTAAGTGTACGCTCAGATTATGTATTTGCAGGCCTATCTGACCACTTAAGCATACAAGGGCTTGTCTATACTTGTGTTTTTAGGTACTGGTACAAACCCTTAGTGGAGACACAATGCAAGAGCCAGTTTACACTAGTACCCAACATTTACACTAGGGGTTTGTATCAGTGCAGCTGTATGGGTGGCTATAAACCTCAGTGCCCATAAGCAATTGCCACGTGTATAGCTACAGAATGCACATGGGCACACTGGGTATTTAAGCATGCATGATACACCTGTGCAAACAAAGGAACACATCTAATTGGAAAATCTGTACCCGACTGGTGTTTAATACCCAGACCTACTAAAGTTAGTAAAGTGAGCTAACTGAACCCCAATGACTTAGCCCAAGGACTAGAGAAGAAGCAAAAAAGTGGATGCTCACTAGCTACCAGCCTCCCCCAGGGCCCAATTCAACCCCATGGAAACTAATAAGGTCCTTTCACTAACTTTTAATTAAAAGTTATATTGGATCCTAGTACTCAATACAATACTACACTAGGGAAGCTGTCATTGGTACAATTAAAATGTTTTCCAAAGTTGAATCTCTACATGGGAATTTATTGCAAGTGGTTAACTTTCAATATATCACAATTTTATTTCTATTTATATTACAGTGGTATTATTCTCTGCAATAAATACCACGTTCCCTTTAATGAAATGATGTACCATTTGGCCACACCCAAGGTCTTTTCTGTGTGAGTGGATCTCTCTGTAAAAATCCACAACATTATTTTCCTTTAAATCTCTCTCCTCCTGTGATGCCTATAAAACACTCAATCTTGAGTAGACAGCTGATGTGCTGTGACTGCTGCTCAGTATACTAAATCATGATTATCTCACTGTTATTGTGTGCTCCCGTCATCTGTTTGTCATAGCCACCCATTTCTTGTTATACACTTACAGTATGCTCTTGGGGGTAGGGACCTACTTTCCATTATTTATGTACAGTATCTAACACAACTGAACTCCAATCTTGATTGGGAATTGTGATGGAGTATGTGCCCCCACAGGTAATGATAGTTAACTGGAGACAGACAGTAATTAGTGCACTTGGTTGCACCTGGAAGATGGGCCAGGCCCAAGTGAAGATGAAGCACAGCTGGGTGGTAAGCATAAAGGGAGGAAGTCAAGATGAGAAGGAGGCTACAGGGAGAGAAGGGGGGGAAAAAACCTCTGCAGCTGTTCTCTGGCTACTAGAGAGTGGAGGAAAGACCTAGAGGCAGACATATAGTATGCTGGGGGGCTGTGAGAAAGGACTGGAAGGAAGGCTAAGGTACAAAGTCCAGTGAGGCAGCTGAGGGAGCAGACCATAGCTGTTTGCCACAAGATCTCTGGACTGGAACCCAGAGGAGGTGGAGAACCTGGGTTCCCCTACCAGTCCCCCAGGAAAGATGGTATGGAAACACCTTTACACAAAAAGGAGAACTATTATTTGGAGCCAAGCCTCCAGGAAGAAAGTCCTCAGACGCGTTGCTCTGCACAAGAGCAGGACAATCTTGCAGAGCCCGGAAGGTGTGAGACTGAAGGTAAGCAGGCCAGGGACCCAAGGGAGACCACCTCAGGGCCAGAGTGGCTATCGGGGGGGCGGGTGCTAGGCAGGGGAGAGCCTGCTATGCCACGCCCAGCCTCAAGGGAATGCACCAGTTGTGAGGCTACTCTCCAGCTGGGGTTTAGGTGGATAGCAATAGTTTTATGGGACATAAATTTACTATATAAAACAATGGTACAAGTAATTTACCTGGAGGTGTAATTTGACATTTTTGCCTTAAAAATCAGAGTAGTCAGTGCACATTAATCCTCTGATTGTCCTAGTCTAGTACCAACACTTATACTAGCTGGAAAACACTATAACCCAACAGCTTTTTACACTTACAGAGCACTATTTATCAAAGGATCTCAAAGTACTCCACAGACACAGGTAATCAGTCCTTTTTAGAACTGGGGAAAATGATAGCCAGCAGTCAGTGAGAGCTGAGTGTGATCAGCACTAGGAGGTGGTGGTGGTGGTGGGGAACAAGCTCTGGAGCTGGGATTTTCCAAGGAGCCTAACCGAGTTAGCCTCCCAAATCCCATTTCATTTTGTTAAGAGAATAATCATCACAATCATCACCTGCCATAAGTGGATGAACTGTTGACCAAGTGTGTGCAATACTAAGAAATCATACAGTACAGGTAAGGTTCCAAGATCTTTTGGGGGTTAAATTGAGATTGTTGGCATACTGACACTTTTTTATGATTTGTATTTTTTCCAATTTTATACAAGTGTTAATGATTTCCCCCCTTAACATGTCTTACCACTAGATTATGATTTAGCTGAATTCCTACAGGCTCAGAGAAGCTACTAGCATGAGTGCAGCAAATGCATACAGAGAGCACAGTAGTCAACACAGATATGGCTGCTTAATGTAGAACATGTTCACTCGTTTAATGAAAATTCAAATCACACACATTATACTTTCTTTAGATGCCCTTCCAGAATCACCATCCAAGTACAATGCAAAAGATAATCATACCTGGGAAGTATCTTTCTGGAACTTTGGAAATGTAAAAGAGAAAAGCTACGGCAGCAATCAAGTACATCACAATTACTCGAGGAGCAAACTCCTGCAAAATAAAATGAAGCTTTAATGCTTAGTAGTAGATCATGAATGCCTACCTCATAACATTTGTCTAGCAAGTGCACTGCATACTTTGCAAGGACAAAGCTTTACTCTTATTACTTTATTTACATGAATGTTGAACAGACTTCAAATCTGTAAGTAGTATCAACCTGAGACAGAAGAGGTTAAAGCTTAGCCCCACCTTTGTGCTTGAAAACAACCCGCCTCCCCTTCTGCTTTCTCTGTGAAAGGTGAAATTCCACGATCGGAGATGCCCTCTTTTTTAATACATTCACACTGTGCCAAAGAACAGATTTCCTTAGGTTGGTCCCCACAACTCTACACTGAAGAATTTCCATCAGTAAGAATGCATTTTAAATGCATTGACTAATGACTAAAAGTTGGATCAATCAATGCCCCGTAAGTTCCTTTTGGAGGTAGGGACATAGTAAAAGGTAGTGGGGGGGGAACATTACTAAATCAGCTTGGAATCTTTGACCATGTGAAGCATAACTTACCACACATGATCTCCCGAGGCTACTAAACACCAGATGGGGAAAAGGGATGAAACTGTTCAGTGGAAAGCAACCTATATATTAGTTCCTTTTCTTTGAAGTCCCTATTACCACAGTATCTTGCTGCCAAAAGCAAAGCTTTCTATTTTTAGATGTACAGGAACAAGATCAGTAACACGGATTTATGCACAGAAATACTTTGAATACCCAGGCAATAATACTTAGTGTAAGTAAAAAAATAATTTTTTTTGGTTTAAGTATAGGCCTAGTCTAAAGTCCATTCAAGTGCCAGCATAAGAACCTGCACAGATTAGCATCATGGTAGGTTCTCATCTGCATCTAGTTCATTATATAACTACTACAACTCCTGTTTTACCATAAGACAGGTATATATTTCCCTCTTTCACCCTGCCATACTCCTTGCTTTTCAGGGTTGGGTAACCTTTACAACAGATTACTTTACTGGCCCTACTTCCCCCACTTTATTTCAGGGGGGTGAAGGCAATAGAGAATCTGCACCAGTGCTACCTGACTCAGACTACTACTTTCCCTTATGCTGACTTGACTGCACACCACACCCATCTGGAGGCAGGCAGTACACTGACCCCACACAGGTTGTTGTGTCCCAGAGGTGTATATCTAGGGTCACGGTTCCCTATTTTTTTTTTCTTCTCACAAGGCACGTTTAATTAGTATGTTGTAAATCAGATTTAATTGATGCAGCTTGTTTTTAGTTCACATCCTGACTTTAATATTTGAAGCTCTGCATTAGGTAAATCCAGTTCAAAGGTATTCATTTTTTAACCATGCTTCTATTCCAAAAATGGGAAGACAACTAGAAAAGCAGAGGAATCGTGTCTGCTTCTGAACTTACCTGCACAATAGATGCACCAACTCCTCCATTGAGCCAAACCCAGTGGATAGTAGGAATGACTCCATATCCAGAGACGGAGCAAAAGATGACAGAACGCAGTCTGTGCCATTGTTGAGTGAGGTAGCTGGGATGAATCTGAGCAAAGAATACTGCAAGGATCATAGCAAGCACAGTGATCAAGTATACCTGACGCCAGTACTGCAGAAAAGGAAAAAAGAAAATGTGTTTTTTTCTTCTTTGGGTAGGTGTGAAGATAATTAACACCCTTAGCAGAAAATGTACAAAGTTAAATAGAAATCAAATGTAGAGAAGGCTAACCATTGTTTTGTTCACACACTTTTCACCATATACAAAATTGCATAAGCTACTGTGTTCCCTAAAATGAGTTTTAAGTTTGCTCCTGCACTAGTTTGACAGGTTGGAATTGGTTCTACTGCCGGATTCAGATACTTTACAAGTATTCTTTATTACCAATGGATAAGACAACATAAGGTTTTGGTGGGAAACTACCTTCCCCTTCCCTACACACATACAGACGGATGGTGAAGAGAAGGCAGGTTGTGGACCATCCTAATCACTATTTCTGAAAGGTCACTTGGGATGTAGTAATTTTCCCTATACTCTTGCCTGTGTAAAACTTATACCTGTTTATATAAACTAGAAAGCCCAGCAACCACTCTTCTACTAACTTCTCAACTATCCCCCTTTCTTTTCTCTTGTCTAATACCATCTCCTGTTCTCCCCACCCTTAAGTTCTTCCAGCCTTCTAGATCCTGGCCTGTTCCAAACCACTGGGTCTTTTCAACAAAGTGATTTTTGGCGTAACCTGATGAGCTGCAAAAAAACAGTGCCTTCCAGGGGCAGCTACACGCCAGGATGCCTTCCAAAAACCCAAATTTATTTCCAGTAGGCAGCAGCAATTTGTGGCAGGTAGGAAACCAACCTTGTTTTTACCAAATGTAAGCCAGTCAACAAGTTCAAATAACATGGATCAGCTAGCAGGCCAGTAATGTCGAATTATTTTTGATTGTGTGCTTGTGTCTGAGCCAACTTGCTGTGTTCAACAATTCTGGAAGCAATAAAACCCAGGTTTTAAGGATCTTCTATAACAGATCAGTGATCAAAATCCAAATAATCACTTTTCATGGGAAAGGTACACTAATACTTGAAAGGACTCCAGTTCCCATCACTACTCAGTTAATTCTGCACTCCTCGCATGTTGTGCAACTAACTTCTTGCGTGGGGGTGTGAGAAACCACCTGGGTAAGGCCATACAGGTCAGCTATAAAGTGTTCACTTTATTGCATAAAAGGCACATTAAAACTTACATTATTACAGTAAAATGCATAAAACACTCCTGATACGTAGCAGCCCAGGATCCCAATGGAAATTCCTGCATAATCTAATGCCATCCATCGACGGCTAGTCTTCTCTGAGCGATGGCAGCAGAAAAGATGATAGCCTACCGAGCAAAGCATACAGACCTGTACAAACGTTCAAACAAATCCATGTTAATTTCTTCAAAGCCTAGTTTATGGCTACATGAAATCAAAGCAAAAAAAGCATCCGGCTCCATCTATGAAGCTGTCAAGCAAAGAATTAACCACCTGATGCTGTTATATATTTCACACTGCTACCGGGTGTCATGAAATCATGCTTCCTACCAATGATGAAATAGCTGACCAAACCAAGCTACTCAGAGAAGGGTCAACAGAAGTTAAGGGAAAAATCCTGCTCAGCCTTGGTGGGCACAAAAGGCCTGATTGGCAGTGCAACCAATGATATTTTTCTGAAGAGGGCGAACAGGGACACATGGAAGTCACTAGGGTGAGTCTGCACAGGGGAGTGCATGGCTCTGCAGGAGCTCCTTGTGCTTCAGTGCAGAGAGGTGGTTGGGGTGTGCACCTAGTGATTCCATGGGCCAAACCAACACACGTAGGGATGAGGAGGGAAAGAAGTGGGAAGTATCTGGAGTATCCAGCAATAATGGCACAAAAGAGAGAGGATTCTATCACCCCAGACTTATTCAGTGTGCAGTCCACTTATGCTGTATGCTGGGACCAGTATTTGTCCCTTCTTTATTTATTCTTTTTAAAATAATTTTTCTGAGGAAGAGAGAGAGTGACAGTACTTTCTAAGTGGTCTTCAACAACCATGGTTTGAAAAATTTACCAGTCACCTACTACACAGAGAGATGTCTAAAAGGAGGGAGTCACTAACTGGATAAATGGACAGAACCCTTCCTAATCATCCAGTTCAAACCACAGGTGCTGGGAAGAGCAAGAAAGTGCTGGTCTTTCTCTCCACTCCTTGCCCATTGGGGAGCCCATATTGGCAAGTAGGTGACTGATACATTTGAAGCTGCTGGGAAGGAAAGGGTGGGAGTGTCTCTCTGCCACACCTCAGTCCACACACCTTTCCTTTGGGCTGGTGAGGAAAAATATTTCTTCCATCCCTAGGAGGATAGAGTCTGTGCCTTTGCCTATCTGATAGAGCAGGGTGAAATTAACTAGAATCTGACAGGTTTCACTGCTGCTGATCTCACTACTAGGATGGTATTTGCCAAACTAGATCTGCATGTATCATCAATAGTCTGTGTGGCCCTTATGTGTAACCTGCAGCATGAAACAGTGATAACTAAGCAGTTAAGGATCAGGGATCCATGTAAAGATCTCTCAGTGCAATAATTGTCCAAAATTTTCATTTGCCAAAACACTTTGTAATGGAAACAGTAAAACGGACAAAATTCCTGTATACTTCACTGTTACTACAGCAACTTGACAGGTGCTTCCTCTTCCCCACATATTATTAGCTACCTATCAGTGCAAAGAGTTCATATTAAATTCTTCAAACTTGAACACCCTGTCAAAAGGCCAGAGGCTCAAACAGATTCCAAATTGTCTTCTGCTCATAGCACTGTGCCCAAGCATTGTAGGGATTCCAAAAGCATGTAATGTTTCATATCACACATGCTTCAAAGTGGGATGTATACATTTAAGGTCGGTATGACAGTCCTGAGTTTCAACCTTGAGTTACCAGCACACGCGCAAAAATTATTCAAAATCTATAGTTTTTTCACTCTAACATGACAACTTTTCAGACTGAATTCAGACATCCAGTTTATACACATCAGTCTCCAACTACATGTTTGACCCAATTCAGCAAATAACACTCTTCCAATTTTTTTTTTAATGACCAAAGTCCTCACATTTTAATCCTAATTAGACCTCCACACAAAAGAATAATGGATAGGTGGTATTTGAATTTTAACCAACAAGAGGTTCCTTATGAACCAAAATGTACAAGTTACATTTACAGTATTTTTGTCAGCATATGCTGTATGCTGGTGATGGTGCAATTTGATGTATCTACTAAGAATCACTTTTCTGCACTATGGATAATTATTTCTTAGTTAAAAATCAAAAACAGGTTAAAGTCTGAAAGCTATCATCTCCTTGAGGAGTGCAGATTGTTGTGCTGACAAATTCTTCCCTCCCTCAAGGAATCTTCTATATTCCTTATGCTCCTCTTTTTTAAAAAGCTATCAAAGGACCAAACACTAGGATCCAAGCAAGGCCCATCAACACAGCTTATATATAATCAAGAAGGGTAACTATTGAGAAACATGGAGTATAAAGCACTGGAATGCTATATTAACAGTTCCCTCTGGACTGGGAAGCAATGAACTAGGAAACATTCTATTGGCCATTAGCCAATGACAGTCACAAAACAATCCAAACAAGTGAAATGTAATTACTTAAGAGCCTGAATCCAACAGGAATTGAGGACACTCAACACTTGTCAGGAGATGTTCATTGAAGGGTGCCCCCCACCCCTTATTACTGCTTTAATCTGGCAGTGTGTTAGCTGCCCTGCATGTTAGACCAAGGCTGAAAGATCTTCCAGTATGCTTGTAAGTGCCACTGAACTATAGATGTAGCAAAGTACTTACCTTGCCAACTACTGTGCTAAATTTTCCCTCTAGCTGTGTTCAACCATCTATGCTTCATACTACATCTGGCTATTTAGGTGAAAAATAATTGGACAACTCTACTTCTTAGTCAAACAACCACATTTTAAATCCAGACTTTTCCCTAGCCTGGTTGAAATCAAGTTCTGGTCTGCCACACTGTATAGCCAAGTACCACCACTAAACCTCTGTGTGAATATATTTTGAAGTATAGGTGATAAAACTGCTAAAGGTTTAAGACAGGCTTTTTAGAGACTAATTTTCTACCCCAAATCCAGATGTACTGACAGTTCAGCTGTTCTTCCAAAACCATAACTACATATTTTAAATTTCCCTTTCTGTTGACAGAGATTTCTTCGCTACTTCGGTCAAGTCTATCAAGGTTGAACGAAACAATTATGATCCTGAAAATGATGAAAAATGACAGTGACAAATATTTAAAAAAACTCCAGTATGTGTTTCAAAACTAGTTCATGAAAGGACTTACTTGAAAGCAGAAGAGGCAAATAGAACAGATAACGAAGTCTTCTCTAGAGGCACTCGCTGAAGGTAATACAGAAGTCATGTCATATATGCCCAGAGTGAAGAAAAGGAAAAAGCCCAGTAAGTGACTCCAGATGTTTACTGTCTCATTGGATAAAATGAACAGACTAAAAGAAAAAAATACAATAGCAGATATTCAGAAAGTGGGGTGTGGAACTGTTCAAAGGTTTAGCTAAAGCACGAATCTTGCTTTTAACATCCCAATCAACGTATGTTACCTTTTTAAACACAGCCTAGAAGGGAGATAAGCCCTGTAGCCATCTGTAATATATGGATTGTCCTTAAGGAACACAGGAATCTGCTCATAGGTATACAAGCGGATTCCCCGAGGTACCAGAACAGGCCAGTACTGGTAGCTTCCTAGCTCGATGTAATGGGCACTCTTCAAAAGCTTCTGATGCATGGTGGTAGTGTCACAGGCAACAGCTAAGGCAAGACTGAACAGAATATCTAATTATGCTCCAGGCATCTGATCTCTGCTACAATATGCCTGAAAAACACAACAAAATTTCCTGGATCACTTATTACAGCTTATGTCACAGGTAGAAACAAGTTCAGTCACCACAAAATTTGGCAGCTACAGTGATGCCTTTCTGTAGTCAGGAACTGCCCCTTTTCCGAGCAATTCCCCTCCCTCTATTATTGTCTGTTAAGGGCCAGGCACAATTTTCTCACCAACTGCATTTACAAAATGAGTGGGAAGAGGGCACAGACTCACACCTCTCACTAGGCTGTCTGCTCGGTAGCTGGCAAGTGTCTGTCTGTCCGCAGGGGAAGCACAAGGCCCAGGGGAGCAATAACCCTCCAGCTGAAAAGGAACCAAATCCCAGCCAAGCCCTGGCCACGAGTCAGACGGGGACACAGAGCAGGCTCCCTGGGCCGGTCCTGGCCCCGGGGTAAGTGCGGCGGAGGCGGCGGGGGTGACATTAGCGCGGCGCCCCTGGCAGGGCAAACAGGAGGCACGATCCCCCTTCGCGCCTGCCCTCGCCCAGCCGGTGCCGCTGCGCTGTCCCCCCCGGCCAGGCCCCACCCGGGAAACGGCTGCACGGCCGGTGGGGCGCCCCCGAGCGGGGCGGGGCAGCCAGGCCCGGCCAGACGAATGTGACCCCCCCGCTTCACTTTAGTTACACAGACGCTAGAGAGGTTTGGGTCCCGCTGAGCTCGGGGCCCTGGGACAGCCGGGTCCCCCCTCTGCCTCCCCCGCTCCAGCCCAGCGGAGCCCGAGGGGCAGGGAGAGCCGCCGCCGCCGCTCACCGGC
Organism: Platysternon megacephalum; assembly: GCA_003942145.1. Classification (NCBI taxonomy): domain Eukaryota; kingdom Metazoa; phylum Chordata; order Testudines; family Platysternidae; genus Platysternon; species Platysternon megacephalum. The sequence goes on from QXTE01000172.1 coordinate 1,193,996, forward strand.
CGGGGCCGGGCCCCCCGCGCACATCCCGGAGGAGGAGGGCGGCGGCGGCTCCCCCCGCGCGGGTCCCTCGCTGACAGGGAGGAACCAGCCGCTTCCTCGCCGGCCGGCTCCGGCCCCGCTGCCCGTAGCGCCACCTGCCCCGCGCGCGGATGTCGCACTCACTCCGCGCCGCGCGCCCCTGTCACCGCGGCGGGGGGCCCCACCGCCGCTACAGAGGGGCGGGTCGCAAGCTTGTGACGTCTCCAGCCCAACCGACGCATGTGCGCGCGGGCGCAGCCGGGGGATTGAAGGCGGCGGCGGTTCGGGCTGCGCGCGCTGGGGGTGGGTGGACACTGCAGCAACCCCCCCCTCCCCCCCAACCACACACACCTGTTCCTGCGGTGCCAGCAGGGGGCGCTGTGTGGGCGGGGGAGGCCGCACCCGCCTGGCCTGGAGAAGCCCCCAGCTGCCCCCAGCATCCTTCGCAGCCCCCCTCCTACCTGCCCCGCGGGGGGAGCCTGGCTCCAGGGCACAGGCGCCCGCCTCGCACAATGAGCGAATCCCATTTCAAACTAAGGCCAAACCAAGCCAGTCCCTAAGAACCCCAACACCCGACGTGACTAGATCCCCCCGGCCTGCAGGCTGGGACGGGGGTGGGCCCGCTGTGCACCCTGACGTCCCCCCCCTGCCCCTGCTTGCCGGGAGCCCATCAAAAAAAAAAAAAAGAAGAAGAAGCAACAAGCTCCAAGCCAAACACTAGCCAACAAGCAACTCACAAGCCCAATTTCTGCATTTTTTCCATGGGTTTGGCATGTCTGCTCCAGGAGCCGCTGCTGAACGGGGTGGCTGGGACAACAGGGTGCCTGGGAGTGCTGTGGGGTGGGTTCTGGGGGAGGTACTTGGGGGGATGGGATGGGGGAGTCCAGTGCAGCTGGCTGAGAACATGGGGGGAGCCTGGGGCCAATGTTCTCCTGCTGTCTTTTGCCTCCTGTGCTCCCTTGTATCAAAGATCCAGCAAGAGGCGCAGTGGAAAGGGAAGCAGAGAGTCCACCTGCTCTGTGGGCGGGTGTCCAGGGGGGAAGAGCACCTATAGGCAACCCTCGCAGTTATGCTAGATGGGTGAAAAATCCAGCCAGGAGGCAGGGAGGTAATTGTGAGTTGACATATTTAGCACTGTATACAACTGTAGCTGTCTTCAAAACGTGCTGCTGACCTTTGAATGTTTTCATTTGGGTAAGAAGTTCCGCTCATGTCAGCAGCACCACTGTGGGCTTCAAACCTGCCAATATGAAGGTTTTTCTGGATCAGGCACTCTATTTAAGATTTGGTACTTAGGACAATATTGAATCCTCTGATTCAGTTAATACTTGTGTAAGATAAAGGAACTGACAGGATCTTTGCCTAGGAAGCAAGTCTCCTCCTCTTCCCCAAATTCTGTAAGGGGCATGGGTTGTAGGTTTTTGGTTTGCGCTCTCTGGCATGATAGCCTTCATAACGTCATGTTTCTTTTAGGAAGCTTACTATTATCTGGTGGTTTGGCAGCCTTGTTCTGTCTAGTGTTGACAGTCATCTTTTGTGGTGTATGAGAGTGGTTAATTTTAGTTTCTTGGGTTTACAAACTCCCCGTATAAAGTTCAAACAGTGTTATAGATTTGATTCTCTGCATAGACTGCGTAGACTGTCAGTCCTTCATCAGTTGAAACTGAGCCGATCACAACACGTCTTCCAATCTTCTCTCGCTCTGGCCATCCTTTGCCATGCTTGTCCATATCTCCTTGTTAGGAAATCATCCCACCTCTTTGGAGGCCGACCGCATGGCCGTTTCTGTTCTCGCAAATACCACTCGGATATAGCTGATTGTCTAGCACATTTAAAAACAAATATTTATTTAAAAAAACAAACAAACCAAGATTACCTGATGCCTCCATTAAAACTACAGCAATACTTTCTCTTACCAGGCATGTTGCATCACTTGTTATGACTTAGTGAATACCCTGCCAAAGAATGTATTCTGTATTCATTTGGTAAAATATCACTAGCAGCACATAATCCAATATTGATTTCTCTTGCGTGATTAGTGTGTAAAGGTTCTTAGGCATTTAGGACCCTTTCCTACTTCCATTGTTATGAATGGGAGTTTTGCCATTGATTTCATTTGACTAGGATCGGGCTCTAATAGGGGATAGTGTTCCAGCCCTCACAGTGACTTGTCGCCTCTTCCTTTGCCTCCTTTCACCCCTCGGCACCATTCCCTGTGCAGTTGCATTCAGCTCTCCTTGCACATTTCTGTTGACTACCTTAGTTCAGTGGGAAGAAGCCCCAGGCAAATGTCTATTCGTGCTCCTTTAGGGAAAGCTTAGCAGGTTTGGCAGCCACAAAATGTGCATCAGTTGGGGAATTACAGTCAAAGCTCTGCTGTCCATTTCACTTCTTCAGTAAGTTTCCCCCTTTCCATTCCTCCAGCAGGAATCGGTGTCATGGAGTGGCCATGGAAAGGTGGTGGAGTGGTCGTTGTGATACAAGGGAAAAGGGGACAGTGAGCAAAGAATGTCTGTCATGCATCTAGTGGAGGAGGAAGAAGCCAATGAAGGCAGAGGTTTGCAGGCAGAAGGACAGGAGTGTGCATCTAGAGGGAGAGACCTATTGGTAACGCTGTGGAGAGATTATAATGCCAGTTGTCATAAACATACAGCTAAGGGTATCATAAAATCCCTCCTTTACCTGTAAAGGGTTAAGAAGCTCAGATAACCTGGTTGGCACCTGACCAGAAGGACCAATGGGGAAAGAAGATACTTTCAATTCCCCGGGGGGAGGCTTTGTTTTGTGCTCTGTGCATGTTCTCTCGGGAGAAAAAGAGAGAGACACCAAGCAAGTAATCTAACTCTTACTGAATGATACATCTAAACTTACAGAAATAGTAAGTAATAGCAAGGAAATGCATTGGAGTATCTTTTGTTTTAGCTTGTGAATTTTCCCTGTGCTAAAAGGGAGGTTTATCCCTGTTTTTGTAACTTTAAAGTTTTGCCTAGAGGGAATCCTCTGTGTTTTGAATCTGACAGCCCTGTAAAATTACCTTCCATCCTGATTTTACAGAGGTGCTTCTTTTATTTTTTTCTTTTTGTTTTTAAAGAATCTGATTGGGTTTTTAGTGCCCTAAAAACCCAAGGGTCTGGTCTGGGCTCACTTTGGTTACCTATTTGGTTGGTGTATTATTCTCAAGCCTCCCCAGGAAGGTGGGTGAAGGGGTTTGGGGGGATATTTTGGGGAAACAGGAACTCCAGGTGGTCCTTTTCCTAAATCTTTGTCTAACTCACTTGGTGGTGGCAGCAGTACCGTCCAAGGACAAGGAAGGATTTGTGCCTTGGGGAAGTTTTTAACCTAAGCTGGTAGAAATAAGCTTGGGGGTCCTTCATGTGGGTCCCCACATCTGTACCCCAGAGTTCAGAGTGGGGAGGGAACCCTGACACCAATATTCAGATATAGGCCTCAGTCCTTCAAAGGTGGGTAACTTCACTTACATCAGTAGTTCCACTGAAGTCAATGGGACTATTGACGTAAGTAAAGTTACATGTGTCTACTTATTTGAGGGATCAGCCTCTTTCTGTTCACCCTGTCTCCATTTTTATTAGTAACAATATACTCTATTGATCAGTAATACATGCTTTAAACACTTTATGCAAGAATAACAATACCATATAGTGAATTTTTATGATGAATAAGGTAAATTAATTAAAATTGTCACAATATGTTTCAAAAAGAAATTTGCTAGACCAGAGCCATTCTTGGTGTATGAAATTCACCTGTGTGCAAGGGACCAGTACAAGGCCAATGCACTACTGAAGACCTTAAGATTGGATTTATGTAGTGCATAGTCCTCATGTGAAACCTCTGCACAGGGGTGACTCTTCCAATACATAAAAATAGGCATATTTTCACTTTTCAGATATATGAAATTAGAAGTAGTTGCATTTTTTTTGTCAAAATGGGGTAAGTTTCTTTAAGTTGCCATTGGAAAAAATGCTTATTTTAAAAATTACAGTAGTCATTCCCTTTAGTCTATACAGAACATTTACTGTAGACATCAGCCTGTGGAGTTATTTAGTTGAGAAAATATTTTATTTAACAGAGAAAAAGGTATACCCACGCTCTTGCAGACACTCAAACATGTAAGTGCTGTAGCAGTTTTACAAACATGAATAGTGAGACTTCAGTACAGACCAAGTGGAAGTGGGCACCAAACTGCCAGTCTTTCCAAACTATGGGCTTGGTGCAGTGAGGAGTTGAGTGCCTTCAGCTCCCACTGAAGTCAATGAGAGTTGATGATGTAAAGTACTTAATAGGAGGTATCACTCAGCACATTGCAGAACGAAGCCCTTCATACTTGCACTGCCTGTATTGGTTAATTAGAGTGAATATTGAAAATGTTTTGCAGTGTTAGTATTTCCTTTGCTCCAGTGTACACTGTATTAAATGAACAATGACCAAGGCAAAAATCTTGCAATAAATAGAAATCTTCTAAAGGATCACTTTGCCTCATTTTTCGAAAGGATCATGGGTCAGATTGTGAGTTGCTGTAAATCAGAGTAGCTCCACCGATTTCAAAAGACCTATACAGACTTAACTCTTCTGAGGATCTGGTCCCATAAACATAACTTTAAAATTAAGGTAATGGACAATAATTCTTCCCCATAACATGCGTTGCTGTTTTCTTACAGTTTCCTTGTCTCCTTTTGATCTTTCTGAGCAAATATGTGAAAAATACTTCACCAAAATGTCTTGGCAAGTTTTAAAGATTTTCCCATGGCAGAGAAATTTGTGCTGTGAAATAAAAGACGCCGAATTCTGGCTACTTGAAATCTAATGACAGCAAGGAGCCAGATGCTGTAGCCTTATAAATTACAAAGGTATTATATAGCCAGCTGCACTCTATAACCCCCAAATTTTATACTCTTCCATGTTATATCATTTGGTTCCACTAGTTAATCAGCTCCAGCCACACAACAACTCTCGTATGTTCCCAGTAATCAATCATGCACTAAATGTCTTATGTGAATGTTCTGAAACTGCCTCATGTTCCTCCTGCTGCTAGTTCTTCATGTCACCAGTTCTTCATGTCACCATAAACAGCAGTTGTTTCACCAGGTTGTGATTCTTTAGCTACCAACTGTTCTGGATCCATATTTTCTTTAGTGTGTCTTAGGACCCTAATAAGCAATACACCCATAAGACTTGGTCATAGGGGCCCAAATTCAACAAAAACCTTAAGCATATGTTTAACTTTAAGCACCTGAATAATCCCATCTTTATAAGCAAGGCACTTAAGCATTAATTTAAGTTCCAGTAAAGTCAATTAGCTATATTGCATCTTAGTGGCACTTAAAGTTAAGCATGTGCTTAAGTGTTTGCGGCTCCTCTTCTCCGCTTCTTTCCCCTTTTCGCTTGGCTTCCCTGCTCTCTGGCCACTAATAGATCCCTACTTCACCAGCTGTTACTCAGCTAGGAGCACAAATGTTTTAGAAAAAGTCAAGGCCAGTAACCTGATGATGTGAGTTGAGAAAAAAGCGGTCACTCTATAGATACTCCTGTATTTTATTCCAGTATTATTCATCTCTTGCCACCTTCACTCACTCTACATAGTAAGGTAATGGAGCCCTTTTGTTTAACCCCGTAAATGTGCTTTATCTTCCAAAAACATGTTTTTCTGCTTCTTTGATTTGCATTTGAGTTGTCTGTTTCCTATGCTTTGTTCCTATGATTTTAGGTTCAGTCTGCTGGTTTTCTCACATTTAATTCTGTGCAGCATGTATGTCCCCTTGGAAACAGGAATTACGAGGTCAGTTTCAAAGATTTTTAGAAGAAGATGCACACGGACTCCAGTCCTGAAAGTGGATTTACACAGGCAGACTCCTGCAGATCTGACTGTAGGGCCAAGAGCGTTATAGTACTAACCAGTCACATTTAGGATGGAAAACAAATCTCTTCATTAGCCATTGTGCCCACTTGGTACCCAGGGAGTAGCCAGGTGATGAAATTACTTGTGGAAGTAGGTTGCTGTCCAGAGCTAAGCTACTTGGAGTTCAATTTACAGCCAGCCCAGCATGTTGTACACAAATTGGTACGGCACAAGATGTTTTGCACAAAGATACTGTAATTTACCAGACACAAAGTATTAAGAAGTCATAAAGTACATGGCTCATTTCATCACAGGATGATGAGAAGGAACATAACTCTCAGCCTCGTTAGGCACTTGAAGTTTTCATCTGAAGCATGCCCCCCCCCCTTTTTTTGGGGGGTCCACATTGGCTTTGTCAAGAAGAGGAACTGGGCAAGCAAAAGATGTCTAAAAATGTGTTGTTCCACACCTTGCTCCCTGAAGCCAAACCATCTGGTCAAGGGGACTGTAATCACCTGGTCAGGGAGAGTGCCCTCTACTGGGTAACAAATAGGCATGTAGCTGACAAGCACCCTATTAACTCAATCATTTAAATTTCTGGTTAGGAAGACTGCTGCAAAATCTGGAAAGAGAAGAAGAATACAGCCATCCATGTCACCTTTAGTTAGTCACCTGAATGAACTCTTATCTCAAAACAATCATTGCAACTGCAAAGTTGCGCTGGAGAGCCCACCTTCATGTCAGTTCCAACGGATAGGAGAAAGATGACTTGTATACATGTGTTGTTATCCAAGTGACAACTTGGCTATGTTAAGCTAAATCCTTCTCAGAAAGTACGTACCCCTGAATGACTAAAATGTGTGATGTGTACTTGCATTTCACTAACAAATTTAGTCTTAGTTGTCTAGAAACTCCACTGAATCAGTAATTCAGTTGAGAGGGCTGAGGCTGAAGAAACTCATTACACTAACTTATAACTATGTAAGTTATCCAAAGAAGCCCTCAGTGTTTCAAAGAAAGCAGCCTAAAATTCACACAGATTTTGTGGTCAAGAGAATTAGCAGCTTCTTAGACAAGAAAAGGAAGAAGCTTTGAATTGGCTTGTAAGCTAAAGATTTTACCACTATTTAAATCTTTGGTCAATGTGGCATAACAGCCACTGATGAAATTCCAGAGGAATTAGAATACCTTCAAAATAATTACCTGCATATTTTGTTTTGGGTTTAATGTGTGATTGCCTTGTGTTCATCAGTGACAAAGCTTTGCTGTGAGTATCACCTGGGCAAGATAACTTTGAAATGAGTTGATATTCCTTGACGATTAAGTTAACTTGTCTGAATTCTTCTGTAGAATTGTTTGGTTAAACTCCCAGGGGCAGTCCCATAATTCCATTAGCAGATAAGATTGATTTGAGGTAAGGGATTTGAGGAACTATAGCTCCATTTCAATACCAAAATCATTTCCCCGGACTACTATAGAACTAGGGAAGTTTGGCTTTGTAACAAACTTGTGATAAGACCTTGAATTAATTGAACTGATTTATTGTCTCTTCAGTTATAATTTCCCATGTTCAGTTTTTGTATTGTAAACATCATCTAACAATTTTTATTTTGTTTTCTATAATTTTTATCTGCTTTGTGCTATTTTGGTTAATAATATTCATACATTTATAATAATTCTTTAGTCTTAAGGAACAGATCTACAGAACAGTGAGGAACTTAGTAGAGGTATCTGGTTAATTTAAATAATTTAATCAATGTATGTTTTATAACTTGTCTTTTGCACCTATTTTCTGTAGAAAAATGGATAAAGTAGTGAATAAAAAGGAAACATTTCATTAAAATGTTCAGGAAAATTTTTGAATAAACAAAAAAATCATTCACTTTTAAAATCTGTGGAATGAAAATAATTGAAATTTTCACAATTCTTTCCTGACTTTTAATAATCTAATTATTAAAAGCATTATAATATTTTTCATTTTATTTCTTTACATTGCGTCTTATCACAGCACAGTGGGGGAATGAGTTTTTAGCTGCATTCTGATTTTCTGGCCACAGAAGATGTGAAACAGGAAGCTTATTACAAGAGATAATAACTGAAGTCCAAGATAATTGTTTAATATTTGTTACCTGTGTAGAAAACTCCTTCTAAAATCTTCCTGCAGATGTCACTCTGTCACTGTAGAATCAGGCTTAACATTTTTCTTTAACAGTCAGAGTTGAGTCTTATTCACAAGTTCTGCTGGGAACCAGTTCAGTGGGTTTGCAATTAATGACACAAGATATACCAGTGAGCCCGATCCCAAATCTGATCTCAGTAGCTCCATTCCCTGCAGATTTACACTGGTGTAACTGTCAGGATCTGATCCCGCATGTTTAAAAAGAAAAGGTTCTGTACAAATTCTAGATACTCAATAGTCTTGATTTGGTGTTTTATCGTGTCTCCCTTGAACTCAATTGCAAAACTCTTGTTAATTTTAATGGGTACAGCGTGAGGTTCTTAGACAGTAAATTATGTGTGTGCATGTGAGGCTGTTGGATTGTTTTTATCGATTGATGGAATCTTCTTAGCATTAGTGGAGACTTCTGCTTTGCTTCAAGGTTTACACAAGAGCCCTTCAGTGCACAGGAGTGAAATCTGTAGTTGAGCCATCCTTGTTTGCGAATATAAAAATGGCAATTTGTTTGAAAATATCAGGGATCTTTTGTTTTCTGGGTCCAAATGCTTACAAAAAAGAGCTGTCTTTCTGTCACATTGTGTCAAAAATTCCTACTTCTGTTTGCCTGTATATAAATGCATGCAACTCTTTTCAGGGAATTAATTCACATTTATGTACAGCGCTCATGTATGTGTGTATTGAATAGATGCTTGTGTATAGAATGTAAGTGATATACATGTGTATACTTTATGATACGTGTGTATTCTATATGTGTATGTAATGTGGGTGGAAAGAAGACATGCAAGTGTATGTGATTGTGCAAAAATACATGCAATGCAACCTTAACTATCTGAAACAAAGTTATCTGAAACAGGGTTATATCCTCTGACATCCACTCTCTTGATTAGCCAGAATGTAATGTAGTTTTATATATGAAACTAGGATTCATTGTCTTGCAAGAGGGGAGAGGCTTAAGGGTAGAAAAATAATAGGAATCCTTGGGAACATCGTATGTTTCACCCACCACTTGCAAATTCTGGTAACTTTGAAACCAGGTATCCTATCTCTGTTAATGTGTGAGTTTAACACAATCTTTTCCTGTTAAGAAGGACTTAGGATTTTTAAGACCTTTACTTGGTGGGTGTCACTTGCTTCCTCTGACATGTCTTTCTTTGACACACTGAATCTCTTGGTTTTTGGCTTTCAGTTCAAGCTTCTGAATCGCAGCATCTGTCAGTGGTGCGATAAATTCTCTATGGTGATAAGAGGACAGCTGCTAATAGCAAGAGTAAGGATGGAATTTTGGCTCTTTCCTATTGTGTGAGAGATTACAGTCAGCAAAAAAGCACTACACACATGATAAAAAGGCACCTTTTCTGCACGGTTTACTATTTTCCTCCAACCTAGCAGCATCTTTTCCATCCATGCTAGGCTGACAGATATGCACATAGCAGAATCCAACACTAAAAGGACTGGAATTTATTGACAAGGGTGGACTCCGTATGTGCTGTATGCAAAAATAAAGGAGTTGCATTATTCATGTTAAACATACGTTTTGAGAAAAGGACATCTGCTTAATAATAAAAAGAATCACATTTTGGAACTAAACAGTGGGCCTGCTCCCGCTCCCACCAAAAATCCCTGTGAATTAAATGGGAACAAAATCAGAACTATTTTGCCTAAGTGTTTTCTGTGGTGTCTTGAATTCTGGTAGTGTGGTTTTTCATGTTTAAAAACCTTTTGTATATAAAAACAACAGCTGGACATCATAACACCATAGGGAGCATTTCTAGATAAAATGTTTTAACTGTAAAGACTTAGTTTCTTCAGTTTAATGGCTGTAGTTTAGTTATTTACAGTGAGGATGAAACTGTAGGGGTTGGGGGATAACTCAGAACTTGGCTTTGGTTGATAGAATAATTTTGGTGGGGTGGGTACTCTCAAATTTTTCCATTCCCTAATGTGCAAATCTGATCATTCTTGCAAAAAAACAACCCCAAGTCTCTATTCACTAGGTCCAAAGTTTAATAGCAAAGTGCTGTAGGGAGGATCTGTGCTACTAAGACATCATAACGGTGTAAAACAACTTTGTTAAAAAAAATACCCCTCCTATACACGACAAGTCAGGCTGGGATTTTCAGTGGAGCCTCAGGGAAATGAGGGCAGGATTTTCAAAGGTATTTAGGTATTTATAGATGCAGATAGGTGCCCAGTGAGGTTTCCTTAGCACCCAAGCAGGTTAGGCACCTAACTGCATTCCCTGCTTTTGAAAAATCCTACTAGGTGCCTCTGCCTCTTTAGGTATCCCAATATTTTTGTGAATCTAGCTCTGGGTGCCTGATCCTTATTGACATTCAAGAGGAGTCGGGTGCCTAACTCCTTTAGGCTCCCGAAAATTCCACCCTATGTTTCATGTGCAGCATAGGCCCCTAACTCTGGCCTGCAAGATTCTGATTTAAGCCCTGATTAGCTGGCATTTGTATTAATTTAATGCTGGCTTCTTCAAGCTTGACCTGTTTAATATCTGATATGTCCTTTATCAGAGGAGTGCATCCTGCACTTGAAGGGAAACGACCTGGATCATCCAACAGGTCTCGTTGCTTTAATTCCATTTGCTGTGCGTCTTTAGATGTGGAATACACTGACATGACTCCCGCAGGAGCAAGCAATGATATACTGGAGACAGTAGCCAAGAGGGAAAGCACTGCAGTAGTTTGCAATAGTGAACTGAAACAGGTGTCACTTTAATGCAGCATGTCTAGCAGTTTTCAGGTGATGGAGGAAGGTTAATAGTACAGAGAGAGAAAAGTATCCCTTTCCCACACCTAAATTGTGTGCCTATTTAATGGACTCTTTTGCATTTTACAGTTCTGGAATTCCTAGATTTGAGAACCTCACAAATGCTAATTGATGTTGAATGATAGCTAATAATATATCCTGCAATTATTTACTGCCTCTTATTCCAAAGGATTCTGGAGTATGGAGTGCTCATCCATACTTTAGCAGTTCATCTAAGAGATTCTAGAGATGGGCTGGAACCCAAATGCCTCTGGATCTAACAACTCCAGACTGAAGATTCAAATCCAGATGTGGATCTAGTTTTGAACTTTGTGACTGGTCCTTATATAAAATGCTGAGCCAAAATGTGACCCCTCCATTGACCTCTGAGGAAATCCTGATCCAGAACCTAACTTTATATATGGTCCCATGTTTAAGTCACCCTTATGCTTAGGCCATAGGGAAAGTGTTTGCACTGCTGATGAATTACCATATATTATTTATTTGTGAATTACCCTGGAATTGTTTATTAATTTGTGAACACTTCTGATTTACTCTAAGATTTTTGTGTGAGGTAGTAGTGATGGAGGCTTATGTTAAACTGTATTAGAAGTTCAAGATCAAAGGAACTATAGAGAGAAGTATGTGTGCAGAAATTTTTCATTTTGGTGTCTGTGCATTTTAAATGAAGTTGGTCATTTGGACCAATTAATACATTTTATCTTGTGTACTCAAATCTTGTGATCTGTTGGGGGTGGGCATATGTAGAAGATGTTTTGCTTATTAATTTATCATTAATGTATTCTTTAAGTGCCCATAATGTGCTTGAGTGATTCAAAACACAAAATACAGGCTGGCGCTGCCTTGAAGAATTTGCAGATTAAGTAAGATATATGGTATAGTGCAAACAGAATGCACTGGGAAGCCCAGAGGAAGGAATCACTATTATTATTATTTATTGACTTGCTTCTTACTGACATTCCAGAAGCAATAGTACCAAAATTCAGGTGTGTCTTTTCCATTTCTAACATCTTTGATCTCATACACAAGTGGTACAAATGAATTACTGCAGCTTAGAGCTAAGAGTAAACTCCGTAGAGCTGTGCTGCCATGGATTTTGGGTGGGTAACTGGAGTGAGGAGTAGATATTGTGGAATGATAGAAAGAGAGCAGAGCTCAACCCCTCCCTGTCAGCTCTGCAGCCGTAAGCCACAGAGAGCAATTAGAGTTGAGTATATGGCCATCCCTGGCAAGCCAAACTCTTTTCCTGGGTCAGCTGCACAAGGAGCTGAAGAGGCACAGATGCTTTCTCCTGAACAGAGCTGGAATTTTGAAGGGCAGCTGAATTTGCTAATGTTCTGTGTTTTGATACAGAATGTGAGAAATGTTGATGAGGCATGAGGCAGAACAGCTTGCTTTGTTGCTGCTGTATTGACTCTGCCGTGCTGACAGTAGTTTAAAAAAAATTGTTTTTCTACATAAGCTGAGTAAATATATAGAACTTGGGAGACAAATAGGGAACAGCTATGCGCAGTAGCATGGTCTTCCTTTCATAGGGTAGCTTTCCTGCCCAGAATTGCACTTTAATTTAAAATCATTTTAAAATAATGATGGAAGGATGACATTTTTGGGAACATTTGTCCTGTATTAATATGGCTAATTTTATCCAAGTTTTGCCATGTGGCTGTACACTGGGATTACAATGGGGTCAGATTTATTTAGTTGAACATTACACTGAGGTCCTTAATGCCGAAGTATTACCTAGTGTGGTTTTTTTTTGAGGAAAAAAGTACGTTCCTGGGAAATTATTCAGTAGATAGGCTAGATCAGGCTTTTGCAGCCAGAGGCTCACTTGAGGGGCTGTGCTGTAGTGGTACCACAAGAGATATTCTAGTGGACACAGGTAGAGTTACCTCTGGGAAACTCATTTGCATCCTCTCTGTCACCATATTAACAGGTTCAGTATGTGTGTTCTCCATGATGTGCTTGATCAGCATGATTCTAAATTGTGGAGGTGCAGGGGGACAAAGCCATGGCCCCATCAACACCTTATTTCATTTTGGGTGGCTAATGCTGATAAACTGCTAGCAGGCAGCAATGCCTGCATTGCCATATGAGAATATATCTGGCCTTCTGCTCCCTCTAGTCCAATGTGCCCTCAGTTTCTCTCGCCTGCTTTTAACATTTCCCTGCCTCCTCACAGTTTCCAGTCCAGTTTCCTAACTTACCATTGAAAGCAATGGTAGATAGTGGCCACCTTGACTAAGGGCATCCTCATTTTCATAGACAAAGACTACAGGAACATGGTGACCATCTTGATTTAGGGCAGCCTGTGGCTTCAGTCCCATGCAAAGTAATGGGAGATGGTGGCCATTTGGTGCAAAAGAACATGAGATGCTTAAAACACGATCAAAACCACATACTGCAAGCACTCAATGCATGTCCCAGGACCCAGTTTGACAGGGGCTCCCTGCACAGCTGAAGCATGGGAGGTGCTGAAGCAGGGCTGTGGTCACTAATGATTACAAACCATCATCATCTGATGGCTGTTGAGTATCCTAGTGAAAGGAGTCTCAGTTCATTTCCCACTAAGGAAGTGTCTTCATCACAAAAATCGCCACCAGAGTAGACACCACTGGTGGCAGTCTCAATGGAAAAGACCAAGGAATGAACTGGCCTAGAGACTAAACTACTTCTCTCTCATCCTTAGAGGTGGTCCCCTCCAGCTCAAGGGTTGAGGGATATTGGTGGGACAGCGTGGGCACTCTGGTGCTGCACTTGCTTTGTGGCTTAATAGAGGATTTCAGGTTCCAGGGCTGTCGTTCTGGCAAGTGTGATGAGAATTAAATTCATAGAAACACAAGCTAAAGTTGGAAATACAACATTCCACCTACGTCTCAACAACTTTGTTGTCTTTTAACGCCACACCATGCTCTGGCCCCAGCACCTGAAAAACAAATCAAACCTAATTACATGTACACCAACCTAACAAACTTGGAAAGTCATTTTTATAAAAAGCTGTCCAAAGCCATTTTGCCAGGTATTTTTTAAAACGCAGCCACCGATTCAAACACAATATTTTCCCTTAAAAAAAAAAAAAAAAAAAAAAAGGCAAGGTAGCAAAGACAATTCAGATATGGAGTTTAGCACTCGGTGGCCTGATTTTCAGATGTGCTGACACCTGCAGCTCCTATTGACTTCTGTGGGTTTTGTGGGTGCTCAGCACTTCTGAAAATGTGGCCATTAGTGAGATGGCAAAGGCCACAGAGCAAGTCATTGTCCGATCTGGTATCAGAACACAGCAGTCCCTTTGCTATTAGCCCAGCCATAGTTCACTAGTCCGCGTTGCCTCTCACACTGTTGATATGCCCCCTTTAGTCTTCACAGGCCATGCTGGCTGTTCAGCAGATGAGTCAATTCAACACAAGGCTGATCACTGTGGGAGGGAGCTTGTGTTGACCGTGGGAGCAAATGCAGCAACCCAGACGGCACCGCTGCTCACAAGTGTGAGCTGATCCGAGGTTTCCTACAAACCGGAGGGACTTGTGGCCATGAGTTTCATGAATCTCAAAGGCCACCCCGGGACACTGTCAGGGGGACTGTGAATAACCTGTGTACTGTAGAAATGTTCTTTAGTGACAAATTTTCAGGAGTCATAGTGTTAAAGATTGGAAGGGATCAACAGAAAAACTAGTCTGACCTCCTGTATATCACAGGCCACCAACACCATCCGGCCACCTCCACACCAAACCCAACAACCAGAATTAGACCAAAGTATCACAGCCCTTGAAAAACTGAACTAGTGTGTGCAATGGTCAAAGAATAGCAGGGAATGAGGTGCACCAGTGCCTGAGGCCCCGGCAATGGGCAGGGCATTGATTTAGTGAGGTATCCCCAGACGATCCCAGCAAGTGATCTATACTTCAGCTTCCTGCAATAACTAGTTCACAATCTCAGAGATCATTTCACAATGAAAAGAGCTAGGAACTTGCATTTAAAGACAAAATAAAATTGAGATTTTCCTTGACATTTCTAGTTCCCCAAAATGAAAGGGCAGGGGTCGGGGTGGGTGGGGAGGGAAAATGGACTGCAGCCTGGCCAGACCTTTAAATAGCAGCACTGTATCTTGAGTTCTTTCCCATGATGTGGTATTGTTTCATGTATGTTGCTTCCACTTGACTCTGATTTGGTGCTGCTTTCAACAAGAGGCCTCTGAGTAGTCAGCAGCAACATCTTTAGATGGGAGCAGGCAATTTCTACAGATGCTGGGCCATATCAGGCAGGAGCGCCGCCAGCTTTTCCGGCGCCCTAGGCGGCGGAAGGTCCCGCCCCCGAAATGCCGCCCCCGACTGCGGCGGCGGAAGGTCCCGCCCCCAAATTTGCAAGGACGGCCGGGGCGCCGGTGCCCCCGAAATAGCAGCGCCCTAGGCGACCGCCTAGGTCGCCTAATGGGTTGCGCCGGCCCTGATATCAGGAAAGATGACTTCTATTGTGCACCCCTTATTAAAAAAGGATGTGATCGTTTTCTAAAGCAATGGTCCTAAACACTATAGCTTAAAACAAGGTTACCACAGCAGGGCCAGATTGTGAACACCCCTGTATTGAGGAGCAGTTATTCATATGGGTAAGCCCACGCCTAGACATGTGTGCGATTGCTCACCAATGTGAGTAAGAGGGGCACAAAATGTCCCACAGTGG
Source organism: Platysternon megacephalum (assembly GCA_003942145.1). Lineage (NCBI taxonomy): Eukaryota > Metazoa > Chordata > Testudines > Platysternidae > Platysternon > Platysternon megacephalum. Next base: position 1,209,502 of record QXTE01000172.1, read on the forward strand.
TTCGAAGCATTACTGTTGTATATTTATGTTTAATAAGGGATGCCAAAGGGAGATGCACAGGTACCACACGGTGGGCATGGGATAGATGGATGGGTTGTGATTTTGATTTGTGTGTGGCCGCGCAGTTCTACCTCTTACATTCCCCAAGCTCTGTGCACCATATCCTGTAAGTGGATGCAAAATACACCTCTACCCCGATATAACGCTGTTCTCGGGAGCCAAAAAATCTTACCGCGTTGTAGGTGAAACCGTGTTATATCGAACTTGCTTTGATCCGCCAGAGTGTGCAGCCCCGCCCCCCCGGAGCACTGCTTTACCGCGTTATATCCGAATCCGTGTTACATTGGGTGGCGTTATATTGAGGTAGCAGTGTACCTATGAAATGAGTAAAAGAATTATTTATCATTGTGTTTCCTCTGCCCCTCAGCTAGAAAAAGCCATGGCTGCATTATTATTTCATATCACTTCTGACATGAGGAGATCAAGCAATTATCACCTTTTTGAATGTCAACCTTTGACAGCGGCAGAGAGACCAACTGTGGCTACTGCACATAAACAGAGGGTTATGGGCACATTGTGGGAGGGGTACTGGTGATTGACTTTCTGGTTTTGGAATGTATTTGTTTCTGTTTTGATAGACTAGTCAATTATTAGGATGTGGACTTGTCACACATCCTTGCCAGGCTTACAGATATCATCCCAAGTGGACTGCCTAAAAAAAGGGCTGGCATCGCATCACATGGAATGACCAATGATGCATCATATATTTTTAATAGAGAGAATGTTTTAATAAACATCCCCCTTCCTAAAACACTGGGTTTTAAAATAGGCTTTGCCTTGAGCCATGTAGCTACCCAGCTGTGAATTTTATAAGGCAACAATCTCCACATCGTTAGATGTTATGACTGATATTCTAGCTACTGAAATAATAACTATTTACACACAGAAAAGTTTCAAATTATAGTTAACTGAAGTACCTTTCTATGGTGGAAAAAAAAAAAGAGTGAAGCTCCATATTTTCCATCTCTCTGTGAGTTTCAGATGAAATGTGCTTAGCTTACACATCAAAAGATACTTTGTGTACCTACCAGCTCTGCACACACAGTCTGGGGACTTGAAAATCAAGCTGGACTTTTTTGTGTGACTTTTGCATTCCTAGTTAAAGACCCCACAATCCAAACTCAGCTGAAACTTTGTATTGATGTGGCAGAATAGAATCCAGCTCACTCTTCTGTAGCTGCATTGGCTATATGGTTCTAGTAGTAAAAAACGTGATTTTTTTTGGTCAGAAAAGTAAGCTGATATGATTCAAAGACTGAGTTTAGAGGGGCTATATTTAGAGGGGAAGAATAGTCCAATGGTTAGGGCACTAATGTAGTGTCTGGGAGGCCTGGGTTCGAATCCCTGCTCCTGTGTGATTGTGGGTAAGTCAGTTAGGTCCAGGTCCTCCAATTAGGTTAAGCTCCTAATTTCCACTGAAATCAATAGAAGTTAGGAGCCTGAATACCGTAGCCTCTAGGATCTGGGCTAGGGTTGCCAGGCATCTGGTTTTTGACCAGAACGCCCAGTTGATAAGGGACCCTGGTGGCTCCGGTCAGCAGTGCTGACCGGACCTCTAAAAGTCTGTTAGGCAGCGCAGCGGGGCTAAGGCAGGCTCCCTGCCTGCCCTGGCTTTATGCGGCTCCTAGAAGCAGCCGGCATGTCCAGCTTCTAGGTGCAGGGGCAACCATGGGGGCTACCACGTGCTACCCCCGCCCCAAGCATCAGCTCAGCAGCTCCCATTGGCTGGGAACCGTGACCAATGGGAGCTGTCGGGGTGGTGCCTGCGTGTGTGGGCAGCGCACAGAGACCCCTGGTAGTGCCTCCGCCTAGGAGCCAGACATGTTGACCACTGCCGGGAGCCGCCTGAGGTGAACGCCGCCTGGAGCCTGCACCCCTCACCCCCTCCTGCACCCCAACCCTCTGCCCCAGCCCTGAGCCTTCTCCTGCACTCAAACCCCTCCCAGAACCTGCACCCCATCCCGCACTCCGAACCCCTCGGCCTCAGCCCAGAGCCTTCTCCTGCACCCCAATCCCCATATCCCCNTCTCCTGCACTCAAACCCCTCCCAGAGCCTGCACCCCATCCCACACTCCGAACCCCTCGGCCTCAGCCCAGAGCCTTCTCCTGCACCCCAATCCCCATATCCCCGGCCCCACACCAGAGCCCACACCCCCAGCCAGAGCCTTCACCCCCTCCTGCACCACAGCCCCTTTCCCCAGCCTGGTGAAAATGAGAGAGTGAGTGAGGGTGGGGGAGAGCAAGGGAGGGAGGGGGGAATGGAATGAGCGGGGGTGGGCATTGGAGAAGGGGCAAGGAGGGGGCAGGAGGCAGGGCAAGGGTGTTGGGTTTTCTGCAATCAGAAAGTTGGCAAACCTAAGGGCCTTAGCCTCTCTGTGCCTCAGTTCCTTGTTTGTAAAATTAGGGTAATAGTACTTCTCACCACAAGGGTGCTGTGAAGATAAATACGTTCTCTGTCCTAGTGATCATGACTGTGGCAGTGTGGCGGTAGAATTGCCTGCCCTCCCCCCCCCCTATCCATTACATGTTACTAAGTCAACATGAATGAACGTGAGGATAAGTGCTGATGAGGCTGAAGGAAGGGTGAAATTACTGCAGGGAAAGCAACCAACAGGAAGGTGTAAGACACAGAAGAAAGGTTCTGGTTTATCTTCCACTTTCTTACCCCCTCTTGTTGGTTGTTTTTCTGTTTGTAATGCCCCCTCAGTGTGTGGGTTTCACTCACAGAGATTTCAAAGAGTGTTTCTCATCCACCTAGTTGAAAAATGAAAAAAATTGCATTTTTTTTTTTTTTGAAATTTCAAAGTTGCAGGGAACAAAATGGACTAATTTTCAATTTCCCCCCCCAATATTTCTGAAATTTTTCATTTACTGAAAACCAGCTTTTTGGTAAACAAAACATTTGGTAAAAATTTTGCTATTAATTTTGATTAAAAAGTCTCAATGTTTTGAAAACTGAAAAAATTAGAAAAAAGCAACAGGTTTTCCCAAAAAGTTTTGTTTTATAAAGAAGGCCAGTTTTTCAAGGCAAATATTTTTCCTTTACCAGCTCTAATTTCATACGTTACCCTTTTGCACGGTGACAAAGTTTCATTCAGGATAGCTTATCATACAGAATAAGCTGAACTAAAAGCAAAATCTGACCTAGGTGTCAGCTGACTACATACATAGATCAGATTTTGTTGTCAGTTATGATGATGTAAACCTGGAATAATCCCACTGAAGTCAATGGAGTTACTCTGCATTTACACCTGCAGAAGTGAGAACAGAACCTAACCCTCCCTGTATAAAAATAGAGAGCGTGTCATCTTTAGGCTGTAGGCTCAAAGTCAGACTAGGTCAGTAATGACTGTAATTTGTTACCATTTGATGGCTGTTGAGCATTTTAGGTGAAATGAATCTGTGGGTCTTAGTCAACTTCCTAATGGAGTGATCCATGGAAGAACCCACAAGAGGGGCTGAGCTTATGGCAGTGAAAGAGTCAGTGAGGTTTCCTTGAACCATCCCCTGTGATTGGAGGGGTGGCATATTTTGGATGCCATGCCCTCCCCAACCTCAAATCTGGGGGCAGAATGATTGTGGGCATGCTTCAGGAATGGTTGCTGCTCCGCTAACTGCCTCCCCCTGGCGACATGACTCCTGTCCTGTGGCTGCACCCAGGGCCGGCGCAACCCATTAGGCGGCCTAGGCGGTCGCCTAGGGCGCTAACATTTGGGGAGCGCCGGCGCCCCGGTCGTCAGCGGTATTTTGGGGGCGGGACCTTCCGCCGCCTCTGTTGGGGGCGGCATTTTGGGGGCGGGACCTTCCGCCGCTTAGGGCGGCGAAAAACCTGGCGGCGCTCCTGGCTGCACCAAGGGTGCCCAGATAGAGTTCATACATGTCTGAGTTGTACTATTTCCCATCTGGTTTACTATGCCGAAACCCCCAGGCTTTGCAGGGGAACGGCACGGAGGAGAGTAGCTTCCCCCACTCCCTTCCATTCCCCTGCCCCCCGTACTCCGTGGAACTCCATTTGCACAGAGATCCGTTAGAGGAGGGGTGGGACAAAAGGCAGGCATCTGGAAAAGGGAAGATGTGTGTTCCCCATCATGGATTTATAGACATTTATTCACCACTTGTTTTAGCCCCTTGTTTTTCTCTGAGCCTTCAGATGCAGCTCTTCCTCTTCAGCATGATGATGATGGCGATTATACCTAGAAGTGTACTGTCTAAATGAGGCACATAAGCAAGTGGGGGTGCAGGACCGGGGAGACGGGGGAACAAAATAAATTCACCCCTGGTCAGCACAAGACCTAAACCCTCTTGGCTTAAATTGGCCTTTGGTGTTGCATAGACCTTCTTCTGCCCTTTGCAAAGGGGTGAGTTTCACCTCAGGCTGAACTGCCTTGCATTATGCTACCGTCTGCAGTGCAACAGCAAAAGAAAGATTAGAGTAAGTCAACAGGAGTAGTTCATGGCTTTCTATCTCTTTCCATGTCATTTCAGTTTTCCTTAGTTTAATAAAGCTAGTTTTCACACAAGGATTCTCAGCTCTTTGTGTGTGACTGCCCATCTCAAATCTAATGCACACTGATCTCTAAGGGCCCTGATCTCATGTATATGCTCAGTTCTTGCTAATTCACTGGGAGTTGAGAGCACTCACTTTGCAGGGTTGGGACCTAGCATTGATTGGTATAAAAACAGATCAAATATGTTATCTATTGCTATCTGAGCAATGCTTCTTACAACAAGCATGGGTTTCACTCAATCCAGTATTATCCATGCACTCAGAGCTGTTGTTCCTAGGGTGATGTCTCTAAGTAGCAGTTAGCTGGCAAGGAAATGTTTCCTCTTCAAAGAAAACATGAGTCAACTAGGTTGCTGCTTGTTTTTGCTTTGATGGCTGCATCTGTTAGACAGTGATTTCCAGCTCATTCCTCTTATTGCTGTCACCCATCATAAACTCTATTCCCAGGGGCTCTGGGAATCTTGTGCTGTACTTTAGAATGATGTGTCTTCGATGAGCGAGGAATGTATTTCTCTAGAGTTCTGCTCCTGCCCTTCTGAATTGTCCAGGCAGAACTATGTAATCTGGGCTTGTCTTCACATCATGGTATAATGCAGTCTGTGCTAGAACAATGCAGCACAGTCCTGGGTTGGGGAGTCCACTTTCCATCCTGCCATGTGAACTAGTGGGCTAGCAATGAGGGCACTACAAAGGGAAATAGACAAGAAGAGGCTTCCCTGTATTTCCCATTTCTCCTAGTATGTTAGCGCAGCTGGGTGCATAAATTGTTGGGGTAGCAAACTGAGGGCAAGTGGACTGACATGAATTGGTGGGTATTCATGAGAGACCTTCTCTTTCTCCCCGGCACATAAAGCAGGTATGGGTGAATTAGCTCCTTCCCTGGAGAAGGAAGAAAGTCTGCTGGTGCCTTCGTTCCCTTTCTTTTTATCTCACGTGAGTACCTGATTTCACGCCAGAGCCAGTGTGGCGTACGCTTCCTGGTGCACTGTTTTGATACCGAAAAGGGAACACTGCATTCCATAGCACAATATTTGCACAGCGTGCACATGGATTCAGTTAAGTCTTGAAAGTCTTTGTGGGTTATGACATTCCCCTAAATGTGCTGAGCTTTCTTTAACCTTTCATAAAACATTGTGATCTTTATGGACTGTATCATATTGTGCAGTAATGTGCTTTATTGTCCACAGAATAAGCTTTTCTTAAGGATAATTGGAAAGCTGGAAATGGCTGCTATCGGCTGATTTTTTTTTAAATACATTATTTCTGAAATGGGCCTGGTGTAATAATGACCCTATCTGTTCAAGATTTAAGATTTGTCTTGGCAGAGAAAATTGATCCATTTCACCTTTGTCTAATGGAAATTTTTATCTGGGATTATCTGTTTATGTAAATGAATGTTCCTCTGAAAAGAGAACTTGAGGGTGCTGTAAATCTCAGTGACACTTCAGTTTCATGGGGGGAAAATTGGAAAGGATTCCAGTATTTATCTGCCTGAAATTGGTTATAAAAACAAAATTATCTTCATGTACCTGCTGCATCTGATGTTTCCTGGGATTTCATTACATTATTTTGAATAATGCGGTGTTACAATAAGAACAGGGTTCTCTGTTAGTAGCTCAGAAGTTGTTGGGGTTGTGTTTTCTAGCGTTATAGCTATCAAGAGAAAGCAGCCAGTTTGGGACAGCAAGCTTCTGTGTCCTAATAGGTACCAGTTAACACGGTCACATTATTGATCTAGCTACATGTAGGGCATTGCAAACACACCACATTCCCTTTTCATATATAAAGTATTAATCTAATTATAAGGCAAAATGTCTTTGGCTAATCAGCATTTGTCTATAGCGGATGGATCAGTACAGTGAATTTAGCATTTAAGCCAATAGGTTTTACATCATTCTTATGATCAGATGATTTAAAAAAAAAAAACCCAAGCAGATTTTGTTGCAGATTTGCCTCTTGAGAACTAGTCGTATTTAAAATATAATGGGCCAAATCCTCAGCTACTGTAAATCAGTGTAGCTCCATTTATGTCAATAATTATATATATCTTTGCCTGTTTACACTAGCTGAGGATCTGGGCCATTAACATAGCTACTGTAAATATTCTTTATTTGTAATGATCTTGGTGGGACTGAATGAAAATAGAAACAAGAATTGATTTTAAAACAGTCAATAAAACAAACAAAAAGTAAGGATGTGTTCTGATCCACTTTTAAAATTAAGACAAAAGACGCAATATTTTCACGTAAAACAACAGTAACCAGTGAATGTTTAGTACCCTGCTAGCCTTGGTATAACTTAGGTTTATATGATAAAATTCTGCTGGAGATGCTTTGATGCTCAAAGGGATCAGGCAGGCACTCAGAAGCAGTAGGACATCAGCACATTTTTTAACATGCACAACTCTCACTGCCATCACTGGCGATGATACTGTGCAGCTTTGCTGGAACAGAGAAGAAGCAAAGCCTACATCTTTGAAAGATGAAGGAAATACAGTGTCCCGTGATACGCACGCAGAGGTACAAAACTTCACCCCGGATTGTCAAATCTGAGCACCCAAAGTTAGCCTGCTAAATCCATATTCAGGCACTTAAATAAGTGACCTAATTCTTAAAAATCATTGGAAGCTACTGGTTGCTCAGAACTTTTGAAAATCACATCACTCATCTAGGTGCCTAGATAAGAAGCCAGGAGCCTACGGTACTTTAGACAACCAGCATGAAATCTTGTTCCATTGAAATCAAAGGGAGTTTTGTCATTGGTTTCAATGAGACCAGGGTTTCACCTCCGTTTTTAAAAATCTTGGGCATAATCTGTGCTATAATTAGGTGCAACACAGGTCTTCCAGCAATTCAACTAGTATAGCAGGTGCTATTAAAAAAAATTCGCATTTATCAATGGCTTTCACCCTGTAGTATCTAAGAGACTGCACATCATACAGTGTGATAGCCTTTGCCCTTAAACAGGCAATATTTACCAAGCCGTGTAACAGTATTTCCCTCCTGCACATCACTCTTCAGGAAATAAAAAGGTAATAAAAATCCCTCAGCACATTTGAGAAGTTATTTTTTTGTCATTGAAAGAGTAAAAAATTGTTTGAATGTTCTGAAAATAGTTATGCAAGAAGTTTGAAGCAAAATTATGAAGATGATACAATTGGCTGTTCTATCTTAATGTTCGATCTTAATGTTCTTCATGTATGGGGCTTTCTCCTCCACATTTCAGGGAATAGAAATTGCCAACGCATTAAATCTTAAACCAAGGATAAGCAGCAGGTTGCAAAACTCAGCGAATCACAACAATCAGATACACCCTATTCTACAGTCAATAGAAGTGCAGAGTTTAAAATACAAGGGCCTACATTTTCAAAAATGACTAGTAATTTTGAGTGCCTCATTTTTGGGGTCCAACTGGAAAAGCCTTCAAGGGGCTTGCTTTTCAGAGAATGGATAGTCAATTGTTCCTAAAAATTAGGTCTCATCAAATTATCTCAAGTTGGGTCACCAAAATCACAGGTCACTTTTGAAAATTTAGGCCAACCCATGGAGAAAGGAAGGAATAGAGCAGGGCAATAGCGGTATCTTATTTTTATATGTAGTAGCAACTTGCATTCCAAAGTGCATTAAAATGTAAACAAACTTCCATAAAAATTAGACACAGAGAGAGTTTCATCTTCCACTGAAATGTAACCACCTCTGGAGGAAAACAGGAAACCGTTTATCAGTACACAGCACTGCTATATAACTGGTTAGGACTAGACGTGAAAAATACTGTGCCTAAATGAAACTGCAAGTGAAGTTATATAAGTGGAACGTTATTACTTGCTGAGGTGGAATGTGGCCAGGTAACCTGAATTAATTCCCCTACTCTGATGAAAAGTGCCATGGGATCCTCACTGACTAGACATGGGCAGCACTGCAATTTTCAGTCCTATCTGGAAAGTCCTTTTGGGCTTCTTAATTTATCCGCTGTTCTCTATTTTGGGGCCAGATTCACCACTGCATTAGACCACTTTTACAGAGGTGTAACTCTATTAATTTCAGCAGAGCTGCACCAGCATAAAACTGGAGTAAACTGGTGCTGAGTCAGCCTCTCCCCGCCCCACACACACACAAACACACACACACACTGTTTGTCTCAGTGCTTGTAGACATCACAGAAGTTGTGAATAGGGATTTGAATGCAGAGAGGGTGGAAGTTTGGCAAATAAGAGCAGGGAATGCATAAAAACATATGGGTATGCTGCAGCTCAAATAAAACTGAAGCTTGGTTCTACGGTGACACTTTTAGATCTTCAGGATGCTGCCGAATGTACTCAGCATTGGGTAAAGCCCTGTGGTGCCCCAAGGAGCAGACAATACGGTGTTGTTGTGGGTAAGTGGGATACATAGCACGGAACAAAGGAAACATTTTATTGGCTACAGAGTTTTATACATAAACAACAGAATTAAAAATGAAGATGATGCAATTCAAACTTCAGCAGTTTTTTCTTCTTCCCAGCCCTACTGTACGTCAGGGTTTAAATGCTGCAGTTCACTTGTGATGCATGTGTGAGGTTGAACAGGGGAAGTACATTCTGCCAGCGTAGAATAAACATGGTATTATAAATTCAGCATGTGGCTGTGCCCTTTTCAATAGATTTCAATGCCTACCTGGCTTGTGTCACTGTACACTGTAAAACTGCATCTCTGTCTCTCCTCTCTGCACCCCCAAAGAGCTGTTACACAGTGAAGAAAAGGAAAAAAAAAGTGGACCATCTGTAGATGCAGATGGGGATTTGTGGATGGTGAACAAGTTGCAGTCACTGAGAAAGCAGAGATGCCCAAAATATGTCATCCAAATTGACCAATCGGGACGATGAGGGGAACATTAGCCTGTTTAGATGCTTATTCTTACAAGCCCACCCCGGCAACTGTGTAGCTCCTGGAGTCAGTCAAACACTCAATCATTCCTTCTTTCCTGCTGCTGCTTAGCAGCCTGAGATCAGAGGCTGTTTTACCGAGCTGTCAGCATATCTGAGACATAGAATCAGAGAACAGGAAGGGACCTCGAGAGGTCATCTAGTCCAGTCCCGTGCACTCGTGGGAGGACTAATTATCTAGACCATTCCTGACAGGTGTTTGTCCAACCTGCTCTTAAAAATCCCAATGATGGAGATTCCACAACCTCCCTAGGCAATTTATTCCAGTGTTTAACCACCCTGCCAGTTAGGAAGTTTTTCCTAATGTCCAACCTAAACCTCCCTTCCTGCAATTTAAGCCCATTGCTTCTTGTCCTATCCTCAGAGTTTAAGAAAAACAATTTTTCTTCCTCGTCCTTGTAACAACCTTTTACATACTTGAAAACAGTTATCATGTCCCCTCTCAGTCTTCTCTTTTCCAGACTAGACAAACCCAATTTTTTCAATCTTCCCTCATAGGTCATGTTTTCTAGACCTATGTTTTCTGGACTCTCTCCAATTTGTCCACCTCCTTCCTGAAATGTGGCGCCCAGAACTGGACACAGTACTCCAGTTGAGGCCTAATCAGAGCAGAGTAAAGCGGAATAATTACTTCTCGTGTCTTGCTTACAACATTCCCGCTAATACATCCCAGAATGATGTTCGCTTTTTTTGCAACAGTGTTACACTGCTGACTGATATTTAGCTTGTGGTCCACTATGACCCCCAGATCCCTTTCCGCAGTATTCCTTCCTAGGCAATTATTTCCCATTTTGTATGTGTGCATCTCAAAGGCCAGCTTGTTTTACAGACCAGGCATATTGGAAGCATTTTTTTTAAGAAGGGGAAATATAGGATATATGTATGAAATATTTGGATACTGTAAAGTGTAATATAAGCACTAAGCATTGATATTATTACTGTACTAAGTAAGTTTTGTTTGTACTAAGGGTTTTGTTTGTCAAAGTTATAACTAGAGCTGTACGGGAACCAGATTTTCCACTTCATGGGAAATTCCTCAATTTGATTTTTTTTTTTTTTTTGCATTCTAACATGAAACAAAACCAAAAAAATTCCCACCACATGAAATCCTAAAAATTTTAATTTGAGATTGATCAAAATGCTTCATTGCAACTTTGACTTTTTTATTTATTATAAAATAAAAGAATTGAAATGAAAACTCATTTTGAAATGGAAAATTGAAATGTTCCATTTTGAAAAGGTTTTTGTTTGCAAAACAGAATTTCATCAAAATTGACACGTTTCTGCAGAATTTTTTGATTTCACTGAAATGACATTTTCTGTCGGAAAACTGTCAACAAGCTCTAGTGAAAACTACGGGAAGGTATGATAAGCCTATGAATATTTGAAAAGCATAAATATGAAGCAGGGTGAAGAATGATTTACTGTCATAAACGTTGGCATAAGTAGTAGCAATGGGATGAAATTAAGAAAGGGAAAATTTGGGTTGAATGGAGGAGGGGACTTGTGCTTCTATGACCCTTCAAGGCTTTTGAAATTCTCCCTCAATATCAGGAAAATCTTGCTGTCAGCAATAGGCTGTAAGGCAGTATTTCAGGGGAAGCGCCATTACTTTGAATTTTTAGACTGGACAAAACACCTGAAAATATACTGTAGGGAACATTCCGGCGCAGGGTGTCCTTAACTTTATATGGATAACAAGATTATCCAGAGTCACAAAAGTAAATGCTGATTTGAAAAAAAAAAAAAATGTTGGGAAGGGATATAAAACCTTGTGCTTCAGGACTTAAGCTGACCTATAACTAGTGGGGGTTTGGAAGAGACACCCAGTTTATCCTGCCTACTGCAGGGTTTCTTGCACTTTCCTCTGAAGCAGCTGGTTGGTCACTGCCCACTTTTGGGAACAGGACATTGGTCTAGATGATATTGGTCTAGGTACCACTGGTCTAATCCAGTGTGGCAATAACTACATTTGGATAACTACCCTAATTACCCATTGAGGCCTCTCCTTCAGCCGCCCCCCCTAATTTTCAGATTAGAGTACTTTACTTCTCTATGCACAACACTACTTAATTCAGGTTGGATTTTTTTTCTTTCCTTCATATTTATCCGTTTTGGGGGAGGGAATATGAGCAGGGGAGGGAAATTAAAACCCGTCTCAGTATAAGAGATTGTCACGCTAGCAGGGGCCTATTCTGCCTTCAGTTATACGGGTGTAGCTCCTGAGTTACTCCTTTGCAACTGAAGGCAGAATCGAGCCCACCGTGCTTAGAGAGGAAAAAAACAGGTTTGACAAATTTGGTCGGTTGCTATACAATGCTGCATATCAATGAGCCCTGAGTCTGATCTCAACTACACCTGTTTTACACTGGTAAAACTCTGTTTACATCAGTGGAGTTACATCAGTTCAGGAGTTACACCAGTTTTTCAACCAGGGAAACCTGAGGAGGTTGAAAAACTGAAAAAGGTTACACCAGTGTAAGTGACTTTCAAACTGTTTTCATCACTGGACCCTATTGAAGTAAACCTGTAGTGTTCAGTATTTAAGCAGAAAGGCAGCTCAGTTGCTTGTTACATTGTTTATTGCAATGTACTGAAAAGTTTATCCAGCCATTGCATTCTGGTGCCCTGCTAACTTGAACTCATGAGCTCAGTACACGGATCGTCGTCATGGTGAATGGTATGGATCAGGAAAGGTGATAGACACTTTGCTCTGATAATCACAGAAGTGAAGGATTAGTCAGTGGGAGAAAGGTGTTATATGAGATTTCCCCATACAGCTTCGCCAACACATCCAAGTCTTACCTGCATCACTTATGCGTACTCCTGGGCCAACTTGAGCAGAGACTGTGGGCCAGATTTGGATCTCAGTTACACCAGTGTAACTTCATTGATTTTTATGGGGTTACCTGATTATGTGACAGGGTAACTGAGTTCAGAATCTGGCCCTGTAGATTGCACAGAGGGTTTGTGATGTGAACAAAAGTTCATTAGGCTCTAGGGTGACACACCCAATTTATTTGCACACGTGACCTAATCAAGATTTTAACCCACGTTGCTAGTGGTAAAAGACAAGACACTAATCCACTGTGCCCTTCAGCCTCTCAAGTACTTTCCCCATTTATTTTCTCACAGTGACTTTTCTTTTAAATATGCATTCAAATATGTGAGGAGCTCAATGGCTTGTGAGGTTCCTAACATAAGGGAGCCCACTCAGAAAGAAATGCTAAGCAACAAGCAGCTGCGTGGTGCAAAGTCTTTCTACTGGCTTCATTTATACAATATAATTGGAGTCAATAACATTTCCTTTGACTTACATGGACACAATGTATCTTATAATGAAGTTATGTAAAATTATTACGACAATGGGTAAAACTTTAATGAGCATAATTATCTCCAACAGTCTTAATTTAACATGTATTGCTCGCTTTTGGATGTAAACTGGTAGCTGTGTGTTGTTGAACAGCTGCTGCATTTCTGTGATGGATGACAGGAGTGTGTGTGTGTGTGTGTGTGTGCACACGCATCTGTGCACATGGACACACAAGTGAGTTGGGGGTCTGTTGAGCTGAACTATGAGACCATTGCCCTACTAGTCAAAAATGGCTGAGATCAATAGGTTTTCCATCCAATGTCAAGCCACGCCTTAGAAACCAAACAGTCGAAGCAAAATCGCAGGTTTGGTTTGAAACCTTTTAAAAGTTTTTCTGAAATTTGGTATGAAAATAATAATAGAACCTTGAAGAGTTCTGGGCACTATACAAGATAACGCAAGAAAAGATGGTCCCTGACCAGAAGTGTACATTATTAGGTAGTATTATTTATTGCCTTTCCCGCTTTGACTAAGTACATGGAAAATACAGGGGATATCATTAAAAAGTCAATACTTGCCAACAATTGTGACGCCGTGAAATATCTGAGACACCACGGTTCCACTTCTGCTTAAGAAATAAGTTTTGTGTTTCAGACATCAATGCGTGACAGCAGTTGGGACAACTGTAATAGTGGCCTCTGTATGTCTGCAGCTCAGATAATAGTAATAACAATACCATAATTACTTATCACACTATCTACTGGGGAAACTGAGGCAGGGAGGTGAAGTGACTTGTCCAAAGCTACACAGCATGAGTCAGGGGCCGAGCCAGGATTAACCCCAGTGGCTTCTGATACATCACAGTGGCCTTTCCTTCTCAAACGGCTTCTACTCTCCTCCTCAGAATTTATTCCATCAGGTAGAGCCTCTGAATAAACACTAGGGTAATCTCTGTTGCTGAATACCTCGGACCAGGTACCCCTGTACCCCTATGTCCTAGCCCTATGACAATTTACACCAGCTGATGATTTGTCTCCAGTGTCCCTTTCACACTGACCTAGCAAAAGGGAAGGATTCTCCTTTGTTCTGTCGACCAGTCCGTGTTAAAGAATGATAACTCTGGATCTGATCTAAAGCCCATTGAAGTCAATGACAGTCTTCCATTGACCTGGAGGGGCTTTGGATCAGGCCCGTACTATGTATTTGGTTAAAGCATATACAGGCCACAAAGAGATGCATCCTTTTCTCTCCCTTCCCATTCCTCTCGTATTCCCTGCTACCGCACCTTCTGCTCCTTTCTCCCTCTGCCCCCACCTACACCCAACAAAGTCTTAGGTTCTTCCGGCTTGTAATTTGTTGCTAATCAGCTGTCAGTGTCGGAGCAATGATAAGAGGTTCATCTCTTGCTGAGGGTAATGGCCTTAAAAGTCACAGAGTCAATGTCAATGGGATCGCTCCAATTCAATCAGAGAGCTGAATGAGGGATGGCACCTGCTGACATTAGCACTCATTTTGAGCTCAAGCATCTGGGCCCTAGTAAATAACCATCAGTGGGTGGGTCCGGGGGACAGGTCATTAGCCCCACGAAAAATAAATATCGCTTCCCTCGATGGCTGCGAGTAATTTAGCTCAGACGAGGAAATTTCACCCTAGATTAAGTATGATGAGCCAATATCAGTCAGAGGAGGCCAAACAGTGAGAGCTTGATGAGATAGAGGGAAATTTATATGCAGCTGGCTGAATGCAAGATGAGTTTAAAGAAATGATGTACTCTTCCCGTCTTTAGCCATGTGCCGGAGCAACGCTAGTCTCGGCTCCCTCCTTACACACACGGCACATTTTTTTCCCCTTTGGTTTTAAACAGCTCCGTGTTTTGCTTGCACATTTTGCAGCTCTTGCATGTAACGCCTTGGAAGAAGAGCTATGCCAGCTTGCAGAGAGGAACTTGCCAGGCCTGCAGGCTTGCGCACTGCTCACGCGGCAGCCAGGCCTACTGGTTTATGAACACAGAGAGAAGGTTTCATTGTTTTGGAGGTCCCCAAGGCCTCTTGCCCACCTCCTTTTTGTTACGCAAATAGTGTAATAAGCCACCTACCGTACCTCGGCTCTGCTTTTTTATTGGTCTCATCAATCTCATCTACCAAATGCTGGGTTGCTTTTAACAGTCCTTTTTATTAGAAGCTGCTCAGTTTGTACTGGGAATCATATCTTACCTCGGCTGGGAGCCTTAATCAGCACATCTCTCTCTCTCTCTCTCTCATTGGCCTGGATACATCCGTGAAGCTCTGGCCAGAGGCTGGGGTCAGTGTCCCTATTATACTCTGAATAGAAATCTAGCATATTGTAGCAGCCTACTCACTCCTCCCCCTCCATTTTGTCTCTGGGAAAGAACCAAGGAGGATCAGGAAAGGATCCGGATACATGTCCTGAGCTCATCCCCGGCTTCCAGTCCTGTGAAGTTGAAGCCAAATGGGACCATGAAGGATCCGGAAAGGACCAATCTGTTGCTGGCAGCATGAACTAATCAGGACGCAGAGAGTGAATGCCATGGACAGAGCCCCTCTATTATAAGGATTTGGGCTGCCAAGGAGAGACAGACCTGTGCTGAGGGCAGAAGGAAATAGATTGGAACCTCAGCAGCCAAATGGAGATGCCAGATACGTTATACCAAGATAGGCATGAAGGACAGAACTGATCTAGTACAGAGCCAATGAACTGAGGCAGCGTGCTTTGCTACAGCCTACAGGGAGACTTCAGCTTTGGCCAGCTCTCAGGAGTTTCCGGTTCTTTGAGTTAAAGAATAATGCTGACAGAGAAATTCTATTCCACAGCCATGTTGCTTTGCTCTTTGTTAACACCTACCCAATGTACTTCATTATGTTTGTGCTTTTGGCTCCCCACGCATCTGATTTGCATATGCTCCCTGCTGTCCATCTGAAATATGTCATCCACCACACATAAAGCAGATATGCAGGTTCCGCCCAGCATAAACAATATGAGGTACAGTGGAGATGCAGTCACTTGTTTTCCACAGAACAACTTCATTATGAAGCAGAGGTTCACCATCATTGGAATAGCAATTTGCACATTGTAACTCATATAATAATTGCACACTTTCATTCTGTTTCCCTGTGAACTAACTTGGTCATTTTTGCCTGAGTTTCCTACTACTTGGTTTTACTGCATACCTCTCTGTTGGTCCAAATATGGGAGCATATCCTCTCTGATTATTTTGTTAAGAAACAACACCAAAATTAAATGTACTGTAGGTGCTTTTTCATGCAGAATTGAGCAGAAGCTAAATTAGCCTATAAAATCAATGGCCAACTTATTTTCCAACATGTGAAAACAAAAAAACCTTCAATATTAAAGTGATTGAAAACTTGGTTAACCTAACTTTCTTCTTTGTTTTCTCTATTTTCCAGGAGCCTTTGGCTTTTGACCAAATCCAGAAATTGTTTCTGCAACGATCCCTGCTTCTTGAGTAGCCATCAGTGTATAAAGACACTATTAACCCTGTCCTACCCTCATCTTGGGCAACTGCATGAAATACCTCTCCTTACTGACATGCCATGCAGCACATTCTGTTATCCAATCTAGGCAGGACAAAAGACTCAAGTTCCTGAGTATTTATATTTGGAGTTTAACATTTTCACCCAAACATAAAATGGCTGAACTTGACCAGCATCTGAAAAGTATTCCTTCCGTTTTCCAGGGCAGATCCTCAGCTGGTGTAAATTATAGTCAAAGGCCCTCATTTTTTAGGACTTGAACCAAAGCCCATTGAAGTCAATGGATAAACGTTCACTGACTGCAGTGGGTTTTGGATCAGGCCCTCAGGTGTCTATGTAATGTACTGCAATGTGCTAGTGAAAGGTTAAAGGTAGCATAGCCTAACCAGATAGATCTTTTAAACATCCAGTTTCCCTAATCTATCTGAATCTGCGGAATCAATAAGGCAGTAGTGGAAAGCTGTGTAAAAGGAAAGTGGATGTATTTGCCCTCTTGCTGGTTTTATGACGGAAAATGTTTTGGCTGATGTTCCGTTTATAGAGGTCTCGATCCCTGTGAGGATGCCCAGCACAAATATAAACCGTACTGAGTATACCGTGCCAATTTTACTCTATAATTTACATCTTGCAGTTGGGCTTTTAGGTTTGTTTTCACCGCTGGAGCCGAAGTGTAAAAGAACGCTACGTTAGCATCACATATTTATGTAGTGCTTTTCATGCAAAAGGGTGCCAAAGTGAGCGTTATCTTATCTGTCTATATTTCTAATCTATATCGCTTTTCCCGTCATAGGCATGCCGTCAGCGCGGGAGTGGAACATGCCAGCTCTTCAAGTGTGCACAGCACCACCGCATAACAGTTTATATATTGTACGTTTTAAGGCTGTATTCTCTATGTAAACTGTTGCACAGTATTGCTGGAACATAATTAAATTTGTGCATCATGTGTATCACACACATACATATAGTACAGACATATCCACACCTTGAATTTTTGCAACCACACTGGTTCAGAGTTGGGCACAAGAGCAAATTAGGTTTTTGCTATTGCTCTTTCCTTGAAGAGGTTGGTCAGTATGTTGGCCACTTCTCTGAGCATCTTGCTAAAGGACCCTTTTTTCTAGAGCTGGTCAAAAATTTACTAACAGACAGTTTCCCACTGGAGAATGCTGACTTGACAAAATCAAAATGTTTCATGGGAAACTATCAATTATCGAAACATTTCATTTCAATCAAGTCCCAATGTTTAATTTCAACTTTATTGTTTCACTAATTACATTAATTGAAACAATAAAGCCACAGTGAAATGCTTCAATAAGGTCAATGAAAATATAAAACAAAATATTGTTTCATGAAAAATTTTAAGAGTTCAATTTTCTGTCTTGAATTGGGAATTTCAAAATCGTGGCATTTCCCACCAAACGGGTATTCTGTATTTTGACCAGCTCTACTATTTTCTCCTCCAGTGTCTCTGGCTGGGGCAGAGAAGCTGGTTGCCTTCTGGAGAATGTAGTGGGTCATCTTCCCAGATGTCTTTCACTCAAGAGAAGGAAGCTGGCAGACCAAGCTGACACCTCCTTCTGAGGAGAGAAGCCAACCAACTTACTCCTCTCACAGCCAAGAGAAGCTGACAGGTGGCCCTGGCATCTTCCACAAGGGCAGCCATCTTAATGCACTGAAGTTGTTATTCACTTGTAATAAGCATAAAGACTTCAGTTGATTCCACCTGTTGTCTCTTGTCTAATGCTTAGATTGTAAGATCTTCATCTCCAGGTTATGAGTTAATACAGTGAGCAGCACAATAGGACTGAGGCTGGTTGGTGCTTCCTCATTGCCCTCTTCCCCCGCTGCCACTCCACCCCTGGGGTGGCAACTTACCCACCCTAGGCTTGACAACCTGCACTTGTTTGCTGTCTGCTCCAGCCAGTGAGCTGGGCTAAAGACTGCTAACTGCCCTGTGCCACCTCAAGGGGCCAGGGCCCTAGAATTGTTACAGACACATACCGTGCTAGCCAATTGACAGAGGATTGTCAGCCACTAGGTGGCGTAGTGAGATGGAGTGGCCTCCCTCTGAGGCTGACAGGGAGGAACCACTTGAAGCCCCGACAGAAAGTTCTAAGAAGGCAAAAATGCCTTTAAATAAAGATACATGCATATTGTGCTTCAGTCTTTGGACAGTTGTTACAATCTCAGCAATTCTTCCTAACCTTGGGCAATATTTTGCATTACACCTGTTGCCCGCTATCTGTTTTATATCTATATCTCCCCAGAAGCCCCAATTTCTGAATGGCCTTGGGGACATCCAAAAAAATACAGACAGCCTCAATTTTTGGATCATGAAAATCCATTCCTATAGGAAGTTAACTTTTGGGGAATAAAACTGAAATTAGGATATTCTGAAATTCAAAAAATTGGGGTTCAGACAAACGGCTCTTACTCATATACAGAATAACATTTGGGAATGATTGTGCTATGGATCCATAGCCAACATCATTTATCCCATCCCTTACAATCTTATTTTCTTCTGTTACCAAACACTAGTAATTTGGTCAACAGATTAGTCCTGTAACCACACACTTTGTTACCATTAACAAAATACAGTTTTATACAGAGCAAACCTGCATGTTTCTCCTGGTACTGATTTAGTCCTCTGATGGATGAAGCATATAGTGTAATGGATGAATCTACCTGGAATAACAAAGAGAGTTTTAAAAAACTTCATTTTTTCCAAAGTGGGACATTAGGATCCTTTAAATTGTCCCCCCCACCCCTATCAAACTAATTTTACAGCTCCAATCCAATGGGCATGACAGAATGTAGAGACTGGACTATCCAAAGGATCAGCATCTGGCTTCCAAAGATGCAAGTGGACAAAACTAGAATGATCATCTGCCCTGAAAGAAATACATCTTTTGTTGTAATCTCTACCAGAAATCGGAGATACAGAGATATCTTAGCACATTGCAAATAGCAAGGATTTTTTTGCTGTATAAAATGCTAACTATTTTGTTTACTCTGCTACATAGTTAACCCTATTTAGGTCCCATCCTATGGACTCAATCCTGCAAAAGTATCCATAAGGATGGACTCTCAATGGTGGAGATGTTCCAAGTAGTACAGGGGATTTAGCCATATATAGGTCATTAAAATTCCATCTTCCTTTGCACTGCTTTGAAAATCTCAGCAGGACTCCTTGTGTACAGTTCACCTGCATGGATCCCTTTGCAAGACTGAGGTCTATGGCTGAAACCATCAGCAACAACCATATTTACGGTACGTGTACCTTATTGCACTCACTGAGCTTCGGTGCCCAAATCTGGGTATGAACTAGACCAGGGGTAGGCAACCTATGGCACGTGTGCCGAAGGCGGCACGCGAGCTGATTTTCATTGGCACTCTCACTGCCCGGGTCCTGGCCACCAGTCCGGGGGGCTCTGCATTTTAATTTAATTTTAAATGAAGCTTCTTAAACATTTTAAAAACCTTATTTACTTTACATACAACAATAGTTTAGTTATATATTATAGACTTTTAGAAAGAGACCTTCTAAAATGTTAAAATGTATGACTGGCACGCAAAACCTTAAATTAGAGTGAATAAATGAAGACTCGGCACACCACTTCTGAAAATCTGGCTCTCAGTTAACCTGGTGCAATGTCAGTAGATTCAGTGGAGATGCACCATTTTCATAGAGTGCTTGATCCATTAGCTCATAAAGGATTCAGAAGTAGTTCTTAAGCAAGTATAGGATTAAGTAAGTCTTGCTTGGCTTTTGTTTTGGAAAGTGGATTTCTACGTCCATTTCAAATTTGTTTCTGTGTTGTCACTGAACAAAAGCAGCTTTTCCTTGTATTTTTTTTTCATATTGTTTGTTTTGTCATGTGTTAACTTGCAAATATGTACTTATACAATGACGGGCCAAATTCAGACCTGGAGTAAGTAGGTGAAACTCTACTCATTGTAGCCACTCACAGTGGGTCTGATTTTTGCATTTTGTGTTCTTCCCACCCTGTGATAGACGGTGTTTTGCTATAATTTGGTATCTGTCTCCTGTGTTTGTACACTATCCATTGACAAAGTCCTGATGATGAACTGATTGCCATTATGACAGGTATTGTGTGCATTCTGCCAGCTGACATTTTGAACTTTTCCTTTAATGCAGGCTGCCTGCTCTTATCTGGGAAATGGAGGAGAGGTAGGTATTCCCCAATTAAATCTGGTGAGGTCACATACCTCCTAATTACAGGCTAATTCATTGTGTCTAAATGTGACAGATGTGCTTGGAAAATTGCATTTAATACCTAAATATACACGAGCAACTGAACATGATTGAAAGTGCTTAGCCTCTTTAATTTTTTTACTGATGTTCTGATGACATCTCGCAGGGTCAGCTGCCCCGTTTTCAGGATGCTTTGTATTTGACACAAGGTGGATGAGGTAATATCTTTTATTGGAGCCACTTCTGTTGGAGAGAGAGACAAGATGTTACCTCACCCACCTTGTCTGTTTAAAGCCCTGGGACCGACCCGGCTACAACAACACAGCATATTGTATGTGGCACAACAGTCCTAAAACATTGAATGACCCCTCTTGCATAATATTATTATGTAAAGATAATAAAACAGAAAGCAAGCCAGCCTTCCTGGGAGTGGATACAAGCATTGCCCAATGAGGGTCAAATCCTTCACTATTGTAACTCAGTGTAATTAAACCAGCAGAGAATTTGGCCCTGTATGTGCAGACCAGGGATAATACAAACAAGACACACACATCCAGGAAGATTAAATTTAGAGAATACAGGGAACCCCTTTAAAAAATACTTTAGGTTACAAGATGCCACCCTAGGGATAATTCTGATCTCAGTTACATAAGTATAAATCTGGAATTGAATCAGTGAAGTGAATTGAGTTATTCTGGATTTACAGTGGGAGCAAAATGTTGGTCCCCAGTGTTCAATTTTTGCAGAATAGATGATGATAAGGCCATTATAGTTATTTGGGGGTATCTTCCTCCAGGATTTAAAAAAACAAAAAACATTTGTGTCATACAGAAGGCAATAAAGTGTTGCCTTGTATGCGATATCAAAGCAAAATGTACTATTCAGCAGTATTTCTATTGCATTGAATATGTATTAATTTTTATGGGCATTATTCTCTACAGAATTCACTAAATTGGACTGGCTAAATCCTCATCGGAGATTGTTCAATATTTTGTAATGGTTAGCAATATGTAATGCTTAGTGATAGTCAAGTGCATGGCAGAATGCATCCGTGTCTGCCCCACCTCCCACTCTGAGCCTTGTCTCTGAGGATAGGTCTGCCTCTGACCACTGGTGTTTGAGTAAGACAATTTGGACTAGTCATGGGAATCATTCACATAGGCTCCAGGTTTGTAAAAATTTTGGTGGAGTCCAAGGGTCAGGGAGTGAAGTCCCCAAATTGGCACAGCATGATGGAGGGATGGCTGGGCCAAATCTGAGTGACATTTGACCCCGTGTGCCAGGTCACAACACCTCTCAAATTTAGGGTTGGCGGGCAGGTCCCGTGGGCCCCTCCTTAGCAAAATTCTGGTTGTGCTGCTGGCTCAAATGTGGAAGGGGGCTAGCCCTGATTACTGGTGGAGTCTGGTCTCCACGGTCCCATATAACCCAACACCTATTATCACCCACCATTGTAACAGCGACTACAGCATACAGATAACATTAGAGAATGACTGTGGATAGGCCGGCGTATAATCCCAGCACCAACAGAGACTCAATGTCATGCTTCAGCACTTCTGATATAAGACCCTAATTCAGCCAGGCTCTTAAGCACATGCCTAACTTTAATGCAACTACTTACATGCTTAAAGCCAGGCACATACTTTAGTGTCCTGCTGAATTGAAGTCTAAATCACCCACAGGAGTATACTGTGCAGTGATTTAGGTCTTGAGTGAGCAAAACTCTTAAGCACATGCTTAAATTTAAGCATGTCTATAGTCTCATTGACTTGAGCAGTTTAAAGCTAAGCACATGCTGAAGGGCTTTGCTGGATTGGGGCCTTAGCTGGGACAGAGACAAAGTTGGGTTTAAAGTGAGAAACAGTTGAGCGGCAAGGGGTTCCTCTAGGGCTAAAGCTATGCAAAAGAGTCAAGGAATTGAAAGGCTTTAGTAGTATCTCATTTTCCTGGAAACAGAGGTCAGATGGAAACCTTTCCTTTCCAGGGAATGCAGCAGTAACAAAGGCACAGGTATTTTCCCTTCAAGGAACCAAAATCGCGAACATCCTTTTGAACGTGCAATGTATTATTGCATAATATTCAGTGCCAAATTTCTTCTCACACACTGCTGCCCCCTTCCCTCGAGTGGAGTATAAATCTTTGTGGCCGGAGAGAGATTTGTTTGCTGAAATATCTAATATAAAGATTTTATTGATCCAAAACAGGCAAAGGAAACAGCTTTCTGAGAATGGGACCAGGATGACGTGCACACAGAATCACAGATACACTAGGGCAACGTACAGGTAGAGTAGGAAAAACCAGATGGTAACAGTAAGAGCTGTCTGGGAGGATTAACTACTGAGTGGTCAGATAGAGGTTGCTGTTTTACTTCTATTTAATTTGAGTGAGGATATAATATCTGGGGTGAAATTTGGGGCTAAATGAAGTATGGACCCCAGCCTTTACTCAAATAAGTAATATAATTGAAGCCAATAGAACTACTAAAGCGAGTAAGGACTACTCCATATGAGTAAGGGATGCTGGATCATGCTGAATCCCCAGGACATGCTAAAACCAAGCACTGACATACATGCAAAACTTCAAGCACATGAGTAGTTTTATTGACATCAAAGGCCCTTCTCATGTGCTTAAAGTTACACTCACACTTAAATGCTGTGTGAGTCGGGGCCTATGCTGATAGGCATTTTCCTTTAGAAAAGAACACCACTTGTGTTGTGCTTGGTTGTCTTACTCAATCCTGACTGCACAGAGGATGAGTGTTTCCTGTGAGTATGAGCCGTTTTATGCAGTGTTAAAATTATTCCTTTACAAACTGTATTTTATCTTTTGAACTGATTGGTGTCAAAATGGTGATGGTGTCAAGATCTATGTGAAGTGCTCAGGTCACCCAGTAATATATTGTGCCCCATTGCTTTACGTTGATAGTGCACTGTGTGATGGAGCAAGGCCGGATGGCTACAGGAAAGTACTAAGGAACAGGTATATTAGCCCCAGGCTA
Organism: Platysternon megacephalum; assembly: GCA_003942145.1. Classification (NCBI taxonomy): domain Eukaryota; kingdom Metazoa; phylum Chordata; order Testudines; family Platysternidae; genus Platysternon; species Platysternon megacephalum. The sequence continues at coordinate 1,233,029 of QXTE01000172.1, forward strand.
AGCAAATCCCTAGTACCATGGGAACCAAAATGGCAGTTGCTCCAGGGTAATTAAGGCACCTGGGGCCAATTAAGTACTTTCTAGAAGGCACCGGAGAGAGCTACATTGATTGGAGCACCTGCAGCCAATCAGGCCAGGCTAATCAGGGCACCTGGTATAAAAAGGGGAGCTCACTCCAGTCAGAGAAGGAGGAGCCAGAGGAAGGAAGTGCGTATGAGGAGCTGGGAGCCAAAAACACAAGGAACTAAGAACTGAGAGGGTGTACTACTGGAGGATTGAGGTAACACCATACAATCAAGCAGTATCAGACACCAGGAGGATCCTATGGTGAGGATAAAGAAGGTGTTTGAAGGAGGCTATGGGGAAGTAGCCCAGGGAGCTGTAGCAGTCAAGCAGCGGTTACAAGTAACACTATAGAGACTGCTGCAATTCACAGGGCCCTGGGCTGGAACCCGGAGTAGAGGGCGGGCCCGGGTTCCCCCCAAGCCCCGCTACTCCTAATCAGACATAGAAGGAGTTGATCCAGACTGTGGGTTTCATTCAAGGGGAAGACCACTGAGGGGAGGAAATCCGCCAATAAGCGCAGGACCTACTAGAGGAGAGGAGGAACTTTGTCACAACTGATACAATTTACATCAGCTATTCTTTCTTGCCTTGAACTGTGAATTACAGCGGCTGTTGAATTTATATTTACAGCACTTTAACTAGTTAAGTAGTTATGCTCCTAACAAGCACATGCATATTTATGGAGCTACGGTGCCACTTGAGTTCAGCATGATTGAACAATAACATGTTTTGGTCATAACAAAGGCAGTAGGGAAGGAATTGTGTTAATAATGACAGTGATGCAAAGAGATAAGGCGCCAGATCCACAGCTAGTGTAAATTGGTGAAATCTGTGGAACTAAATCAGTTTATACCAGCTGAGAATCTGAGCCAAGGTCAAAAAGCAGATATCGTTGTGTGCTTTGTCAGGTGACACTTAAAAAAATTACTGTAAAATAAGAAATCTTATTATCCTGGGATGGTTTTTTTGGGCGGCGGAGGGAGACGGGGCACGTTGCAGCTTCACAAAGAATTTCTGTCCCTTATAAATGATGTGAAATCAGCATTACTTACTTGGCATGAAGTATAGACATTAAAGAGAGAAAAGACCTTGCCAGTACAGGATTTTTCTTTGTGGCACTACTTCCACTGCTTTGTCCAGCCCAGTTTCAAATGACCCCAGCTGATGTCAGTAGAAGCTTGTTTGGGAGGCAACCAAACCAACATGGCAGCAAAAACTTTGATTCCTTTGCAATTTTTTAAAATGTTAAATAAATGTAGTGCTAGTGAAAAGTATCAGCTCTACAGCCCTGTTCTCTAGGAACAAGATAGAGAAATCCTGGCAAATCGAGTACATTTCTTAACCCCTGGGCATAGTTCTCTTGCCTAAATGAGATGGTGGTTGGAGAGCTAATCTGGGACTTCATAGACCTGGGTTAAAGTCCCTGCTCTGCTTTAAACTTCCGCATGACCAGGTCAGTTGGTCTCTCTGTGCCTCCATTTCCCATCTGTAAGATGGGGACAATAGCACTACCCTACTTCACAGGGGGGTGGTGAGGCTAAATCCATTGAAGATTGTGAGGCGTTCAGCCGCTATGGTATTGAGGGCCATATAAGTATCTGACCTGAGGAGGCCTCTGCTTATGCATGTGTCAAAGACTGACAGATGCCATTTCTCTTGGCAGCATTAGCAGGGGAATCCTCTTAATTATGGTCTCTCTTGGTACCAGTTGTCACTGTCTTTTGTACAATCCCACCTCCCTCCAGAATCCCCAGTCTCCGAATATCTCTTTTGGCTGATTTTCCCCATTCTTCCCTTTTCCTTGGCAGAATTCATTCGCTGTGGGCACCGACCTGAAGTCCAAGACAACACCACAATGCAAGGCTCGTCCACCACCTCCTGTAGGTGCTATTTGCAGAAACCTTCTTTATAGCTCCATAGCCACAGAACAACCAGTGTAGTTTAGGGAACTTTAGCCCCAGCCAGGTTGGGGCTGAAATTTGCTGTTTTTTCCCCTACCAGATGGTGACTCTGAGCCCTGAGTCACCTCCCAAGTACATGCAGTTGGGCCCCAAAGCAGAAAACAACAAGCGCCATCTTCTCCTTAGCAACGTACAAGTGGCTTCCACGGAGTTCTTGGCTTCTGGGAGAGGCAATGCACTGAGAAACAGAGCGTTAAAGGCGCGTTGCACAGGAAAAGATGGGCTGTTACCCTAAGCAAGCACGTGAAATACTGTCTTTGTATGTATCTGAGATTCACTTCCAGCCAGGGGATAAGCTAGATGAGATCGAAAAGCAGAGGGGAGCTCCCCAGCATCTTCCTGGATTGGCAAAGCAGTGCTGCTACCTAGCCGTCCCTGTGCCTTGATAGGTGTGGTGAGCTCCCCTTCCTGTTTCAGTCTGCCTTAACCATGGCTTCCAAGTCTGACTGTTCTGAGAGCTCTCACTCCCTACCCCTGCTGACACGTGAGCATGGATGCCATAAAGCACCACAGCACACCTGTGCAGACAGGTGTCCAGAAAAAAACAAGCCCCCCCGCTATCCTCCCTAGGAGCAATATTGACCGTGAGAGAGCTGATGAGCAGCAGTGTTTCATCCTAATGGTTTGTATGCATCTTGTCTGTATTCTATTTCATGTTATACATGTTTTTGGTTAGGGATACCCAAACAACGAGGGAAGGATGGGCATGGGCAGCCATATTAGGAAAAGCTCAGAGTGCGGGGAGCTGTTCTCTCTGAGTTCTCCTAGAGTTCTACTGGGGCAGGAGTCACTCTGCAAAAGCCCAGGGCTTCTGCAGCTGATGAGGTGAAAGCAAGTTTTGCCATTGGCGTGAATGGAAGGAGGAGCAGGCCCCTGCCTTGGAGTTCTAACAGTGGGGTGGGGGGGAATCCAAGACTCTGCTATTTAGGTGCTGTGAGCACTGGTGACAGGAGGAGGGTTTAACTCACTGCAGTCTGACTAATTAGCTCTAGGGTTCAGTTTTGAGTTTAGTGCTCATCTGTTTTGTTTCCATGTTTTCTTCTGTAATGGGTCTGTTCTGTTCTCAATGCTTTCATATATTGGTGTAAATAAATCTGTCTTATATTTATTGCCCTGTGTGTGATGTTTCTACTGTACCTATTTTGGTCTGCCTACAGAATATGTTAATTTACAGGAATGGATGAATCAGGGAAACATATGCTGCTACCATGTAGATAACCAAAAAGTGGGCCGGTGAGAGTCCAGGACAGCAAAGAAACGGTCAAGGAGACTTTCTAGTGGGGGGCATACAGACCATCACGACAAAGCTGATGATCATCGTGAGTCATGAAAATAACCTAGAAACTATTATTTGGATAATTTGCAAAATGTACTTTGCTATATCTTCTTCATTTGTACGAGTTCTCTTTTATTTTCTCAGCTTCTTCTTTGACTCTTTTCATATCACTGTCAGAGGAATGTTACTTTTAAAAGAAAGTATTTATTGGATTTTTTAAATACAGGTATTTTATATGCCCCAAGTATATTGTACAGCACGGTCACCAGCTGCTGATCTCTCTTGCTGTGAGGCATTGGGAATTAGTGTCTGGGCTTGTTGATTTGTATCTCCAGTATTCAGCTCTGGATCATACATATCCTGTTTGTCTGGGTTTCATACATTGGCTTCATTTTAGCGTGAGACAGGTTACTCAGCTAAACCAATCTGCAGTGTGGTATAATATAGCTTTGAAAATGAGGGTTCAGATTCTGCTCTGTTTGCCCAATATAACCCCAGTGAAGGTGTTGTGACTTGAAACCACTAACGTCCATGGGATTGCATTGGTGTAAGTGAGAGCTGAATTTGACCTGATTCCTTCTAAACCTCTGGGCTGGAGCCTGAAGCCAGTATAGAGTTTTTACTAAAACCTTACTGAGCAAGTATTGACTAAAAATCAGGGACCTCATAATGTGGCCCTATATGATTTAAGAACAAACTTCTGCACACAGCCAGGATTTAGGCTCCCTTGTGTGAGGCACTGTACAAACACACGGAGACTGTACCCCAGCTCTGACGAGCTTGCAATCTAAATAGATAAGACAGTCAGGTGGGGAAAAGGAAAGATTATTTATTATCCCCATTTTGCCCCACATTTACTGGCAGTTGCTCAAAAAGATTTAATCAGGACGGCTGAGTCACCACAGGTATTTTGAAAATATATCTGCCCAATACAGAATAAATCATTATTACCCAACTCATGTATTACATTTCGCCTGGGGGTGTCACAAAGGGCTTTACAAAGGAGGTCAGTATCACAATCTCCTTTTTACAGATGGGGAAACTGAGGCACAGAGCGATTAACTGATTTGCCTTAAGGTCACACAGGAAGTCTGAGCCAGAGCTAATAACTGAACTCAGATCTCCTGAATCCCAGTCCAGAATCGTAACTGGAGTTCATACTGTTTTGACGTGAGGGCATTGTAATCTAGTGGAAAAAGCAGCTTGAATTGACAAAAGTCATTTTTTCCCATTCTCCCCCATTCATTGACTGCAACGAAAAAATGGCCCAAAATGATTTTTTATAAAGCAGTTTAAAAAATGATCTCCTGGACTGAGAGACCCTCTGTGCCTTATTTCTGCCATGAGCCAATTTTTGCAAGTGATTTATAAACCCCCCTTAGGTCTGGGGGTTTATAATGGAGATGCTGCCAGACCCTTAACTATAGCATTGTGCAATGCAACACTGTAATACAATGAATAATATTCATGAATCTGCCATAATGTTGGATATTATCACTCATTACCATTGTACGAAAGGGATGATTAAACTAATAGTTACTGAGAGACATTTCTGGTGACAGGAGGCAATGATTAGAATAAACTGACTTCAATATACATTTAGAACTGGGAATAATGGGATGTGGCAGGAAGCCAATAAGCGAACATGGCCCACAGCTCTGATCAATGAATTACCGTTTTTTTCCCTTTGCAGCAGTACATGGTGTTTAATGAAAAATCAATAGCCCCCTGTAATTCAAAACCGTAATCAATCGTTTGACCTGAAGCTTTCCTTCCCCCCCCCCCTTGCAGGGAAGATGTCTTAGCCGACGACACAGTTCGTTTGCAAAGAGCAGTACTTCACAAGGCACACAGAAGGAACCTGACACAGGACCACAGCGATTTATACCTGCTGCAAAATATATGGAAAAACCGTCCTGAGGAAGTACATTGGGTACGGCCGCAGCCTCCATCCTCACGCTCCCTCGCCTTAGATTGGGAGATGACAGGAAAGCTCTTTGTTTTCCCCTCTCCCTCTGACTGCTCACCCTGAGGAGTCTTTTCAGAGCTGGCTCCAGGGTGCTCACTGCCTTAGGCAAACTGGGAACTATTGGCCCCCTTTGCAGGCGGCAGCCACTCACGCAGCCGAGAGTCATGAAACGTTTTTGCTGCCTCAGGCGACCGCCTGTTCTGCCTGTATGAGAGAGCTGGCCCTGCCCCCCGCTTATTAGCACTACCTGGCAAAGAGAACACCAGCTATACGAACAACTCTCCGGGGGATCGGCCTGGACTTTTCAGGAGTAGCTTGCAAACTGGAGACGGTCGCTCTTGGTCGGTGCCCTGCTTAGGTTGTGCTGTGTGGGGTCAGATCGGGAGAGGCCTGTTATTTCACTAGGAATATGTTCATTTTCTCATCTGATGTTTTGCCTTCATTAATAACGAAGGCTCAGAATCAATATTGCAGTGCTTCGTGCATGTTCTAGTTCCTCCTTACATGCACAATGCTGTAGCACCGTCCAGCTTGGAAGGGCACTAGAGAAATGTTTCACAGGTGTATTTTCCAAGCAGTCATGACAAACGTTGGGCTGTTACAGACACGCCTCTGACGTGGCAGGTGAAGAGGGAAAAGTTACGGTTGGGACGGGGTTGAATACTTGGAGCCAGATCCCCCCCCTTGTGTAATCACTGACTTCAATGCAGCTTTGCTGATTTATATTAGCTGAGGATCTGGCCCATTAAGCCTGATTCTCGTCTCAGTGTAAATCAGAAGTCACATCAACTCCATTCCGAAACCAGTATAAAAGTGATGTGAGTGAGCGAGTAACCAGGCCCACTGTGTAACTTGGGATACACAGGGCCATGCTTTATAACCAGAGAAGCGCTGGACGGATTGTATACATTCAGACTGACATGGGAGTACATTTTAAAAGCACGAACAAAAGAATGGAGGAACTCTCGTGCTGGAATAGACACAGTCCATCCAGTCTGGCATCCTGTCTCCAGCAAGCACCAATACCAGGTAATGCAGAGATGAAGATGGAATTCCCACATATTGTGCCTACTTATGTAATTCAGTATCACAGCGGAAGTTTCTTACCTGACCTTAGCTGGTGATCACCTTATGCCCTGAACCTTGAGAATTGGTGTCTCTTATAATGCGTAATACTGTACATCCCGGGGCTTCATGGGGATAACATTTACCTCACTGTGGGCCTGATTTAGGTCTCACACAGGTGTAACTGCATTGGCTTAAATGAAATTGCTCCTGATTTACGCCAGGCTAAATGGGAAGGAGACTCAGATCTGGTGTTTCTACAGCACCTTCTTCAAAGGACATAAAGAAGCTGATTAGCAGCAATTGCAATAGCTCAAAGGGTAACTTGTTCCCATGGATCATTAGTAAAATCATCCTGTCAGCAAGTCCTGGAAAGGACATTTTGGAAGGCTACAATTTTATTTTTAAATAAATATATAAAGCATGAAACACCAAACCATAGTAAAAGGGTCAACTGGAGTTTTCAGACAAAGCGATAAATAGAAGGAAGACTCTGTATCAAGGCAACCCTCTTTGCCTGATTCTGCTAAATTCCTTCCACCAAGTAGCAAAATCAAACATGGAACCATAGAATAGGATCATAGGAATCAGAGATGGCAAAGACCTGTCAGGTCATTAAGCTATTCTCCCTGCCATTGTAGGCTTGTTCCTAGGATTACATACACTGTTTTCTCCAGGCTATTGGCTCTCACTAGAGAGAAGAGTTCCCTGGGTATTCAGCAGAAATGTACCTCCTCCTTTTTAAAAAAAACCCAATTATCTTTTGTGCCATTCTAAACAATTCTCCTCTATTCTTGATCTCCGATCGGAGTCAATGCAACAAAGATAAATTAATTCAACTAAAACTTACTCCACGCATCCAGGCCATTTCCTGCTGGTGCCGAACATCCTCTGTAGATGTGCTGTGCAGTGCTGGTTTGGGCCATTCCTCAGCTTCTCTATTTCTTCCCCTCCTCCTATTTGTCGTGGTGCACGGGGGGAAGAGAGCAAGCGTGTCTCTAGGGTTTGGCGGATCCCTTCTGCTCCTGTGCCTGCTGTGGCCGCTGCTTCTGCTGCTTTGCCTCCTTGCTGAATGCCTAATTTCCTGGCATGGATACAATTCCCGTCCCTCGGCGGGAGGCTGGGCACATGAAGTATTGCCAAGTGACACTTCCCAATAGATCCTGCATGCCACAACTTTTGTTTGGTGTCTCGTGCTGCAATGTTCTCCCTCACAGCAAACTGTGTGGGGCATTGCTTGGCATGTTTCAGATAGCAGGGTAGATGGATGGGACTTGTCTTAAAACAGGCATGGACCCAATCTGATTAGCCAACACACACAGATAGATACTGTTTTCCCAAGGGCTCTGGGCAGGAGTCGGGTTGTTATAGAAAATCTTATGCCATATCTGTCAACAAGTCTCTGGTCTTTAACAACTTTAATTCCTTGACATATATCCCTTGACGCATTCTCCAGATCCTCAGCTGGTGTAAATTGGCAGAACTCCATAGGTTGATTTATACCAGCCAAGGATCTGGTCCCTTGAATCTCTCTCCCCTTTTCTCTTTCATATGTTTATAGAAATGTTTCTGATTTGGGTTAAAATTAAGGTTCTTCTCTCTCCATCCTCCTTTCAACATTGCTTTGCCTTTAATGATCACTGGCTTTCAATGCTGCTTCTAAACTGCTTCTTCAATTTAAATATCTGATATGGTTTGAAGAATAGCTGCTTGCATTTACAGACCAATCTTGAGTTGTGTGGGGAGCGGTGGGAGGAAGCGGATCCTGTAGGAGAAGGAAGGGGGTCCTATGGGAATACATATTTTTGCTCTAAAATAGGGCAATCAGCCTAATGTGCTGTATGTGTGAGGAGAGCAGAAAGGAAGGGGAGTTTCCCTTGTTAAATATTTACCATTGGCTTATAGATTTCTAAGCCTTTCTGTCCCTGTATTGACTTGGATTCCAGGTGTAACAAGACATGTACCCTAGATCAGTTGTGTACTGATTTGCACTGGTGTAAACTATGGCATGGTTTGGTGTAGGAGAACTATTCTTTAAACAGTATTGTCCTTTGGCCCTTCACCTGCAGGAAAGTCTAAAAGGCTGCTTTTCTGCAATGACCGTAGGAGATTCAAACTGTGGGCAGGAGAAGTGGGTTTCACCCAGAAAGAACATCCTCCAGAATAATCAGTTTGCAATATCTCTACTTGCCCCTGGAGTTATTTCCAAAGTATCGCTAAGAGCTGAACCCCGCAATAGCAACATTCACATGTTTTGCTCTTCTTGATTGACTTTTAAGCACATACTTAGGGCTTTATTACCAGTTGAATCCAGAGGTAAGATTAGTGATGCTGGGGATTGGGATACCTCAGAGGCCTGGAAATGGTCTACAGTGCCCTTCGTTGCTGGCATACTGGTTGAAATCGGGCCAGTTTGGTAGTGATAGTGCGTCATTTAAATCGGATGGCTGCTGTATGTGAAATGGCCAGATTTACAAAGGTATCTAGGTGCCTAAAGAGGCAGATAGGTGCCTAGTGAGAAGATGCCAACCCTCCCTAATTATCCCTAATCCTCCTGATTTTTACATTATACTACAAAATTACTAATTTAAATCTACACATTTTGCAAGCAAACATGCACACACATAATATAGATCTGTATGGGTGCTTGCGAAATTTGATATAATAGGTAGCGTGTGTGTCACTTGGACCCAGCAAATAACGCTGCGGACACAGGAGGCGTTCTTCTCCACTCCCGCCGTGGCATGAGCGCAGACTGTGCAGCGAGGCTCTCATAGGAGGCAAGCCGGGGCCATTTTGAATGGGTTGGGGGCGCTGCTGGGTTCACCACCCAAGCCACAGGCTGAGGGCTGTGCTCCAGCTGCCTCCTGTGGACCCTCCTGGACTATGTCAATGTGCTCCAGGAGGATCCACACGGGGCAGTTGGAGTGAAACATGTGGCCAGCGGCTTGGGAGGTGAATCTAGTGCCCCCCCATCCCCCCGGTGACAATCGTTGCGGCTTGCCTTGCTGCGCAGTCTGCTGGGGAGGAGGTGCCGGAGGGGCAGGAGGCAGAGCCCCAGACATCCTGCAGAAATGATGAGCTGCGTGCCATTCTAGGGGGTGCCACCCGGTGCTTCCCTCCTCCACCCCTCCCGGGCTACCTTGGCAGTTATCCCCCCCATTTGTGTGACGAATTCATAACGAATGCATGAATTTGAAACAACACTGACTTTATTGCCTCTGCAGGCGGAGATCAAAGGGGGGAGGGGAGGGCGGTTGGCTTACAGGGAAGTAGAGTGAGCCACCATTCTGCACTGGCTCAGCCAATAGTTGAACTGCTCCTTACTACTGTCCAGGCTCCATGAGCCATGGGAGCAAAGGGCAGGCTGGGGTAGGTGCGACCGTGCGGTGCTGCCGACTGGGAGAGCAGCCTGAGGCAGAAGCCTCCAGCTGGCATGATATTCCAGGCAGGACTGAATCTCCATTACACAAAACTTAAAGAAGAGAACGACCTGGAGTCATTCCCATTTTTGTCCAGGCACCCCCGACCGACCGCACCGAGGCCGGCCAGGAGCACCCACGGGACGACGATGACGGCTACCAGTCATACTGCACCGTCTGCCGTCCGCAAGGCAAGGCAAGGGGATGCTGCTGTGTAGCACTGCAGTACCGCCTCTGCCAGCAGCCCCCAGGAGACGGCCGGCGACAGTGAAAAAAGGCGAGAAACGATTTTTTGCCGTTGCTTTCACTGAGGGAGGGAGGGAGGGGGGCTGACGACATGTACCCAGAACCACCCGCGACAATGTTTTTGACCCATCAGGCATTGGGAGCTCAACCCAGAATTCCAGTGGTTGGCGGAGACTGCGGGATAGCTACAGTCGTCAGTCGCCCCTCCCTCACTGAGAGCAAGGGCTGAGAATCGTTTCGCGCCTTTTTTCCCGTGCAGACGCCATGGCACGGCAAGCATGGAGCCCGCCCAGATCGCCGCGGCAGTTATGAGCACTGTAAAGAGCACGCGCATTATGCTGCAGTGTATGCAGCACCAGAACCTGCAAAGGCAGGCGAGGAGGCGATGGCAGGGCAGTCACGAGAGTGATGAGGACATGGACATCTAAAGCCAGGGTTTGCAACCTTCTCCACAGCAGGATCCCCTTTTTCATATCGGCTCCACCATGGGGACCCCTTTCCATCTAGCCAGGACCCTCCTCCCATTTAGCAAAAAGGAAAGGACAGGGTGGTTGTGACCCCCTGACACCTGGTTGGTACCTCATCTGGGGGCACAAATGCCAGGCAGAGACTCAGTGGCCTAGAGGTTCCAGTTGAGATTGGGATTTCATTGCGCTAGGCACTGGAAAAGCAGACAGTGAGAGCTAGTCCCTGCCCCGAAGAGTTTACAAGACGAGCTTTATGGCTACACAGACAAAAGGTGGGAGCAGGGCCGGTGTAACCTCTAGGTGAACTAGGCGGCCGCCTAGGGCGCCAAGATTTGGGGGCACCATAAAGCGGTGCCCCCCAATTTTTTTTTTACACTACAGTGGAGTCACATCTTACACGGGGGTTAGGTTCTAAGGTCAGCGCATAAGAGGAAAATCGTGTATAATGAAAATTACCATAAAGTACAGTACATACAGTATACACTAGAACAGGGGTCCTCAACCTACAGCATGCGTGCCAAAGGTGGCATGCGAGCTGATTTTTTCTTAATGGCAGGCTGCGGGTCCCGGCTGCCGCTGAGCCCGCTGCCGGCCTGGGGTTCCGTTCACTCAGCTGAGCTGCTGCCGGTCTGGGGTTCCGTCTGCCGGCTCCTTCCAGCCAGGGTCCCAGCCGCCGGTCCCGCTCAGCCCGTTCAGCCCGCTGTCAGCCGGGGTCCCAGCTGGTAGCTCTGCTCAGCCTCCTGCCGGCCTGGGTGAATGGTCTGGGGTTCCGTTCAGCCAGGGTTCCGTCCACCGGCCTGGGGTTCCATTCAGCCAGGCCGGCAGGAGGCTGAGCGGAGCCGGTGACTGGGACCCTGGCTGGCAGCGGGCTGAGCGGCCTGAGTGGGGCTGGTGGCTGGGACCCCGGCTGGCAGCGGGCTGAGCGGGGCTGGTGGCTGGGACCCCGGCTGGCAGCGGGCTGAGCGGGGCTGGCGGCTGGGACCCCGGCTGGCAGCAGGCTGAGTGGGGCTGGTGGCTGGGACCCCAGCTGACAGCGGGCTGAACAGGCTGAGTGGGGCAGGCAGCTGGGACCCCGTCTGGCAGTGGGTTGAGCGGGGCCGGCGGCTGGGACCCCATCTGGCAGCGGGCTGAGCAGGGCCGGCGGCTGGGACCCCGTCTGTCAGCGGGCTGAGCAGGGCTGGCGGCTGGGACCCCGTCTGGCAGTGGGTTGAGCGGGGCCGGCGGCTGGGACCCCATCTGGCAGCGGGCTGAGTGGGGCCGGCGGCTGGGACCCCGTCTGGCAGCGGGCTGAGTGGGGCCGGTGGCTGGGACCCCGGCTGACAGGAGCCGGCGGACGGAACCCCAGTCTGGCAGCGCTGCCGGTCTGGGGTCCCGGCCGCCGGCCCCGCTCAGCCCGCTGCTGGCTGAGTGAATGGAACCCCAGGCTGGCAGCGGGCTCAGCAGCGGTCGGGACCCGCAGCCTGCCATTTAAAGAAAAATCAGCTTGCGTGCCACCTTTGGCACCATGATGTAGGTTGAGGACCCCTGTTCTAGTGTATACAGTGTATACTGTGTGTACTGTACTTTATGGTAATTTTCACTATAAGCGATTTTCTTCTTACGCACTGACCTTAGAATCTAAGCCCTGCATAAGATGTGACTCCACTGTATTCATTTTTTAAAGTTTATAATAAGCGATGCTCTGGGGGGAGGGCAGAGGAAGTGGGGGGGGGAGGGCGCAAGGTGGAAGTTTCGCCTAGGGCACAAAATATCCTTGCAGCGGCTCTGGGTGGGAGACGGTAAATAATTGTCACCCCCATTTTATGGATGGAGAATTGAGGCACAGGGCGATTACGTGGTNAGCGATTTTCTTCTTACGCACTGACCTTAGAATCTAAGCCCTGCATAAGATGTGACTCCACTGTATTCATTTTTTAAAGTTTATAATAAGCGATGCTCTGGGGGGAGGGCAGAGGAAGTGGGGGGGGGAGGGCGCAAGGTGGAAGTTTCGCCTAGGGCACAAAATATCCTTGCAGCGGCTCTGGGTGGGAGACGGTAAATAATTGTCACCCCCATTTTATGGATGGAGAATTGAGGCACAGGGCGATTACGTGGTACTAATGAAAGCCAACCCTTGCAGCCTTTGCTTGCTACTCCTTGTCCAAGCTAAACGGCCGGTGGTTTTTGAGTGAGGACTGCAGAGTTTGGCCCACACAGGTTAGCTGTCCGATTTATACTGAAGAACAATGGCAACTGTAAAGGGTAAAGCCCGCCTTTTCTGGAAGCTCCCTACCCATTCCTTCGTTTGATCCAGTCACACAGGCTACACCCCTCTGCAATGATCTAATTAGCTACTTCCCACAGCAGGGTGTGCCCTGGTTAGCATAACCAGGGGGGGCAAAAAAAATCAAGCAGGAAGAGAAGCAATGAAAGCACCAGTCTGGGCATTAAAACATCATTCTGTGAACAGAGCCTGGGAGTTTGCAATAACACTGCAATCTTTTTCATGGCAGTTTGTCAGGCTGCTACTGGAGCAACTAGGAGCTCTCAAGCTGTGGTAAATATACTCTGCATCACAATTATGTAGCGGACTGTGTTGTATCCTGAGTTCATTTGCTAAACAAAAAGGGCCCGTTCTTCAGCTGGTGTAGACTGGCATAGGTCCGTTGATTTCACTGGATGGGGCTCTGGTGAGTTGCTTCAGCTGGGGATCCGGCCCAAAGCGATTCAAGGGTTTCAGAGAGAGAGAGAAAACGCTGAGTCTGTGTTTTTACCTTCTGGTGGCTGAGTTCATTAATTGATTTCCATTTTTTTAAATTCATATCGTGTATTTCACTCACCAGTTATGTGCATGGCTATATGGTGTGACTGCAGTGGTCTGATGTGGTGCAAGGAATGCCACATCATGTGAGACATTTCATCTCCATGAGTAACACAGTCGCTCTGGTAAATGAATACAGTACATCCAGGAGAGCTTCAGAGTTTTGACCAGTGTTGCTAGCCACAACAAATGTCATTGTCTCCCCCCTTTTTCTTGTCTTCCTGACACATTGTGGTTCCCCCTTTTTCTTCTCCCCCTTTCCCTTAAGTAGAGCTGACACAGATCAATACCTTTGATGGAAAGTAATAATCAGGCCTATTAAGTGACAAAGGTTTACTCTGTAACAGCTGTGCTGGCGGGAGAGGAGAGCTTGTCTGACTAATGAATCATGAAACAATCAGGCAGTAGCCATTTGTGTTTAGATCTGTAAATATGGTGTGGTTCAAGTGCCAGACCATCTCCAGCACTCCAGCTGGGGGCACAGATGGTCCACATTCAGAGCAGCACAAGTATAAAGAAAGGGTTTTTTTCTCCCCCCCTTCTCTGTCCCATACTGCACCTCTCTGAGAAACAACTCTGCTAGCTTCAGGATAAACTTGTGTCTGTGAGAGAGAGAGAGAGAGGCCAGACAGCAACATGCATTCTTGTTTGCTTAAGAAAAAATTGCCAGTAAAATTCTCTTCTTCTACACACTATATAATGGGACTCTTTATTTTTATGGCTATACATGTGGTTTTTTTGTGCCACATCAGCAGAATCTTACGCTCTTTTACACACCTCTTAATTCTCCATTAACAGATTTCCTACCTCCTTCTGCAAGGTACAGTACCCTTAGCTTTTAACTTCTCAAAAACAATGGAATGGTGCATCAAGGATCCAAAACTCAAATCAGCACAGACCCAGCAAGAGAGAGACACTGTGTGAATAACATCTACAGCTATTTTTATAACCCATTTCTCAGCTAGTGTAAATTTGCACTGTCCTCCATTGATTTCATCTGAGAATCTAGCCCTCGGTGTTAATTGTGCTAAAATACTCATGACTTTCACCGTTAATTGTTATGAATAGCTGCTGGTCCTAGCTGACTGAAGATGCTTCTAGGCTCCTCTCTCAAGAGCTAACATCAAATGCTTTTTCACCTACACAGAAATCAGTGCACACACAAGCTTTGTTTGGTTAACATAATCCTTTAATTTAAATGGATTCCTTGTTTTAAGACACAGGTTTTAACTCTGGTGAATATCAAGGGCCTGATTCTCCACTGCCTTTTATGCTGGTGGAATTCCATTAAAATTAATGGAGTTACACCAGCATAAAACTGGAGAAGTAGCACCATAATGAGCCAGCCCCCAAGAGTCTCTATCTGATCTGTCTGCACCACCAATGGGTTAATTTGCTATTGCATTTATCTTTTTGTACACTGGTGGGTTTATTCCACTAACAGCATTTCTATTAAAAAAAAACACCTGTACAGTATGGTATTGCAGGGTGTATTTGGAGGAGCATGCAAAAGTATCTTTTTTTACCTCTCTGTTCCTTTGTATGCTCTTTGTTTGTTCTGTGTTTGTACAGTGCCTTGCACAACAGGGTCCTGCTCCAGGCCTGGGGTGCAAAGGCGCTGTGACAATACAAATAACAAATAATATGACTCTATGTGATTACAGTGAAGATCAACCAGCAGGGGGAGCTGATGAGCGATTTGGGTTGTAAGCGCCTCTTCAAATCTCTGTGAAAATGACAATACTAGGCAACCTTTTTATTAGAGTCGGGCAAATAATGGATTTTTCAGTTTGCTGGCAATTCCAAAAAATTGGGGTGGAAGCATTTCAGGTTCAACCAAAACTTTTTTTAATTGGAATTTTTGGGCATTAAAAGGTGGAAAAAAATTGTTTCCGGTGAAACAAACCATTTTGTTTTGATTTTGAGCATTTTAAAATAAAAAAAATTAAAGGAAATCTCCACATAAATTTCAAATAAAAAAATGGAAACATTTCATTCTGAAAATGGCAAAACAAAACGTTTTCATTTTTCAGAACTTTGGGGGTTTTCTTCAAAACAAAGAAGTCAATGAAATCGACGTGAATTTGCAAAATGTTTTGGTGATGCCGAAGCTACGTTTTTGCAGAAAAATGTTTTGGTTGAAAAATGACTCACTGTTCTACCTGTAACATTGTTTTCTCCTCCTATTTTTGTTTTGATATTTCTTTATTTGATATTTATTAAATTAGCCAATTTTTCTGCTCCTTGTCCTCAGCTGCTGTTACAGTGGTAGTAATCAGCTCATTCAAGAGCTGTCCAGATACTGTGGAGAATCCAAACCTTAAGGGAAACATTTTTCAAAAGGCCGCAAATCATGCTCCAGCTGTGCCTGGCAACTCGGTCCATGCCAGCTTTGATCCTTTGCTTTCTTGCACCTTGTGTAGGTATTTGCATCTGTGCAAAGTGAGTGCAAAATGCTACTGCTAGTATAACTGAAATGGTGATGCTTCATGGTCACTTTGTCTTTTGCTTTATAAATAACTACACCAAAGCCAAGACTGCACAAGCTTATGGAGACCATTTTTATCCATCATAATCTAGGTGCCCACATGGTAGGTTTTGCCTAGCTAAATTCTAGCTGCTCCTGATTTGCACTCAGGTTGGAGACAAAAATGTGATGGGAGTGTGTAAGTGAGAATGTAACAATTGCATTTGGAAATGCAAAGCTGTTCATGAGCAATCAAGAAGCCATAGAACAGGTCCTCAGATAGTGTAGGACAATTAGCTTCAGTGGAGCTCCATTGCTGGCCCTGTGCTTTGCAAACCTGGCCGTGTGCTGATTAAACTGTTTTCAGTGTTATTGCTACTTAAGGCATAATTAACAGCAAGGGTCATGGGAAGCTCTTGGAAAATTCCAGTGTGGTTGATGTCCCAGTCATTGCAATTCTCCTGCTAGAGCTGTAACAGACTTCGATTTTTGGACTCCCTGGAACACCAGGTTCAGATCCTGGCTGGGCTCCCCTGATCCTTTTATCTTTCCAAGGTGGAACCAGTGGTCCTGATCCTCATCTCACTTACACCAGCATCACTCCATTCTTGTAAGTGGTGTGACTCTGGTCACCAATGTGAAAGTGGAAAGAGACTCAATGAACCTTAGGTGTAATAAAGTGGTCATCAAAGGGTTAACTCTGTTACTCAAAGTATTATGGGTTGGAGCTATGATCCACCCCCTCCTCTACTTCCTGTTGCGTTGGGGGGTATTTTCCACCATCTGTTTGCTGTGTAGGAAAATAAAGCAGCACATTCCCAGCCTGCAGCACTGTAAGTAGAGCCTGTTTCCCTTTACAGAACCCTGAAATGTCCTCTATGGGGGCCTTTTGGAGGACACCTTAAGACTGAGTGAAGCATCCAGCTCTGTGGTGCTTTTCATGGAGAAGAGTGTTTACTCCATGGTCTTTAGCCAAGATGTATGGGCTGGCTGCTTCCTGCCACACCAGAAATAGCTGCATTTTGTGGACTGGCTCAGATAAGAGAAGTCACTGATCACCTAATCATTCTGTGACCACCACATTCCATCAATGAGCTTCTAAAAAATGAGTCAGAACTACAGAGAGGGAGATGTGTTATGTCCTCCCTACTGCGTCGGAAATCCACATCAATGGGAGGGATTCAATATAAAAAAAATGGTATGGGTGGTGATGGATGGGTTACAGGCTGGAAGGGATCAAAGTCTAAGAGAAAAATTAGTAACTGAAGTTAAAAGGGCAGAGAGAGCATGAAAATACAAGAAAATTAGTGTAAGGAACTGTGCTGCTGAAAACTATGGGCCAGAGCTCAGGTGCTGTAAATTGACTGCAGTGGAACTATGCTGATTTCCACCAGCTGAGCATCTGGCCTGTCTCTGTCAGCAGTTATGTGGTAGGTGGTTAGGTTTTGTGCAATGCCTGGAACACAGGCAACAAGTTGTATGGTGGTTTTTTTTTTTTATTGGTGCTTGGATTTACTTCTGTGATTGACTCAGTTTAATTTTGAACAAAGTGAAGCAGCAATCCTAAAACTGGGGAAATGGAAATGAAATGCAGATAATTTATGAAATAAGGCAGCTTGTCACCTGGAATATTCTCTGCTTTGAACATGGAAACAGTTGTGTCACAGTCCCAGACAGGATAAACTTCACTGCAGTGTATTTAAAAACAAACAAACAAAGCAATGAAACAACAAAACAGTCGACTAGAAACAGTGACATATTTACCCAGGTGAGTTCGAAGGTTGCCAATGTGATCCTATAAGTAGCTTGAGGGCTGCACCAATTTGCATAAAATGGAGCATATTACAAACAGCCTTGGGGCAAATTCTGTCCTCTGTTGTGTTGCTGAAAATCCAGAGAAACTGCAGGGGTGGATATATACCCTGTAACTGAGAGTAAAATGTGGCTTCTTTGTCCTTAATACAAAGGTTCAGCTTGTGGAGACTACAGATCCCAGAATGCAATGTTATATCTTGATTTGAATGACAGTGACCTAGAACCATACTAGCAGAATTCTGTGAGCTCATTGTGGTCTGTAAACTGCCTTGTATGAAACTAAGTCAATGGCAACCCCTCCCCCCTCCCCCCCCCAAATCCCCTATGTTAATGCAGAGTTAATATTGCTTGGTTGTATGTCTTTGCAGAACGTTGAGCTGAGCAAAGCTCAAACTTCTGAAAACCAGAAAATGCAGAGTTAAGGCTGCCCATGCAACCTTAACTCTGCCCTCTTTCAGCAATGCCCCAGTATGCCACATTAACACATCACACTTTTACTCTGCCAACCTCACAGTTCACCTCCTTTTACAACCCATTCACTGTCACCCACAGGATTCCATCTAACACTGTTCAAGGACTGAAAGGAAAATAAAAGTTGGTCATGCCACTTTCCCTTTGTTCTCCTGCAGGTCGCTATATTGGCAATTATTTCTCTATGTTCCAGGTGCGGTCAGTGTGTTAGGGGTACCTCCAGTAAATGAGGCAGTAGTTGGTAAACCTCAGCAAAATCACATGTTATCAAGACAGTGGTTGCTTTGCTTTATCTATGGCATTTTTGATCACTCAAGCTCATAAAGTAAGGCCCAGAGTCTAGATTCTGATCTCACACTGCTGGAAATCATCATTGATGTCAATGGCATATACCAGTCTAAAACTGGGGTAAGTGATATCAGGATCAGGCCCGAGGAATCTGTTCTAGATTTGGGTCACACTACATGTTAGAATCCATTCTCCCTTTCTTTTAGGGAAGGGTAAGAGAAAAACATCTTCAGGGCAAGGGTGGTGAATAGAATCCACACGTGGAAAGTTATTTATTGATTGCAAGAAAAAATGTCTAACTACTCCCCGGTCTCAAGTGATGGAAAGTGAACTGTACGGTACTGGACTGAGGATATATTTCGTCTCGTTATTTAAACAGAGGAAGACTCCACTCCTGGTCACGCATGGAACAGGAGGTATACAGACCCATGCAGTGACAACAGGCCAGATCCTCAGCTGCTGTGAATTGATGTAGTCCCCTGACTTCGGTGGCGATATGCTGCTTCACACCAGCTGAGGATCTGGCCCAATATCTCTGCCCCTGCAGACTCTTTAGTGTTGCTAGCTCAAGAAAGCACGGGGGGCGGGGGGGGGGGGGGGGGAGGGCAAAAGGGGGGGGGTGTGTGGGACAGAGAGGGGGGGGGTTTTTTTTTTTTTTTTTTTTTTTTTTTTTTTAAAGCGCTGTTATTTTGTGTGGACAAAAGAACAAGTTTCCCCAAACCCTAAGAAATACAGATTTCAAAGACTTCAACAATACTTCTATTCTTTCCAAAAATCACATTATATCCCACCTCATTTGAGCTATTGAATGGTTATGTCGTGCAAAGAGAAAGAATGGGGGGGGGGGGGGGGGGGGGGGGGGGGGGGAGGGGGGGGGGGGGGGGGGGGGAGAGCAGGGGGCAGGGAGACACCCAAACTGTCTCCACTAGATCAATGCAATCAATAAACATCACAAAGGTAATTATTCTCTGATTTAAGACTTGTGTGTGTGTTGTTTGCTTGCACTGACTAAAATGCTTGAGGCAAAAAAAAAAAAGAGAGAAAAGTTTTAAACGTACATGAAAATAATTTCTCTGGGAAATTGTTTTCAACCCCGACCCCCTTTTTATTGGCGTAATGACTTTTTTTCTTATGAGCAGTGTTTAATTTTGCTTTTTGAAGGCACCTTCTTAGGAAGAGCGATCAGGGCTGTGCACAGCTGGCTTTTGAAAACTGAGTTTCTACTGAAACTTCCCTGCTATTATCTTGACAATCATATTCTTATCAAAGCATGCAAATATTAGGGATGACAATGAACGCTCACTGCAGGGAAGAGCAGAGCTTGGCCATAAGTGGGAGGGGGCCCACTAACAATTGTGCCCCCTGTTGCAAAAAGCTATAATTTAATATTCTCATACTAGGAGCCTCCACTTTCCTTGGTCTGTATAAAGCCACTGAGTGCATTGTTTCCCTTTGGCCAAACCACAAGGGCTGTTCCGTGAATGTTCTGCAACACTTCAAATAGAGGATCATGCTGATAATGGCTTCAGGGCAGGATTTTCTGTTTTGCCGGGGAGTAAACGATTGAACTGTTAAACTCAGCTAGTCCTCTAGCTTTTGAATAGAATTTTATTTCAAGGTTGCCGTAAACTTGCTCGTAGATCAATAGTTTTTCTTCCTCTGAAATCCGCAAAATAATACCGACTAGGTAATATTTGAGTTGCTCTCTATATAGTAACTGTTAATTACTCGTTACGTGATCTGGATCTCTCCCCCCCCCCCAATATTTACTCCCACATCTAAAATAGTCTAGTATATGTCAGATAGTGTTCGAATATATCATTCTTAAAGGCACAACAAACAAACTTGGCAAGTCGGTCATTTATTGGATTTTAATGGCTAGCCTTATCTTTTTGGCAAAATAGGCTAGCATGCATAGTGCAGCAGGAATCCCATGCCTTCCTGGAGAGGTTATCCTTCAGAATTCATTTGTATTGTTTTCTTTTTTGAACCCCATTTTGATTTGTAAATTAAACTATGCACAGAGAGGAGATGATGATAAATTGAGCTAAATTGGCTACCGGATGAGTTCTGGTTTAGGATGGGGCGGTATATTCAAATTCCATCCTCCCCCCACCTCCATCCTGGAAATCTCTAGATTGAATAAGAATAAACCAAATGTGGTGAACAGAGATCTTGTGCCAAATCCAGATCCCATTGAAATCAATAGAAAAACACCTTAGACTTCAATGGAAGTAGGGTTTAGCCATTTATGTTATTAGAAGTATCGGTTAGCAGATCTTTCTCCATCAGCTGAACCCCGGGATAGGTATAACATCAGAAGGGTGAATGACTGGACATTAGTGGCTATGATTAAGAAATATCTTCGCTGTCACTTATGTACATACCATGCACCTGAGAAGATATTAAGATTGCTGAGGCGACATTCACTAATAAACAGCATCTTAGAGCGTTGAGCACAAGCCGGAGATTCCCATGACCACAGGGGTCCTGACTCTTGTTCAACAGCCTGGTGGTCTGAACCATCAAGGTCAGAGTGCATCTATTGGTCCGTGCATCTATTGTCTGTGTCCGTAACTTAGTCTGGGGAAAGGGATAATCGTATCTGAGCCAATCTCCACCTCCAGGCTGAACCATTTGAAGCCTGATCATGAATTATTATGGCTAGATATTTACGCTGGGTGGCCATTTGGAGCCAGGGAACAGGCCCCTTTTTCCAAATGCGGGTACATGGGGCGATGTGTGGGTTAAGTTAGCTGGGGCATCAAGGTTAACACCTTTGATCTTCCTTTGTTGAAAGTTGTGGGATTTTCAGCATTCACAAAGCAGACCTCATCCGAAACCAGCATAGGAGCATCTGCATTTCACTGGGGCTTACTGAAGTGGAGGCCCAAGTGTGTGTGTGTGTGTGGGGGGGGGGCACTCAGTTCAGTGTAAGGATAACATTCCTTTTATACAGAAAAGAGGGCCTCTACTAGTTCTGTGTGCATGTATCACAGATTACTGTAAAGAAGAACAAACACAGCACTTGGAGATGCACACACAAAGATTAACTTATGCAACCTATATGTTGTTGGGGAGAGTGCTAATTTTTGCTGTGGGCTTCTGCCGACTCTATGAGAGAGAGAGAAAAACCTTGGACTGGATTCTCCCCCATACATAAATTAGGATTATTTCTTCTGAACTCAGTGGTGCAATACCAGGTCAAAACGGAGGTAAGTCTGAAGAGAGCCTCGCCTATAATACTAGAACAAGAAGACACATGTTGAAATGAAAAGGTGGCAAATTTATGAGTGAAAAAAGGAAATGTTTTTTATACAATGCAAAATTAGCCTGGGGAACTCATTGCCACATTATATTATTGAGATCAAGCACTTAACAGGATTTAGAAAATGATTAGGCCTTGGCAACGGATCCTTAACTGCTGTAAATTGGCTCCAATGAAGTCAATATACCATACTATGTATTCATCAGTGATAAATTATTTATGTTATAAGGGATTTTAACAGGGTGGCTTGTTCCTCTTAAGGGCCAGCCCGCTCTGTTCGGTTTATCAGACTCAGCTGAGAAGGGGTCAGGTGATCCCCATAAGGGCTGGCAGAGCTCAGCTGAGAGAAGCTGTAGGTGGAAGCCAGCTCCTGCAGTTGGCCCCGAAGCAGGGAGATTCGAGGACAGGCTGGGTCTTCCTCTCAATTTTCAGAAAAGCCTTTGGGAACTGTAGCCCAGGGTGAGCAGAAATGCTTTTTGTTTGGATGTTTTGCCTAAGTTTTATGTTGAAGAATAAAACCGTTCAGTGAAAGAGAGTTGGGGGTGGGTTGGGGAACAGGCCATCAACCTTACAGGAGTATAAACTTTCATGCGTCTACTAACTGCTTGGGGTCAAGAAGAAGCTTCCCCGGTGGGCAGCCGTTGTGCCTTCTGAAGCAGTTCATTCTCGCCGATGTTGGTGACAGTGCCGCGCGCCCAGAGGATTCAGGGGGTCTGGGGCAAAGCAATTTCGGGGGCCCCTTCCATAAAAAAAAGTTGCAATACTATAGAATACTATATTCTCGTGGGGGCCCCTGCGGCAAATTGCCCCACTTGCTCCCCCCCCCCAGGCGGTCCTGGTTGGTGACGGGATACTAGACTAGATGGATCACTGTTCTGATCCTGTATGGCAATTCCTATGTTCCTGTATAGTACACAATGGGCGAAATTTAATCTTGGTGTTGTCTCATTGAAACCAGAGGAGTTTCATCGGGAATGAAGTTTGCTGGGTAATTTGATGTTTGCCTCTACTTATGTGGCAATCTCTGCACATGTCTTGGATTCCTGTTCTTTAACATCATGTCAGTCTTGAGGACTGCCTTTTATTACCTGCGTGACATGGGCGGCACTCAACCATGGCTCTTTCTGATTTCCCTTTCAGGGTTGCCAACATTCCAGTTTTTCAAAACCGGACACTACCTTCCCCCCCCTGCCCATCACTCACTTCCCCACCCCCATTCCTGTCGCTCAATCCCCCCAAAGGCATTCGCTGCTCCCCCGCCGCCCCCGGGACTCACATACTGCCTGCAGAGCTGGGCTGGGAGGAGCTGAGGCAGAGCCTGCCTGCCCGCCCGATTAGCAGGGGCAGGCGGTCCCTGGAGTGAGGGGTCAGAGTGTGCTGGGGCCCTGGGAGGCTGAGAAGGTGGGACGGGCTGTCACGAGTGGTGAGCCTGGGCGCCGGTTCCGCTCCTCAAACGCCACTTGCTGTCAGGATCCCTCCTCCTCCAGCAGCAGCTGCTGCTCTTTCTGCCCTCCTGGAAGTGGAGGCCGATTGTGGTTACTGTGAGAATTGGTGTGTGTAAAATGCCTGTCGACCATTGGATGGAAAGAGCTGTGTACATGCCAGCAAGTAGCTTAAAACTTGTGAGCAGCTGTATACACTGCTGCCAGCATGGAAAGGGTTAAATGATACGTCACTACTGGGTGCCTGGTCCCATTACTTGGGCTCATTTTCTGTGGCATGAGCTCAAGGATGTGCAAAAAGATGGAGTGAAACCAGTGTAAAGCGCGGGCTTAAAGTGACTGCTCTACTAAATGTCAACGGCCCAACTAAATATAACCCCGAAAGTAGAATTTATGCTTTGCACTCCTTCGCTTTTTTATTGTGGTGAGGAAAAAAACAGGAACTCAGCGGGCTGTAACTTTAATAGGTCATTCCAGCCAGTGCTTACCTTTACAAAATCCTGATCATACAGGGAAGACAATACAGTGATCAAAAGCAGTGATGAGATTTTTTAGCAGCATTAACCGTCATGACCTAGCAAAATGAAAGAAAATGGTTTAACAGAACTGTCAGATCCAATATAGCTAATAAAGGCATGGATAAATGTTTATTACATACCGGAGACAGATCATTTCTGTACAGAAATTGAGGATGACCTTTACTGATAACTCCTATCTGCCTGATATCCTGAATAAGAAAAAGAGAGAGGGAGAGAGCTGCGCTTTTGCTGATATTTATGAAAGGTGGGGAAAAAAATTACAATTTGCAGATGACTTTTTTAGAAGTGGGCTATCGTGAAAGCAAAGATACAGAACGTTTATTCAGCCCAAGGGATTTCAGGGCATTTGTTTGTGTCATGAGTGAAATGAGCGTGTTCAAGTTAGGACCCTCATTAGTTCACTCATATGTATATGTGTGTGTATGTATGTACTCTGTGGGTGGGCGTAAGTCTAGGGGCCTGATTCCCCACTTCCTTACTCTAGTTGTATTCCAGTGTAGCAAGTTACCAACTGGAGTAAATTGGTGGGAAATGATTTCCCTACCAGCCAGATTAAGTGCTCAGCACCCACAGATTTTCAAAAGAGGCTGGCACCCAACAGCTCCCATTATGTTGACATTTATGACCTTACTTCCAAAAGAAAATTTGAAATTCTCACCTCTTATTTTGGTGCTTAAATGTGAATTGAGCTCCTTTGAAAATTACACACAACCCTCCCTCATGTTAAAAGACCATTATTGAGGTTGCAAAGTCAACCACTCAAAGGGAAAATGCGAGCATTAGGGTTGTCTTGAGCATGCTCAGTGAAGATGGAATTTTCAGGGATTTTAGCGGCTAAAATTGAAAATGTCTCTTTTGAGCATGTGCAGATTTTGATTTTTCAGTGTCTTCTTATAACTTGGCCAGATTTGATTGGATTTTCACAGAGACCGCAAAAGGCACATCCCTGATGCAGAGGCCCCCCTGCCAAATTTCAAGTCTCCAAAGAATAGAGCTGCTCAAAGAAAAGGTCACCAGAATTTTTTAACATATGCAAAACAATGTATTTTTTCCCTTGCCTCATTCTTGGAAATAGATTAATTGTTTTGGCTAAAATAAAAAAAAAAAGTTAGCTTGTGGCAGACACACAGCACAGAAAATTTTAGCCTTTGCAGTTATAGTCAGGCAAAGATATAAGTAACCAAAACCAGGGTCTTATAATGGAAAATGTTGGGCAACCTTAATAATGAGGGACACTACCACCCTGCTTGTAATAAATGAAATATTTGGGATATGGCATTGAATAATTACCTGATTCAGGGCCTGATTCTGATCTCACGTGTTTTACCCAGCTGTAGCTCCTCTGATTTCAAATAAATTATTCTTGGTTTATGCCAGTATAAGCGAGATCAGATTCAGGTCTGATATATGCCCACTATATGTTAATAATAAATATTTTATCCCCTTAATTATCATCCGTAATAATAAACTTCTGCCTCTGCTGGTTCTCTGAAGCTTGCCAGTTGCATACAGCTCTTATAAAGCTATATCTTATAACACACAACTCTCTCTGACACCATTGTTGGAACCCAAACCAACAGGGCCTCAGCTGGTGCAAATTAGCATAGCTCTGTTGACTTCAGAGAAGCTCTGTTGACTTCAGAGAAGCTGTGCTGATTGACATCAGCTGAGGATCTGGCCCTTTGGCTGTGTGAATTGTAATGAGAACAAGTTTAAATCGCAGGCTGGCAGTGGGTCTCTGTTAGGACATGGCCCTGTAGAAACAATGGTGTGTGTGTGTTTTCTCTACGGGTTGTACATATGACTTATTAGATGCCAGTAGTAAGGCTTAGGTCTGGTAATAGTTTCACAATAAGCTGAAATCGTACTTTAATGATGCAGTTTGAAGCAGGAAAGGGGAAGGTACGATTCATGGGTTCGTTTGATGACTTAGAAGAGAAGCACATCAGAAAAGGAAATTACTTAAATCAGTGCTGATGAGTAGAGCCCTGGAAATCTGCGGCTGCAGATATCTACGGACTATGTTTGCTGATCGCGGACGGGTACAGATCCAAATTTTATATCTAGAGCCCTTCAAATCTGTCGATATCCACTTTGTATCATGTTTGCGGCTCGTAGATCAGATGCAGATACCAATTTTGTATCCGTGCAGGATGAGGAGCTGAAAACTTCCTACTGCACTTGCCCCGTGGCTTAACAAAACGCCTTTTACTTTCCAGTGCTGTTTAGCTCTTTTCTTTTCCAAGTCTACTGAGGTGCATTCTAGTTGCTATTTTCTAACATGGCTGCAACTTGGGTTCCCAACTTTCTAATCGCACAAACCCGAACACCCTTGCCCCGCCCCTCCCCTTCCCCAGGCCACGCCTCTGCCCCGCTCCTTCTCCGAGGCCCCACCCCTGCTCACTCCATCCCCCCTCCCTCCGTCGCTCACTGTCCCCCACCCTCACTCACTTTTGCCGGGCTGGGGCAGGGGGTTGGGATGTGGGAGGGGGTGAGGGCTCTGGCTGGGGGGGCGGGCTCTGGGGAGGGGCCGGGGATGGGGGGCTCAGGGCTGGGGCAGAGGGCTGGTTGCAGGGGGTGAGGGCTCTGGCTGGGGGTGCGGGCTCTGGGGTGGGGCCGGGGATGAGGGATTTTGGGTGCAGGAGGGGTTCTGGGCTGGAGCTGAGGGGTTCAAAGTGGGGGGGGGCTCAGGGCTGGGTCAGGGGGTTGGGGTGCAGGAGGGGTTTGGGGAGCAGTAGGGGGTGTGGGAGGGGGCTCAGGGCTGGGGCAGAAGTTGGGGTGTGGGAGGGGGTGAGGGCTCTGGCTGGGGGTGCTGGCTCTGGGGTGGGTCCAGGGACAAGGGGTTTGGGGTGCAGGAGGGGGCTCCGGGCTGGGGCAGTGGGTTGGGGTTCAGGAGGGGTTTGGGATGCAGGCTCTGGGAGGGAGTTTGGGTGTAGGAGGGGGCTCAGGGCTGGGGCAGGGAGTCGAGGTGCGGGAGGGGGTGAGGGGTGCAGGCTCCGGCCGGGTGGCACTTACCTCGTGCGGCTCCCAGAAGCCACTGGCATGTCTGGCTCAGAGGCGGTTAGGAGGCTCTGAGCCCTGCTCCTGCTTGCAGGCACCGCCCTGCAGCTTCCATTGGCCAAGGTTCCTGGTCAATGGGAGCTGCAGAGTCAGCGCGCGGAGCTCCCGTGACCGCCCCTACGCCTAGGAGCCGGACATGGCGGTCGCTTCCGCAAGCCGTGCAGAGCCAGGGCAGATAGGGAGCCTGCCTTAGCCCCACTGCGCTGCCGACCGGACTCTGGCCTATTAAAATCTCCTGGATTGCCTTTAATAGTCACCGGGAGATTGAGGCCAATACTGGGAGACTCCCGGCCAGTCTGGGAGGGTTGACAACCCTAGATGCAGTGCAGGTAGCATTGTTTTGCTCTTGCTGATTGCAGTGTTGTTGTAGCTGTGTTGGTCCCAGGATATGAGAAAGACAAAGTGGGTGAGGTAATATCTTTGATTGGACCAGCTTCTGTCTCTCTCACCAACAGAAGTTGGTCCAATAAAAGATATTACCTCACCCACCATGTTACTCTTTCTGACTCATTGGGTAGCCTGAGGCTCACAGAAACAAAGCTTTATTTTTTGCAGCAACCTCAGTTGTTAACTCTCCAGGCCTGCTTATGGCAATTCATGTCACTATCTCTGCTCCCGTTACAATTGGATGAGTTTTCTCTGCTGTCGATGCAGACTTTGCTTGGCTTTAACATCAGGCCTGGAACTTTCCCAGAGGAGCCTCACTAAAGAACTTCACAGATGAGAGAGACCAGCAACTTTGATAAGGGGGTCTCTTGTCAGAGATGTGTGACTTCATGTCTCCGACCTGATAATCACGCCAGGATTTGCCGTCGAGTAGGATTTCCACTTTCAACGAACACACAGCGAAAACTGGCACAAACAGGGGTGGTTTGTTTTTCAGACTCTGCTCAGCTGTAAGGATATTGTGGAAGTTTTGCCATTGACTTCAGTGGGGCCAGGATTTCACACTGTGAGATCTGACCCGAAGTGCATGGAAAGATTCCCATTGACTTTAAAGAAATGTGGGTCGGGCCCTGAGTGGGGCAACTGCTCGATGGAAAATAAAACCAACACCTGAAGGTTCACTCAAAACTCTGAACAAGCAACATTATATATTTTTTTTTAAAGTGGGGCAGCTGTTTAGGAACACTGGTCCGCCCTGATGCTCTGTGAGAAAGCTCCTCCTTGGGATATTCCCACCCGGAATGGAAGAAGGAAGAGCTAGACATGTCAGAAGAGACTTTGTTCTCACAAGATTTTCAGCCCAGCCTTGCCTCCTCCAAAAGCTTGTTCAGGCATCTGGGGCCAGGTTCTCAGATGGTGTGAAGTGATGTCACTTTCCCCAGGGCCCCAGTCTAGCAAAACACGTAAGTCTGTGCCTACCTGTAAGTATGCAAGCCGCTCCAGTGGTTTAAGCAAATGAACAGTCCCACACAGAAGTATGCACTTGCTTAAGTGCTTTGCTGGTTCAGGACCCAGCTGAAGATCTGGCCCCTGGAGTCTAGGCTGATTACCCAACGTGTGGCTTATGAGGTTCATTTGTCTTTCCAAGCAATAAGCGTGTGTGTTCTCTGGTTCAGAAGGCAAATACTCTAGCAGATGAGCGAGGCAGCAGGAAGTATGGCCTAATGGATTGGGCACAGCAGGGGCTCCTGAATTCTATTGACCAGGATGAGCAGACGAATGACTGACAGACGCATGGGATGGGTTGAAATGGCAGCCTGCAACTTTAATTAATTATACCTCGGGGAGGGGCACTCCAGTGCCCAGCCCCCACTCTCGCATACCGGGTCGTTAATTGGTTCCAGTGTGGCTTACGGGGCTTTAACCCCAAACCAAACAATAACTTGGGGTAGACTCTCCTGGGTCTACTGCCCAGACTCAGCTCTGTTGTGAAACCTCTGCTGTAAGAGGCGTGTGTGTGTGTGTGGAATAAGAGGCACAATCCTGAGGGGGAGGGGAAGACGGGGGGAACCTCGGTCTGCAAAGATTTCAAGCCCTTCTGCCCCATGAGTGCAAAGTCCTGTAGGAGGGTGTGAGGAAGATGGAAAAACCCACCAGACCGCATGCCAGTTTGGCCCAATGGGAATGTTTGTTTCCTGATCCCTAAAGACAGGCAATCGGTCAGCCCAGTAGCACCATAAGTGGCACAGCTTCTAATCTGTCTCTAAGGGGAGAGAGGGTATGTCTAGACTGTGATTAAAAAGCCCACGGCACTGAGTCTCAGAGCCTGGGTCAGCTGATTTGGGATTGTGGGGCTTGGGCTGCCGGGCTATAAAACGGCAGTGTAGCCGTTTGGACTCAGACTGGGGCCTGGGCTCGGAGAGCCTCCCCTGCTAAAGGTGGCAAGAGGGTAATCTCATATGTGCCGCTGACTTGCTGTGGGGCCTTGGGTAAATCATGTGAGCTCCCTGTGCCTCGGTTTACCCATCTGTAAAGCCAGCATAATCATACTTCACTAACCATTGAAGGGCTTAGTTTGTTAATGTTTGCACAGTACTCTGAGGATATAGGGCCAAATTCTCCACTAGTGTCATCTGGTGAAAGTCATTGAAATCAATGGAACTATGCCAATTGATACCAACAGAGCATTTGGCTCACACAGTGCTAAGCGGTGTGTTTAGCTGGAGAACTGCCCCACGTTAGCGCCAATGACAGCTCTCTGTTATGTTCTCTTGGACGCTGTATTTACCACCTTTTTCTTTAGTCAGTTTGACTTTCTAACTGACTGATCCTGGAAAGGAAATATTTCAGTTCGCTTCTGTGACTGCAGGCTTGGGCATGGGGGCTAAACTCACGGGGTTGTCAGGGCTGATCGCAGAGCTGAATTTGGAGTGTGTATCTTTAAAATAAATTATGTAAAGCAAAACAAAAAAAAATCTTGGGAAAATTAGCTGCAGTTTGAAAACAGAATATTGTGTCAAAATCAAATTTATTTCAATGAGGGAGATCACTCTAATGGCTGAGAAGAATGCAAAGATTAAATGAGGTATGAATAGCTGTAAGATGGGACAATTACCACCTCAGAAACAATATATTTGTAAAGTTAATTCCTCTTGAACATGAACAATCTCCTTACACTTGACCCCCTTCTATTGCCTCTTCCATGCTTGAACTCTCCTTGAACTTTGAAGATCCATCTTGAGAGTATGATACGGCCATCTCCTTTGCATCTGGTTATTTTAGCTCCAATGTGCAGCCCTAAAACGGCAATTATGGTGATATATTGCTCAAGTCACCCGACATGGATTAGTATCGGGATCAGCACATTTATGCACGCAGGAGTAGTCAATGGAGACTACAGCTATGATTTTAAATGACTTGATTAATTCTGAAACAACATTTCAGAGTCCATTAGGTCCAGCAGGTGTTGGGGTGTTCAGGCCGCACTTCCAGCCTGCGCCGAATGTTCAGATCTCATTCCCTTAAAGAACAAGAGCACATTGTATTTATTGCTCCTCTTTGCTAAGATTCTTTTCTTTCTCCCTTCAATAAAAGTTTATTGGTCTGGAGGGCAACTTGGACAATAAGTTCTTTTCCTAAATCACATGGCTGAATTCATATTTCCGAACTGTAAAATGTCCCTTTAAATCTCTGGGTGGATACAGTAGGGTGTGTACCAGCACGAGAACCTTAATTTCTTACTCGTTGGTCAGCAGAGCTGTTTCTTTAATACACAAGAAAGGACAACTGTGTGACGGCTACAAAGAACATGTGCCTGCTTCTGATATCACACTGATTTTACACCAGTGTAACTTTGATGCAAGTGGATTTTCTTCGAATTTACCGCAATGAAGAATGATTAGCAAGGTCAAGAAATTGTAATCTACTTGATAACCTTTCTTTCTTATAGTGACAGCTGGATCCTCAGCTGGTGCATTTCAGTGTAGCGCCCGGGGCGGCTCTAACTTTTTTGCCG
The DNA here is from genome assembly GCA_003942145.1 of Platysternon megacephalum. Lineage (NCBI taxonomy): Eukaryota > Metazoa > Chordata > Testudines > Platysternidae > Platysternon > Platysternon megacephalum. The sequence goes on from QXTE01000172.1 coordinate 1,263,552, forward strand.
CCCCAAGCACAGCAGTCAGGCAGCCTTCGGCGGCTTGCCTGCGGGAAGTCTGCCGGTCCCGCGGCTTCGGCGTACCCGCCGCCGAATTGCCGCCGAAGCTGCGGGACCGGCGGACTTCCCGCAGGCAAGCTGCCGAAGGCTGCCTGACTGCCGCCCTCGCAGGGACCGGCAGGGCGCCCCCCGCGGCTTGCCGCCCCAGGCACGCGCTTGGAGCGCTGGTGCTTGGAGCTGCCGCTGGTAGCGCCATTGACTTCAATGGAATTATGCTATTTGACACCAGCAGAGGATGCAACATGGAGTTTTTGTTGCAATAAAAGCATAGCTTGAACATACCTGCATACACAGTTGAAAATTAGTGATGATATTGCACTGTGTGGGCTAGATCCTTTTGTATGTCGATTTAGCTCTGCTGAAGTCAGTGGAGCTTTGTTGATTTACACCTGATGAGGATTTGGCTGTCAATATAAGAGAGAAAGCTAAGGTAGATTAATAAAATCAAGGGATCTGATTCTAATCTTTCATCACCCTTCTTTGGACTGTTAGCTGTATAGGGCTAGATCCTCAGTTGCTGTAAATCAGGATAGCTCTGTTGAACTGGCCCTAAATGTTAGTGTTTAAAAGCCCTGGTGGTTGGGGTTGTTAGACTCTGGGGAATATGATTCACCGTTGCTCTGTTGTACCTTGTGTGGTCAGTTCAACCATGGGAAAATGAGGGTGAAATGCTGCTAAATCAGAATGGGGAGGATTTGCACACGCTTTACGCAGGCGGAAAGGATTGCATAAGGTGCAGAGCAAGGGAGACTCAGGCCTTGGAGGTATACTCACTCTTTTTCATGGGCGAAGGAGAAAATGTAAGCACAGCTTCAGGGAGTTTCTGGTGCAGGCAGTCTGTACCTCACTCTTCTAGTCTTTAGCTAGAGCGCTGAATGGATCCCCAGTCGCTTTCCGTCGTGGCTCAAACTTGTTAAATAAAATTGCCGGGGACGGGAGGGTGTGTGTGTGTGTTAAAACAACCAGATAATGAAATGATCATCGCCAGCCATCATCTGAATGTTCATACATCAAACGCTTCAGTGCAGAGGAGAAGCAGATAAACAAGCCCATCATAGTCAACAGGTCAGATTCACCAGAGTTGGCCCCGGGAAGAGTTAATGTACATCTTACTGCTGCTGCCACTCAGGGTGTTCTGTGGAAGTGTGTGTGTGTGTGTGTGGGGGGGGATGGATTTTAAGTTTTGGCTGAAGTTTAATAGGAACAATGCAGCAGGCTTTGCTGATGGGATGTGCTGATGCTACATCTCCTTGGTGCCCTGGCCCATGCCCCGGACTGGCTGGCAGTGCCCCGTCTTGGGGCTGTTCTGACTCCTTATGTTCCCTAACCCAGCAGAGGGGAGTTAGGGTCATTTCCTCCCAACAGACTTTCTGCCCCAGGAGGCCTGCACCTAGGGTGACCAGATGTCCCGATTTTATAGGGACAGTCCTGATTTTTGGGTCTTTTTCTTATATAGGCTCCTATTACCCCCCTGACCCTGTCCCGATTTTTCACATTTGCTGTCTGGTCACCCTACCTGCACCTGGGTTTATGTTGTAGAAGATGGCATAAACCCAGGCTGAATTGGCCCAATATATGGCATATTAAGATATAGACAAATAATAGCAGCATTAATAAAGTCAGGGTAAAGGCATGTCTGGCTCCAATGTGAGACCATTTTAATGTTATCGGCTTTATGTCTTCTAAGAGCTGGGTCCTGGAGCTCCATGGGGTCCCGGAGTTACCTGGTGAATGTATGTGAAGCTTTTGGAACATGTAAAACGCTGTATGCCCTGATTCAGGAACGCTCTTACACATGTGCTTATGTGCATTGAAGTCAATAGGCTTTAGGATTGTGCTTAAAGTTAAGCATGTGCTTAAGTGCTTTTCTGCATAGGCATAAAGTTAAGTGTATATGGAACTGAATAAAAGCCTATAAGCAGTAGGCATTATTATTGCCATCACTATGTTAAAACCACGTTGTCATAGTTATATGAGCTTGGGAATGGGAACCAGCTGTGGCTTAACTAAGGGCACGTCTACACTGCAAAAACCCCCAGTGAAGTGGGTGGGTCTCAGAGCCCAGGCTCCAACCAGAGCAGGAATGGCTACCCTGCTATTTTTAGCTCCGCTGTGTGAGCCTGAGTCAGCTGACCTGTGTTCTGAGAATGGGTTTTCTTTGGTGGTGGTGGTTTTCTTTGGTGGTGGTGGTTTTTTGTAGTGTAGAGGTACCCTCAGAGACCTCAGAAAAATATGTAGGATGAATAAATATGCTGAGCTATTAGAGCTGTTCTGTCATCCGGAGGCATCGCTTTCTATCACCCAGGCAAGTGATGGGTGAAACCAGAAAGCCTTCCTGGAGAGTCACCGCTGGACTGGTCCTCCGGACTCTGTTACTCGGTGCAGGTGCAGGTAACAAAAAGGGGGAAAGAAACAAAGTTAATAACTTTACTGAGACAAAGCGGCTGACGTGGGGTGGGTTGCTCTTGGATAGGGTGACCAGATGTCCTGAGTTTATAGGGACAGTCCCGATTTTTGGGTCTTTTTCTTATATAGGCTCCTATTATCCCCCCCCCCCCCACACACACACACACCCTGTCCCGATTTTTCACACTTGCTGTCTGGTCACCCTACTCTTGGATTAAGCAGGCAGTAGTGTGGTTCAAATATGGAATAGACAGATTAGATGGAAGGAACAAGAATCATTGACATGCTTTTTGTGCATTCATTGCCACATTGTTAAATCTGTTGGGCCACATCCTGAAGTCCTTACTCTGTCTTTATTCAGGCAAAACTCCCATTGAAATTAATGGGAGCTCGGCCCAAGTAAGACTGAAGGCTAAACTCTGATACCCTTGCTCATGTGGAGTAGTGCCTTGTTTCTCAAGGAGTCCCATTGAAAGGACTGCTTGGTTTCAGTCAGTGGGAGATAGGCTCCTAAACACCTTTGAGAATCTAGGCCTAAGGTACTAACTAATCCATGTGAATACGAATATTGGAGTCTAGCATGCGTGCGGAGTTCAGTATTTGCCTGGTTGTTTTAAAGACAGTAGCCCTTAGCATATACTGTGGAAGAGAATATGTGTAAAGGCCAGTTCCCATTCTGTCTGGAGAATCCCAGAGAAGGGAGCTCCCAAATGGATGTTGCTTCTGTTTGGACTGAGCACATTAGGGGCCCAATTCTTCAAGCACTTCTTTATGGAGCACCCTTTTACTTGGATGGGAGTTCCTGGTCTAGGAGACTTGCAAAGTGGGGCCCTCTCTTTGGGAACGTCTACCAGTGCAGAGACCCTATGGCCCTAATCCAAAGCCCATTGAAATCAGTAGGAGTCTTTCAATAGACATCAGTGGGATTTCAATCAGACCCTACAAAGGACCAATTCCACTCTCCTCCTCAATGGAGATAATAATTTACTCTTAATTTACACCGAGGGAACTGAATGGAGAATCCGCCACTTATGCCTAGAGGAAACATTCAGAATTGTTACATGTGTGATGGAGTAACTCTGGCTTTGCCTTGTAGACAGTGTAGTTCATGTAGATCCAGTGATATGAAAACAGTTTTAACTTTACCAGGTGCACCTGTCTGCTTTAAAAAATATCCAGTTCTTGCCTTTTTAAACTGAGCAGGATTGTTTAGTCCTGTGGAAAAATTTCAATGAAAAAGGTTTTGTTTTCATTTACATTTTTCCCTCAATAGATTGGGGGGGGGGGGGGGGGGGTTGGTTTCTGAAAGAAAACCTGAAAAAATGTAATTGAAAATGGACATTTCGTGCAGAAATTTCCAGTTTTGTGCAAAAGTCATTTTTTGTCAAAAAACATTTCAGACAAAAATCTTTGACCAGTGACATTGCTGAAAGCTGATGGTTTTGTGCTTGTGCACCTTCCTCCAGGCTAGCAGCGCTTTCACTCCATTGAAATGATATTAGGGAAAATATAACACCCTTTGTACAACCAAAATGCTCGCCACATTCAAATAAAGGCAACGTTTGCTGCCCAAACCTTTTGCCTACCCCAGCTTTCTCAGTGCTACTTTCTTTTTAAATCCTAGATCAGAAACATGCTCTCACACCTTTAATATTTTGCAAAGCTCTGATCTCCATTCTCAGGGCAATTTATATCAAAGCCCAATTGTTTTGAGTAATTATTTTTGCATATTCATAGATTCCAAGGCCAGAAAGGATCCCTATGACTATCTAGTCTGACCTGCTGTATAACACAGGCCAGAGAACTGCCCCCAAATAATTCCTGTTTGAACTACAGTTTATCTTTGATTTTAAAATGAGCAATGATAGAGAATCCACCAGTTTTATTTATTTAGGTTGTAAGCTTTCTATGGGAGAAACAGTTTCTTAGTATGGTTTGTACAATGTCTAGCACAGTGGGACCATGCTTTTGACCAGTGTCTTTAGGTGCTAATATTGCAAATGGCCCCTTTTTGTTTATAATTAACTGCTGGCTTTTTCAAAAACTGGATCTGGTTCCAAACTTTGTAACCACAGAGCGCAACAAACAGGACGGACTGCACACAAGGAAAGACATCCTATAACTTCCTATAGCTAGAGAGACACCATTAGGGGGAGCTCTGTATCTTACAATAAATCTGTACTTGAACACCAATGTAAATCCCAGCCTAAAGCAAATTCTATACCCCTCAGATATAATGATGCATTCATAGAGAGATTCATTAAGCAGACTTTATGTGGGGGAAATATGCAGAGAAGAATGGGTCGGATCCACTCCCAACCCACAGAGATGGCATGGGGCATCTGCTGCTGCTTCTCCAGTCTGTTGGCTGGAGCAGAGACAGCAATCTCTTTACACAGGGGACTGTGGCCACTGGATGTTTGTAATCCTTGGCCTTTCTCTGGCCTTCCTCAAGCCCTCTCCTCTGTGGAGAACTGGCAAAAACTACAGCTCTGTGCGCGTGTGACGTCTCCCCGGGTACAGGGCCGGCGCAACCCAGTAGGCGACCTAGGCGGTCACCTAGGGCGCTAACATTTGGGGGGCGCCGGCGCCCCGGTCGTCGTCGGTATTTTGGGGGCGGGCCCTTCCGCCGCCTCTGTCGGGCGGCATGCTTTGAGCAGGGGGTTAGACTAGATGACTTCCTGAAAAAGCTGGCGGCGCTCCTGCCCGGGTACCTGCTGTCCAGTCTTGTATGGTGGTTGGTATGCAGCACTGATGTGCATGGGGTGGATCTTCCCTGGCCCCTAAAGGGCTAAGTAAATTTCACCCTCAGGGCCTTGCGCTAGTCAGTTTCAAACCCCACGTAACCCTGACAGATTAAGCAATGATCCACTGGATCTCGTGCTGGAGGGAGCCTCCAGATTTGTCAGTTTGCAGCCCCAGGCACTGGTGCACAGCTCAGCTGACTGCTGTTGCTGTCACAAGACACACACCGAGTCTGGGCTTGGGGCCATGAGGATGGACGGCGCAGGAGGAAGAACTGGCTGAGCAGCAGGCAGTTCACGGAACAATAGAAGATAAAAATATGAGGTTCATTAGGTCATCTGGACCATCCTGAGACAATGCAAGATTGTCCTGTACACTGTATTTCCTGGTGTTCAGTTTTAAATATCCCAAGAGCTGGTCCTTCCACCACTTGCCTTGAGAGACTGCTCCACTTATTAGAATTGGTTTTACTGCCCAGAAGTTTTCCTTCAGAGTCAGCCCAGATTTCTCTTTTGTTAATTTCAGCCCATTATTCCTAACTATACTCCCTTGTACCACTCTAAATAATTCCTCTTCCTCATTGGGGTGTATACCCCTCAAACATTTGTAGACCGTTACGGTGTCCTCCATTAGCCATTGTTTTAGCCATGCTAGAGAGTATTGATCTTGGGGCTAAAACACTGGAGTGGGACTCAGGGGCTTAGTGTTCAATCTCTCCCTCTGCCACTGGTTTCCTGTATGACTTTAGGCAAAAGTCACTTCATTTTGTTATGCCTCAGTTCCCTGTCTGTAAAATGGGGATAATACCACCTCCATTGTCTGTGTTGTTTCCTTAGATTGTAAGCTTGTTGAGGCAGGGGCTGTTGCTTGCTAGCTGTACAGTTCCTAGCACATTAGGGCACTGACCTCATTTGGGGCATCTAGCCACTACTGCAATCTAAATGTACACATTTCGCTTGTTTATGTGTGTCCTCATGCCCGTTCCTTTAGCTGCTGGATCGTTTTTTGTAGCTCTTCTCTCAGCTCCCTCCAACTCCTCAACCTCTTTCTGGTCTGGAGGCACCTAGAATTGAATTCAGTATTTCAGGCTTGGCAGTTCTCACAGGGACGCCTTACAATCCGTATGCAGAAGCTGTCCAAGCCGAGGCGCGTATATACTACCTGTGATGGGTGGGAGTGTTCTGCGGGGCTTGAATAGTGTCAGTAAGAGTTATGTGCAGATGGAGGGCAGTGTATGGCCCTTAAAGGGCACATCTAAGATCAAAACTGAGTCCTAAATGTGCACGTGTTCTGCTCAGCCACAGTCAGCTGGGACACTTGGAAAGCTCAATCTGCTTTCCCCCAAGGGGGGGAGGGATAGCTCAGTGGTTTGAGCATTGGCCTGCTAAAGCCAGTGTTGTGAGCTCAATCCTTGAGGGGGCCATTTAGGGATCCGGGGCAAAAATCTGTCTGGGGATTGGTCCTGCTTTGAGCAGGGGGTTAGACTAGATGACTTCCTGAGGTCCCTTCCAACCCTGATATTCTATGATCTTCTATAATCTATGCTTCTGTGACTCAGGGCCAGCTTTAGGCTTTTGCTGCCCAAAGCAAAAAAAAAAAAAGGCCAGAATGCCGCCCTTGAAAATGTGCAGCCCCAAGCACATGCTTGGTTTGCTGGTGCCTAGAGCTGGCCCTGCTGTGACTTCATCTCCCTCTGGGTAGGGCTAGTCACTTTTACCCCACCACCGCCTGGAATGACGATGTAACAAGTTAATCTTTCGCCTGTAAAGCAGCAGATAAAAATCTAAAAGGCCTCACATTATGCTGAGTGGAAATGAGTTTCTAGCTGAGGCTTCAGTGGTGTGAAATGCACCGCAGGGCTCTCAAACAGACAGCGGTCCTATGCCCAGAAAACTAACCTCGGGTACAGCATTCTGGCAATCAACTGCGTACATTACGAATGACGGAGAGTGGCAAGATACCATTCCCTATCTAATACCTGATCGATTCCATGGAAATATTTCCTTTGAAGCTGAAACTGACCTCAGGCATGCTTTTGTGCAAACTCTCCGTCAGATGATGCTTGCCTCTCCCCCAGCCTTCGCTAAATGAGTAGATTCCAGCACAGAGGCACAGGCCAACTGCAAGCATTCAGTGGAATATCCAAATCATTATTTTGTTTAGACCCCAAATCCCATTTCTCAGCACTGTCAGTTTTTTCCCTTGCGGAGCCGTGAAAGACAGTTAAAGGGACTTTTGGTGACATCCCCTCTGTTTAATGAAGCTTGGAGTTATGGGCAAGTGACTCGAACTGCCGTTATTATCTGCATGAGTGACTAAAGGCCGAGGGTCTAGATATGTGCAAAGAGTTCCACAGCAAATGTGCGCATTGATCATTCATAATCAGACCAACCAGGTCAGGGGTGCTGGGGAGATGGAGAGCTCTGAAAAAGCTGACAAATGAAGCAGCGGTGCTTGGGGGTTAATGTAATATTCAAACAGAATGAGATCTTCATTTTCTTATAAGCTTGTCACTTTTCCCTTCATGTGACATTTTGCCAGAGAGTGCAGTGAGGAGAGCAAGAGTGTGTGTGTGTGTGTGAGACACCCTAGCCAGGAGACAATCAAATACATCTAATCACAGAAGGGAAAAGAGGAGAGTTTACTTCCTTTGCTTTTGCATCATTTATGCACATCACTCGTACAATGCTCTGCAGTATGGGTCTTACTCTTTTATAACAGACTCTATTAAAAGGGTGGCTCTGATTTATAACTCGAACTGTCTGTTAACTGCCCAGGCCAGATTCTGCCCCTGGAATGGGCTTGCCCGGAGTGTAAAATCAGGACCGAGTTTGAGTCCCCAAGCATAACACAAAATGGAGAGAATGTGGTTTGCTTTTTTGCAACCTTTGCACTCTTTCAAGTGAGGCCTGAGGCCAAAAGCAAACTTCTAGCCGTACTTCATATGCCAGGAGCGTTGTCGTTGCTCCACTGTGGTTTTTAGTGGCTTGTTGGCACTTTAAAAATAATAAATATGTCTCCTGACCATTTTAAACTGCTTTACAAAATATAATTAAACCTCACAACATGCCAATAGGTATCATTATGCCCATTTTATGGATAGATAAACGGAGGCATGGGGAAGGTAGGTGATTTACCCAATGTGGCATATTAAGTCAGGGACTAGTACTCGGGAGTCCTTGTTTTCAGTCCTGCGTTCTAACCGCTGTACAAGACTACAAAGTAACAGTGGCATAGCACAGAAGCTACAGCAGGGACCAGTTGTGTGTAAGTGAAGGGAGAATTAACGGCAACGAGTAGACATCTTGTGCTTATGAAAATCTTAGCAGGGACCCACCTGGATTTTGCGATTGATTTGACATGCTATGGGTTAGAGGAGCTCAGTGCTCTAATGAATAAGAGAAGCTTGACAAATTAAGGGTCGTGGCTCCTGTAAGCTCTTTGCAGAGTCAATAATTATTCTATGGTTATAATTCCGTGGGCATTGATGGAGTCAAGCTGTTCAGGGACAAAGCCCTCTTCCCCCAGACACAGAAAGCACCAGAACTTAAGGTCTGATTTACACATGTCCTCAGCAGCACCCGCAACCCAGACCAGGTTTTCAAATTTGCTCAGCACCCAGCCACTCCCCCGGGGAATAACTAGCCGCTTCCCGTGGGTACCAAAAAGAGAGCTGAGCTCTTACAAAAATCTGGCTTCCTGTTTGGGTGCCTAAAAAGGGGGCAGTCGGGTGCTGAGCTCTTTTGAAAATCTGGCCCTTAGTTTTTCAGTGAGAGGTTAGTATCAGTTTTGTGTCATAGCAGTTTGCATGTCTATAGCCTCTTCCATCCAGGGATCTCAAAACACTTTAGGGCTATAGTAAACGAACCCTCCCACACCCCTGTGGGGTAGACACAGCATTAGTTTGATCTCACAGTTCAACTGGGGCTGCGAGAGACTGGCTAAAGATCAAATAGAAAGTCCATGCCAGACCTGAGAATAGAGTTCACAAGTCTAGTGTCTCATTTGCATATGAGAGTCACAGACCATCTTTTCAAGCCATTTGAAAATGTGGTTACACGCCAAAGACCAAATCCTCAGTTGATGTAAAATCACCGTACCTCCACTGAAGTCAGTTGAGCTATACTGATTTACACCGGCTGAGGATTTGGCCCTTGATTCCAATTCTAATGTCAGTGAAGGCTGGTTTTAAATGTATGCAAATCCATTGACGTCAGTGGAATTAGTTCTAATTTACACTAGCAAGTGATCAGAACCAGGGCCTTAAAATATGCTTACTAGGACTTGAAAGGCTGGCCTGGTGAATAAGGCACTAGACTAGTTCTCATGAAACCTGGGTTCAGTGCCTGGCTTAGTCATAGGTTTACTATATAAATTTAGGGAAATCACTTAATCCGTTTCTCAGTTCTCAGTTCTCCATCTGTAAAGTGGGGATATTGCACAGGGTGGCTCTCAGGCTAAAATCCATTTGTGATTGTGAGGTGCTCAGCTGCTTGGTGACATGGGACCCAGATTCCCTCTGTGAGCTTGGACAAGTCATTCACTTTCTCTGTCTCTCAGTCCCTCTTTGGTAGAATGGAGATGATCATGCTTCCTTGATTTGTCATGTCTCATTTGACTATAAGCTCTTGAAGGCAGGGACTGTCCCTTCCTAGGTATTTGTACAGCTCCAAGCACAATGGGGCCTGATCCCAGAGACAGCTTCTACATGCTGTTGTGATGCATAATAATAATATTAAATATTTCTTAATTGCCAAATCAGGAATTCCTTTTGCCATTTTTCTGTTAACAAATTTTTGCAATTCATCAGCGTCCTGTAAAGTTACAAAGTCACAGTACTTTCCTAAGACAGGCCCCTTCTCAGAGGTAGGCTTTTGTCTCCTAGATTCATATTAAATATTTCAGTTTGTTAAACTTTTAATCAGAACCCTGATCTCTTCGGGGGTCTGCCCAGTTTATGACCTCTTCCCAATAAACAAGTTTTAAACAAGCTGCCACGTCAGATTTTGCAATGGAAAACAAATGGCAGACAGTGAGGAGAGCAAATCATTCCAAATATCACTCCTTTATGAATTGCCAGGCCTGCGTTTCTTTTTCCCTACAAAAATTCATTTACCGTATATACTCATTCATTAGCCCGTTTGTTTATAAGCCGACCCCCCAAGATGACTAGGTAAAAATAGCAAAAACTGTATAACCCTTTCATAAGCCGACCCTATATTTCAGGGGTTGGCAAACTTTGGTTCCCGGCCCGTCAGGGTAAACCGCTGGCGGGTCAGGATGTTTTGTTTACTTGGAGCGTCTGCAGGCATGGAGTCCCTCAGCTCCCTGTTGCCATGGTTCGCGGCTCCCATTGGCTGGGAACAGCGAACCGCGGCCACAGGGAGCTGAGGGGCTCCATGCCTGCAGATGCTCCAGGTAAACAAAACGACAATGTAGATATTCAATTCAATGATTCCATAGAGTTTAAAATCATCAAATTTTGGTGTAGACCCGTTTATGACCCGATCCCCGCTCTTTGATGCGTCACTTTTTTACCAAAAATATTCGGCTTCCGAACGAGTATATACAGTACATTTTTGGGAAAACACAACCATCTCATTAAAAGGAATCGCTCTCATTCTCTCTAGCCAGGAGAGTCCTGCTGCTCTGTGGGCTTTTTGAAATGTATATTTAACCAGGCAAAAGGCTTAGCGTATCAAACTGAAACAAATGCACAGAATCCAGGAAGATTTTTTTTCTTTCTGGAGTTTTAAATGATTTAAACCGTGAATGGAAGTGCAAAAACTGCCAGCTTATTGGATTTGATCTGCCATAATGGAATGTACACACTTTTGGGGCTCCTTTCTTTGAGCAGCTTTGGTGCTTGTAGCAAGTGCTCAAAGAAATGAATGTATCCATCTATTATCTGATTTTGTTTGTCAAATTTTCATACTGGATCAGATCCTTGGTCTGCCTGGCTGGCTTTCAGTAATAATTATGGGCTAGATTGTAAACATTGTACTCATGTTGGATAAGTTACTCACCCGTGTGGTCTCATTGGCTTTCATGGCACTGTTTGGGTGAGTAGCTGCTCACTAATATGAGTGCAGGGTTCACAGTCTGGAGCGATGATCTTTTGGCCATTAACATTCAGGCAGAACTCCCTGGTAACTTCAAAGAGGAGATCTGCTTAAAAACCTATGGAATGATATGGCCTGATATCAGGGCGAGGAACATGGTGGTTTGGGATTCTTGATAAGAACTGGAGCCAGATAGGAATTGAAAATGGAGAACCTGGTTGCTCTTTGGTGACCTCTGTGAAATGAGCAGATCATCTCAGTCAGTCTGTAGTGCTCTGCTTCACCAAAACCTCGGTCACATTGGAACAGTTCCTGGAAGCCTCCGCAGAGACCAAAGCTGGAATGAGCAAGGCTACTGGACTCCTTTCGCCCTCCGAGTTGTGTCCGGCAGTGAAAGATTGGGTCACTGATGTTGTACCCACGTTGTGCTTTTCAGATGATGGAAAATTTTAGCCAATGCCTTTTACTGGTACTTAATTGACAGTGTTGCCTCACTCTCCCCCATTAAACACAAACCAAAAAGCACGCTTCTGTTTTACAATGACATTTTTTTGTCAATGGTGCCCTTAGTACGATGTGTGAATTTGGAGAAAGAGGGTCAGTTTCAGGAGGGCCTGAGTTTGGTGTGACACCTAGAGCTAAAGAATGCAAGTTGCGACTGGCCCCTCAGCATGCAACCCCGATCTCTGTGCATGCTCAATAAATGGTCAGCAGGGTTGCCAACTGTCAAATGGCACAAAACCGACCACCCTTGCCCCGCCCCACCCTGCCCCTTCTCCGAGGCCCCGCCCCCACTCACTCCATCCGCCCTCCCTCTGTCGCTCGCTCTCCCTCACCCTCACTCGCTTTCATTGGGCAGGGGGATGGGGTGAGGGCTCCAGCTGGGGGTGCAGGCTCTGGGGTGGGGCAGGGGATGAGGGATTTGGGTGCCGGAGGGGGCTCATGGCTGGGGTGGGTGGTTGGGATGCAGAGGGGGTGTGGGAGGGAGTTTGGATGCGGGAGGGGGCTCAGGGCTGGGGCAGGTGGTTGGGGCGCAGAGGGGGTGTGGGAGGGAGTTTGGATGCGGGAGGGGGCTCAGGGCTGGGGTTGGGGGGCGGGGTCCAGGCTCCAGCTGGGCAGCACTTACCTCAGGCGGCTCCCGGTTGGCAGTGCAGCGGGGCTAAGGGAGGCTCCCTGCCTGCCCTGGCTCTGCACGACTCCTGGAAGTGGCCAGCATGTCCAGCCCAGCTCCTAGGCAGCTCTGTGCCTGCAGGCGCCGCCCCCGCACCTCCCATTGGCCGCATGGGAGCTGCGGAGCCACAGCTCAGGGCGGGGGCAGTGCGTGGAGCCCCTGTAGCCGTGCCTCTGCCTAGGAGCTGAAGGGAAATGCTGGCCACTTCCAGGAGCTGCATGGGGCCAGGGCCGGCAGGGAGCCTGCCTTAGCCCTGCTGCGCCGCTGACTGGACTTTTAATGGCTCAGTCAGCGGTGCCGACCAGAGCCGCCAGGGTCCCTTTTTGACCGGGCGTTGCGGTTGAAAACCGGATGCCTGGCAACCCTAATGGTCAGGCCCAGAGTTTCTTGACTCTGAACAAGATATCCTTTCGCTAAGAAAAGAGAGCAATTTGTATAGATCGGTATTTATCTGGAAAATTCATTCTGGAAGGCAAAAATAAAAGCAAATCTTGTGTTGCATTCACCTCATCTAGTATATTGGCCAAGCTGGGGTGCATGACATTTTTACTCAGCAACCTACCCCTCCCCCAGCCTAAAAGTTTCAAAAATACTGAAAATGTACCAGTGTGAAGGTTTTCTTAGAAAATCAGTTCAAGCCAATTGTCAGCATTGGTGTGCAGCTGGGCACTGCTCTTATTGCACAAGAAACATCACAAATGTAGACATGACCTAGTTGTTTTGCTTAATGCTACAAGTTCCCAGAGTCAGCTGTTTACTGATAATGTTGACTGAAACAATATCATGTCTTGTTTCCTAATGTTTCTATGAGATGCATTTGTATTAATTTACGTCAGTGGTGCCATCATGAATGTTGTCATTCAAATAATGTCATTGTTCCACAACTACCATTGACTTGATTGCTTATGAACAAAGTCCATTGGTGGGGCTTGATGCCAGCAAGCTTGGCTAGCAATAACAATGCAAATTCTCTTTACTTTGTAATCCGTCCAGATTGCGAATGCTATGCTCTGAGAAGATTTACCAGTAGCCGAATTTTATCCATTCTCATTGCTGCTTCAGAGATATCACAGGTGTTACAACAACTAGAATGTCAAACTTCAGCTAGTGTATGGTTTGAAATAGAACTCAGGTCTTTCTTTGAAATGTTATGATGAAAGAGACGAACAATAATGTGGTATCTCTCCTTGACTTTTATTTCCTAGACGGTAAATTGTAGGACAGGCTGGAGGCCAAGGGAGAGAAGATAATAGTCATATGTTTTTCTCTAGGTAAAGAAAATGTTCAGGGCGAGAAGAAACATGTGCGAGTGGTGAAAAGAAGATGAGGAACCTGTACCTTGGGGTTGGGAGGAGACGTGGGACAGCCAGAACAAAATTAAATCTGAGGGAATAATGGTTGTTTTTATGACATGGCCGCAGATAAACCATTCTGTTTCCCGCCAGGACCCCACCCTCAGAACATTACTGACTCTTACGACCCACACAAAGGTTATCACTTTAAAAAAAAAATGCAAATCCCAATATTAACATAGCCAAATTACCTGTGAAAGTACAAAGCAAACCAGCTGCCTCTACATAGTCAAACTACATATAAATGTAGTGATGTGGTGTTTATAAAGGATTTGGACCCTTATCTGAATTATCCAAACCTATGGCAAATTCCACCAAGCCACATGCCCTTCTTGCTCACACATAACGCCCCCTTCCACTTTACCAAGTATTGCCTTCCGGCGGGGTAGGACAGGGGGTCTGCTATTCGCCATCTCCAATTTGTGGAGGAACTTCTCTGTCCCTGTCACTCGTGAAAGCTCTTTGGTCTTGAGGACAAGACTTAGGGTGTGACGTGCTTGCTTATTTCAGAGATGCATGTGCGACTCTGCAGCATCTGCTACTGTATATGCCTGTCTGCCTGGGACAGTGACACCTCATCGCCTGTTTGCTCCGACTGAAAAGGTTTTCCTATAACAGGTAGATGAGTAGTATGACTTGGCTGATGCCAGCATCATTACAGTTCACCACCTTGCCTGCATCCTGAGAAATCTGTAAGATGGCTCCCGTCAGCGGCTGCCTTGCAGTTGCCAAGTACTGGCTAAGTACTTTTTGGACTACCTGTAAAAATCCTTGTTTGTTATGCACTGCTCATAAGTCATTCCATCGTGTGCAGAGCAGAAGCCCACCAACTGGCCACCTTCTGCTGCAGAGGGTGGCGTGGGAGATTTGCAGCTCTGGCTTGAGGAGATGCCGGGCTCAGTAGATCCAGGAGCGGCAGATATTCTAGGCTGCGATGAGCATACTGTCTACAGCCTCTGCTTTTCAATATCGCCTTCGCAATTAAGACAGTCAATGAGCAAAGCAAGGAACATGGAGAAACTTGCTGTCATGCACTGCGCCTGTCCCACATTGGTACTGTTGTCTGACACCACCAGCCGAAGGGAGGGGGGAAGAGAGAGACTAGAGAGAGCCACATGATCTTCTTAGATTCAATCCAGTTTGTTCACCAGGTAATGGGCACTGCTGCTTGGAGGTTGCTAAAGTGGACCCAGTGACGCCACTCGCATGGAGCCAGTAATTTGATCACTGGTCCACATCAGCTTAATCTCGCAGCTGGAAAAGGCATGCTGCAGCCTGCACTGGTCTGAAAAGTTCTGGACTGAGTGAATGGGATGGCTTCTGCTAGGAATATTCCAGTAGCAGACACTAGGCCTGTGTGTGATGCAGCTGAGTTTTGATCTCCCCCAGTGGACCGCTCCGGGGTATAACAGTATTTGGACAGACCCAGAGCAAAAACTAGACCTGGGCCTTCTGAGCAGTCCTGGGGATCACCAGAGTGCAGCAGCAATCCAGCTGTGCCTGCTCTGCTGAGGGCTGCTGTAGGTGCAAGGGAGGGTGGTGGAGGGGCTCTGTGGTGGCTCTGTTCCTCTGGAGAATTGCCCTACAGAAGGGGATCTCTCAGCTGGCCACTTATGTGCATTTTGAATCTGCCTAATGGCGCCGAGAAAGGCCAAACAGACTTAATGCGGCTGAGGCTCTGGCTCACTGTTTTGTTTGCTTTTTAAAATATTACCACAATGGTCCGATTTGCTCTAGAACTGATACAGACCCACCCTGGGTTTTAACCAGAAATTAGAAGCCTAGAGTCAGGACATTGTCTTTATTTGTTTTTTCTACCCTTCCTCTCCCGCCCTAGCATAGAGGTATAGGTGCAGTGTGGTATGCACAGGAAAGCTATAGGAGGAATAAATATATGCAGCCAGAATCTGCTCTGTGTTACACTGGTGTAAATCCAGATACGCTCCAGCGAAGTCAATGGAATTACGCCGGTGTAACATAGTTGTACATGAAAAGAGAATCAACCCCATACACTACTGAATATAAAAGTAATCGATGCCATTTCATTTATATATAGACAATTAGGCCGAGAGCTACAGATATGCTTAAGCTCCTAACTTCCATTGAAATCAGTGGAAGCCTGGAACCTGGATAGAGCACTGGACTGGGAATCAGGAGACCTGAGGGGTATCCCCAGCTCTGCCACTGACCAGCTGTGTGACCTTGGGCAAATCAGTTCACCTCCCTGTGCCTCTGTTTCTCCTTCCTGCCTTTATCTGTCTTATCGATTTAGATTGGGGCAGGGACTGTCTCTTTGTTATATATTTCTATGGTGCCTTGCACAATGGGGCTTAAGCTAAGATGGGGCCTCGGCACGCTAGTGGAATACAAATTAATATCAATAATGATATTTTAAACTTGAGTTCATTTTAATAAAGTAGACACACGTTTACAATTATGATTGTGTAGTTTCTGAGGCATCTCTGATCACTGTGTTCCACGCATTGGCTTCTGATCAGATTAGAAGAGAATAACACAGTTCTTATCTGAGTGTCAGATCATTCTAACTTTGGGGACTTTGGCAAGAAGTTTAAAAAAAGAAAGAAAATGCCTCAAACTGCCTGGCAATTTCCCTTCTTTCCCACTAGATGGCCAGCTGTGTCGTGCCCAAGAAAGGTTCTCTGCCTTGACATTTGAGGGACCCTTAGTGAGAAACGTACCCCTCAATCTGCTAAAGCCCAAATGTGGGGCTGGAAAAGAGAGACACAAAAACTCTGTTATGGCAGGAAACTTCCAGTGCTGTGAGATTAAAGCACTTGGTGTTACAAATAAATCTTTCTATAACCTGATTCTTTGTTTCTGATGTAAACCATTTTCAACAATAAAAGTGCGGGGACACCAAATTTGAGTAGAAGATCGGGAACTAAAATGAGTGACCTCCATCAAAATCAGGGATATTTGGCAGGGCAGATAAGTAACTTTATTTTTCTCTTCACTTTATTCTCTTCTGCTTCTGTTTTAACATGCTGTAGATACGGGTTTCCTTTTTTATATTAAATATTCACTGTGCTTATTTCCATGAATTTTAAACTCTTAATCAGAATTCTGATCTCTGCTTGGTTTCCAATCACTTGCCAATAAGCAAGTTATAAACCAGCTGCCATGTAGGATTTTGCAGTAGAGAGTGACCGGGAGACAGCAGGGGATCCCCCTCATTCCACGGCTTGCTCTTTCACGAATTGCTCGTGTCCTGTTTGCCCTGCAAGGATTCATTCGTTGTGGACAAACACAACCAGCTAACGTTTCACTCCTGGCTGGAAGGATCTACCAAGCCTCAAGCTGGACTTCAAAGCTGCTCTGACCAAAGGTCACGGCAGTGGGGTGCTGTGACATTTTTAGCTGGGCATGCAGTTCTACATGTACATGCAAAATGGCGTCCTCCATGCAGCATGTACAGTGTGGGAGGACACCATTTTGTTCTATAAAATGGCATCCTCCAGGTGCGTTCGGGGACCAGACAGTATCGTCCCGGGGATACAGCCGGTCCTGGGGCATGCGATGCACACGTTGCACGCACAGACAGCAAGCCACTGATTCTCAGGGAATGTGAAATGCAGGTGTCTTGTCCTCCTGCTAAACTGACTCTTTGGAAACTGTATTCTCAAAAGTATGTATGGGGCCTGACACTCCATTGCTGGGTACTGTCTACTTATGTACCCTGCACGCTGTAGTATCTGAGCTGCTCACAGTCATTCATATATTGAGGTCAGGAAGTACAAGACCCATTTTAGAGAGGCACAGGGTAAATTTAAGTAATTTGTCCAATGTTACACTGGAAGTCAGTGGCTGTGATGTATTAGATACAATTCTCCCTTGACTAACAGATTCATATCTAGAGCTGGTCAGAACATGGAATTTCTGTTCTGTGGGAAATTCTGACATTTTGGACACTTGTTTTGGAATGAAATTTCCTGTGGAATGAAAATTCCAAAAATTGCAATTCAGAACTATATTTGCAACCTATTATTATCCCAGTAACCTGTAATAATTCCTTCTAAACCACTGTGATCATCTCTTTTTTTTAATCTGGGTGCTGTATATGGGGCCTGGGAGATCTAAACTCCCCTTGATATGTATGTGTAATTCCCATTGACTCTAATTGAAGCTGGTTTTCCAGATCCAGGCTTTCTGGAACATGTACGTTCGTTTCAGCTGCCATGACACGAAAGACCAGTCTCGTTACTCGTAGTCTTACCTGTAACACCACCTGGAAAACATACAGGACTTACAGGACTCCCATCTTGACTGCAATGATATTTGTCATGGAGTAGCCATGCGCTGAGTGTGTACAAAACTCAATTTCTGTCCCAGGATCTGTTTGTGGAAGAGCTACTTGAGTGGAAAATTCAGCCACTTCACCTGAGGTGAACCTCACTCGGTAGCATCGTGTCAGCATTCTCGTTTCTCAGCTTTTTGTTTTACAGGAAACTTGTTGTCAGACCAGCCTTAAAGCGATAGTCTGGCTCTAGCTATGAAGAATTCTCTTTTACTTTGTGTGTGTGTGTGTGTGTGTGTGTGTGTGTGTGTGTGTACGTGCGCTGAAGTCTCATCCGGGGTCTTTGTTGACTATAGGGGAGGAGAAGTAGGGGGATTAAAAAGCTCAGCTAAGGATTTTCTCAATCTGGACAGANGGGTCTTTGTTGACTTTAGGGGAGGAGAAGTAGGGGGATTAAAAAGCTCAGCTAAGGATTTTCTCAATCTGGACAGAACCAATTAGTGTCCAATTGGTAAAAAGGCTTTTTGTGTATGTTTAGGGCCAAATCCCGATCTTAGTGAAGTCAGCAGGGTTCTGCCACAGACTTCAGTGGGACCAGAAGTTTGGCTTGTAGTGTTTGTTCTTTTATTTCTGGAAAAAAAAATTGAAATAAGCCTGTTAGTGTCATTGTTAATTAGCAAAGAAGAGAGAATCTAGGTGCTCCCCTACATTCCTCTTTATAGTCACGAAATCACATATCTTTTTTAAAAGAGTATTAAAACATAGCATTCCACTGCTAGGTTCATTTGAGAACACATAGAGGGAGATTTTCAGACATGCTTAAGGAACTTAGGAGCACAAGCTTTGCTGACTTTCAATGAGGAGTTCTGCTCATAAACTCCTTAGGTGTGTTTGAAAATCGTCCCCATAAAGAATACGGTATTCCCTAATTTCACAGAATAAATTCCTACTCCTACAAATCGTTACTCATGTGAATAGCCCTTGCTCCATTCTATTCCATTTAAGTCAAATGAATCAGAGAATTTCAAAACGTTAGTGCTTCACATACACTATTTTGGTGTGCTTCTATTAGTAATAATACAGGACAAAGTGTTGTTCCAATGTAACATTATTCTCCCATTTCCTCCCTGTAAAACTGAAACTTTCCTTTTCTCACGTTTCTAGAGGCTCACACAATTGGGCCCTTAACTGTCCTTATTAGACCGACGAGGCCACACAATATGGATATTGACTTCGATAGGAGCGGGATCTTAAGTTGCCTCTATCCTTATAGAAAAATCCTAGAGAACTTACATGGACGGAATCAATAGGGTCCTATAGTAATTTAAAAGGTTTCTGTAGAAAACACCTTAAAAACCTACAGAATGTAATAGAAAATGAAATCTCTTCTGTAGGATTTTGGCGTCATCCTATAGAATTCTAGAGCCAGAATATGATTATTTTTTAAATTACATTTTCTACAGTGGTTCCAAAACACACTAAACAAAGCTCTCCGTTTTCTATTAAATTCTGTAAGACCTTTTTATAAGGTGGTTTTTTTTTTTTGGCCTAAGCATTTTGCCACTCTGTAGAGCGTGCCTTAATGTTTAATTTATACGCAAATGGCACACTCCTGAGTCCTTACTGACCCGCTGTCTGTGCCATTGGCTGTGTAGAAATGCTAACGGCACAGCAGTGCACAACATTCCTGTTACAACAGGCAAGGAAACACAAAATGCAGGGAGGCTCATGAACAGTATAAAATGCATCCATTTAATCATCCCTTTCTTCCAATTTTCCTCTTTTCCACTGGACAGAAGGAAAACTCCGTCAGCTTTTCCTGGTAATAGAGTGATGATACAATCCTTTGAATTTCAGACTGCTTCTTGACAGCATGCAACAAATAAATACAAAGCATTATATACCTCCCATTAGCCCACATCCCACTCCACTTCCACCTACAGATGTGGGAGGGTCTCTCTCTTTCTGAAGATTATTTTCAATTAATTTTTGCCTTTAATCAGAAAAGTACAGTTGTTTCGCTCCTTGACTTCCCAAATGCAAACAGCAAACCCTCACCCAGTAGCTTTTAGGAAGGTTTCCATTCCTCTCACATCTGTGGATGTGCAGGGGTGAAGTTTGTAATAGTATCATTTCCAGTAGAGAGTCTAAATTCGTTTGCTCTGGCAATTTACCCTGCTTGTAATTCACAGCCTTTTACTTAAATGTGGAGCGAAGGAATTAAATGAGGAAAACAGTGACCAAACGTGGAAGAGATCCTAAAGAAATGAGGGTGATGGTGGCTCCAGTTAAAGCATTGTATTTTTTGGAAGGGATCGGCCAGAAATGAGGAAGAAGAAAAGAAGAAGAACTCTAGTCAGTTTCAGCTCGATGTGTCAAGCCCTGAAATACAGAATGGAAATGTTGTTAGTTAAAAGGAAACATTCTGCCTAACGTGCAGCATTGGATTATCCAGCGTTCCCCCCTCCCCCCAGTTTCACATATCCGTACTTCGTATTGTCTTTTATTTTCCCCTCCCACACTTATGTCTCTGTATTTCACATCAAAACTGGAAGTGCCTCCTGCCTGCCAGAAAGGCAAGATGGCTCTGCAGCCCTGCAGCCAATCAGACAGCTTGGCTTGCACCAGAGAGCCTGGCCAGCCGAGTCACATTTTGACCTCCTTCATCTGCTCAGCTGAAAACTTTTGGATCCACGTGAACTTCTGATAGCATTCTGCTCCAGTGCACCAGAGCCTGTACATTACTCCGGGAAGAAATGATGCAGAGGAAATGTTTTAACTCCACGGCACCGCCAAGCAATGCTTTTGGAAGGGTCCACCAACCCCAACTCTTTTTGAAAATGCCTTTAATTACAGCTACTGTACACACTGCTATCATCATCATTATTACTATTAAAAATGTGGTTAAGTAATGATGAGAGGTGCTACTTGCTTAACCTCCAGTTGAGAAGGAAAGGACCCGGGGTACACCGGTGGCCACGCCTTCACTCAGAGGGGAGAAACTGGGCTAAAATGAACAGGGCACAGAAAAACAATGCAAGTGCTGGGACGGGAGTGGGATCAAACGTTCAAGAACAGGGTGCCAGAGAGACCCCTAGATAACGCCCACTGCTCGCTGAAGAGTTCGACAGCATTTGTGGAGTGACAGGGGGCTGGCCTGCCATCTCTGCAGACTGATGTTCTCCAAGCTAAGGTACAGCGCAGGCAGCAGACGTACAAACTTTCCCCAGGCTAGTGGCCCACCATTGTTGCCACACCCTGAACTAGAACTGTCCCAAGAGGCGCGGGAGTAGTTCAATCTCTACGTGCGTTCAGCTCTGTTTCCTGCCGAGTCTCCTGGCCAAGTTATTGCCATGATGCTAGTGGCTTTGTGATATGGGTGCTTGTCCACTAGGAACTGGACTGAGACCACCCCCTCATTTCACACAGGCCGGGGAACAGCTATTAGGTAGTAATGGCTTCCAGTAAATAGCAACCTGGGCTGTATATGAACCAGCGACATACAGCAACCTCACAGAACCAGAGATGGAAAAAAGCTATTTGGTCATCTAGTCCAGATCCATCTCTCTGCCACTAAGGGCCTATTCTCTAGAAGAATATTCTCCAGTGTTTTGTCCAGACTGATTTTTAAATGTCAAAAAAATTGGTTTCCACCGCTTCCCCAGGACACTCTTCCACACTTCAATAGAGCTTTCTCTCTCCAGTAGTTTTCCATGATATTCATCATCCTGAATTTTACCTTTCTTAATTTCATCCCGTTACTGTTAGGGTACGTCTACACTACCCGCCGGATCGGCGGGTAGCGATTGATCTATCGGGGATCGATTTATCACGTGTAGTGTAGACACGATAAATCAATCCCTGATCGCTCTCCCGTCGACTGCTGAACTCCAGCCGTGCGAGAGGCGGAAGCAAAGTTGACGGGGGAGCCGTGGCCGTTGATCCAGCACCACGAGGATGCGAAGTAAGTAATTTTAATTCGATCTAAGATACGTCGACTTCAGCTACGCTATTCTCGTAGCTGAAGTTGTGTATCTTCGATCGATCCTCCCCCCTAGTGTAGATCAGGCCTTAGTTAGATCCCTTCATATCACTAAATAATTCCTCTCCAGCCTTGGGCTTCTGACACTTGTAGACTGTTATCATGTCCCCTCTTTGTCATTGCTTTGCCAGGACATCTAGGCCCAAATATTCAGTCATTTTGGGTGCTTCAGTTTCAGGGTGCTCAACTTAAGATACCCTAAAGCAGTGGTTTTCAGCCTGGGGGTCCGCAGATTATTTCTAAGATTTCCAAAAGGCTCTGCATCTCCATTTGAAAATTTTTAGGGGTCTGCAAATGAAAAAAGGTTGAAAACCACTGCCCTAAAGGGTCCTGATTTTCAGATAGTGCAGCGCACCGCAACCCTCTAGAAATACCTTTATGTTGTCTCAAGTTGGGCACCCAAAAATGGAAGCAGCTAAAATCATTGGACACTTCTGAAAATTGGGGCATTTTAATTTTTCCTTATCAGTCAGCACCCTCCCCAACCCACTAGTCATTTTGTTGTTGCTCTTCTGGGAATTCCTCCAGTTTATCAACGTCTTTCTTTATAAATGCGACGCTCCCATTGACTTCAGTGAAGCAGGATCAAGCCCTTGCTGAGGTACCCTGCAATGGACAGAATTTCCCAGGGGTGTCTGAACCACATTTCCATAGAAAGAGACTGCTGTACCATCCCCCTACATCACTGGCGGATTTAGAGTTAGGGAGGCCCTGTGCACAGCTTCATTTTTGGGGGCCCCCCCTCGGGACCCAGCCAAGAAAAAGAACATTCTCTCTTATCCCCCCCTCCCCCGGGTTTTTCATTCTTTTTTTTTTCTTCATCCTCCTCCTATATTTATAAGTAATAGGAAGTAAATGAAAATAAAGTGAGGTACCTTGATTGGGGCAGGGGGTTGGGGTGTGGGAGGGGGTGAGGGGTATGGGCTCTGGGCTGGGGCGGGAGCTGGGGTGTGAGAGGGGGTGAGGGGTGCAGGCTCTCGGAGGAAGTTTGGGTGTGGGCTCTGGGCTGGGGTGGGAGTTGGGGCCAGAGGGGCGGCGCAGATCCCAAAGTGACTGGCACACCCCTCTGGCATTGGCTTCTAGGCGGGGGGGGGGCAGGGGGTCTCTGCGTGCCACTTCCGCAGCTCCCATTGGCCACAGTTCCCAGCCAATGGGAGCTGCGGAGTCAGTGCTCGGGGCAGGGGCAACGCGCGGAGACACCCCCCCCCCTAGGGGCCGCAGGGACATGCCGGCTGCTTCCGGGAGACGTGCAGCATGGCACAGAGGGAGGGAGGCAGAGTGGGCAGGGAGCCACCTTAGCCCTGCTGCACGAATGTCTCTGCACACCCCTGGGGTAGAGGGGGGCAGCGGGTTGCCGTGCACTGCCTGGGGCGGGGGCAGCGCGCGGAGCCGCCTCCCCCCATCAGGGGCATGCAGAGACATGCCAGCAGCCGTCCGCTTCCTGGAGCAGCGTGGGGCCACCAGCCATGGCATGCAGGCAGCCTGCCTGAGCCGTGCTGCGCCGCCGGCCGGGACTCAGGGGCAGATTGTCCGATGAAATTTACCCTGCATTTGGGGGACCCCTGTCTTTGGGGGGCCCCATGCCACCTCACTGTTTGTTTNGCCCCTGGGGTAGAGGGGGGCAGCGGGTCGCCGTGCACTGCCTGGGGCAGGGGCAGCGCGCGGAGCCGCCTCCCCCCATCAGGGGCATGCAGAGACATGCCAGCAGCCGTCCGCTTCCTGGAGCAGCGTGGGGCCACCAGCCATGGCATGCAGGCAGCCTGCCTGCCTGCCTGAGCCCTGCTGCGCCGCCGGCCGGGACTCAGGGGCAGATTGTCCGATGAAATTTACCCTGCATTTGGGGGGCCCCTGTCTTTGGGGGGCCCCATGCCACCTCACTGTTTGTTTCATGGTAAATCCGCCTCTGCCCTACATTGTGACTTGCTGCAGGCCCAAATTTCATTGGGATTTTTTGCTGTAATCTCCTATCTAATTTGTTGTCTCCTAATTAGTCCTTTTCAGTAGCACTTTCCCCTCCTTATTTTCTCCAGATGTATTTTCCCCAGACCAAATCTCATTGTTTTGCCTCATAGGCCTCAGTTAAACCAGGGACTTAAGCATGTGCCTAATGTAAAGCACATGTTTATCCCCTATTGATTTCAATGGGCCTACTAACATACTAAAAATTAGACACACGCTTAAGCATCTTGCTGAATTGGAACATTGATGCAAGCTGCCCCCTGCTTGCGCATTATGATGATGATGATATAAACATAATTTCCCGAAACTAAAGGAAGCAAGTAAGCTGAGTGTAAGAGGTGAAATTCTATCCTTAACCCTTCTTATTGTGTGCCATGTTACATACCACCTGCATTGTGACACTTGGGCACAAGGGACAGGGGTTGTGTGTGTGTTGGTGGCACAATCTGAATCTCTTTGCTCGTGTTGCTTTAATTTAGAGACTGACCTTATCCCCTGGATGTCAAATGCCCATTGACTTCACTGGTGCAGGATCCAGCCCTTCATCATCTGTATTCGTTCCCAATTTTTTTTTTTTTTAACAGTAGCCTAAAAACTGGTAATGAGAGAGTTAGACAAAGGCTCACTGTCCTTTCTGTTTCAATCCATGCCTGAGTGTTGGAGGTGCATTGAAGTGCACTGAAGCTTGGCACACCTCAGCTCATCTTCAACCCATCCTTGAGAGACCTCGGGGCATCCGCTGCAACACAGCTCTTTGACGTGATGTTCCATAATGACGCCCATTGTTCTTATGGTCTATTGCATGGGGCTGATATGATCTTAATACAAATATGCATATAAAAAGCGTTCTTCCCCCCCCCCCCCCCCCCCCGTCCCACACACTTTGCCTGTGTAGTGACCAGATTCCAAATCTAGATGGAACTGTTGCGTTCTCTCTTTCTAATTCTAACTATAACGATACCACTTTACAGTTGATTTGCTTTCTCGATAGCATTTCAAATATGCAGTTTAAAAAAATCACGATAAAAAAAAGCAGATCATGATTGATGATGATGATAGAATTATGACTCGTTAGACATATTCCCAAATTGGTAATGTCTATTTGGGATCGTTTCCCTCACTCTGGACTTTGTTAGAATGAGGGCTCCAGAACACACATGGTTACAGAAATGGCCTTGTATTATACCACGTTGTATTGAGTGTTGTTTGGATATTTGTTTATTGCTGTGTTTGTATTTTGTTCCTAGGTGTGTTTTTTTTCAAGCCTAGAAATGAGCTGCCCCTTTAAGAACAGGACAAGGCGCTGGTAGCAGCTTGTGTTCGCTGGAGGCTCCCAGGTTCAGAAGAGTGTGTGGGGAGCCAGCTGCCTGGAGACCCAGCTCGTTTGAAGTTCAGCAAAGGTCAGTGCTGGGTTTAACACACTTCTACAAGCCTTGCGTTTGACGGTGTAACATTAAGCTTGGCAGCCCTCTAGTTCTGCCCTCTGATGCTGCCGCCCATCACCATAGCATCTGAGTGCCTACCGTGTAACATCAACAGCAGTAGCAAAGTCCCTTGTGAGCTTCATGGAGCCCCTGGCACATCTTCCTTTGCAGGGTCTGAACGCTCCTTCCTAAGAGTTTGCATTTATTAGGGTTGTCCTGCAAGACCTCTGCACAGGGCACTCTCATTGACTTGAATGGGAGCTCCGAGCAGATGCCTTCCATTATCAAGACCTTTATTCCCCCCTGAGAGTAGATTTTTTTATTCATGTTTCCAGAATGAGAGCGGCAGCAGCATATTAGCTGCACGACCTAACGACATGCCCAGCGTGCTGGCTCTGGTGTAATTAAAGGATACACCTGTGACCCCAGTATGTATGTATTATGCCACCCCCTACTCTTTGCTCTCTGTGGCACCTGTATCCCTGGGGCCAGTAAGGAATGAAAATTGACAAGACTCCCGCTCGCAGGTATGTCTGTTTAAACAGAAATCTTGATTAGATAGCTCCTGATTTATAAGCGAAGAGGCCACATTGCTAGGTGCGGATGCCTGATTCCCTTTCATTTTAATGGCAAATCAGCATGCAAATCTTTTATGTGGCTTGAAAATCTTAACTCATTATGTATATACTTGCAAAATGTCAGCATGGGTTCTTCGGCATCTGCTGCTGTTTGTTGTCAGGCGGGGTGAAATTCACCCATGTGCAGAGGGCCAGCACTCAGCGTCTGCCCTGGCTAAAGTGAGACACAAGTGGTGCATAAGAGTTATGATGATTTTCACCGTAGGAAAGCAGAAACTGACCTCTTGGAATAAGAACTGGGGACCTTGAACTTGGGTGTGTGAACATTGGGGAAAAACTTTAAGATCCCAGCTCTCCGAAGACTTAGGTATATTCTCTGGCCTTTGCACTAACACTTTGTTCAAAACAATGACCAGTTGAGGTCTAGACTGCGCTGTGTAACTAAATCCTCTACCATAATGATTCCAGGAAATGCATCAGATTTTTGACAGTGATGTTTCTTTTCATTCTCAGAGTGGATATTAAATAAGCACATGCTAGTGAGGGCTAAACCGGCAGAAGTTCAAGGCTTGATGTTCAGACATGATGAAGTCAGTGGAAGCTCTGAAAATCAGGCCCGCAGTGTTTGTTTGGATGAGCAGCCAGAGGGGTGTCTGAACCTCTGTAAGTCACGCTGGTGCAGGCTTTCTAGTGAGGTTTCTGATACCTCCTGCCTCTGACCAAGCTGCAAGAACTTGGAAAACAGCCTCTCCTGTGTTATTTCAGTGCATCCACGTGCTATGCTGGCTGGCACCGGGAGGCGCAGAGCTGTGTGACACGGAAAAATAATGAGAAAAAATTAAGCTACATCTTATAATTTGAGAAAAGGTGTCACGTGGATTCATTTTGAGTGTGGAGGGAAGGGACTTGGTTGTTGCAATTGCAAGTCTCAAAAGCCACGCAGGTAGATTAAAAGTGTAAATTGCTAGAGTTCCCGAGGAGCCAAACTGGCCTGGCCTTATTCACACCAGGTGCGAAACAAATAAACCCCTATCCAGATGCTTTAGAGCTAACAGGCATGAAAACCACATCTTATCAGTGGTGCTCTTTCCCGTTTCATACCATGTATGTTGACTTCCTGGCAATTTGTTCTTACATTTGGGGCAGGTCAGTTTCCAAACAGCTTCATACTAAGCTGGCCTGTGATGGGGTGAATATTATATATCCAATTTTGGAGGAGCAAAGGGTTAAACTCCTTCTGTGGATTATGCCCCTCCCTGTCTGAGCTATCCGGTATGGAAGCAAAGGACTCCAGATGAGCAGAGCGCAAAGGTGCTGGGAGCAATTAGTGACCCAATATGAAGGGTAAATGGTGTTGGAGGTGTGCGCTGCAGACTGATATAGTTTAGTACAGTAACTAAAGGGTTAATGTCCCGTAATATGCTCATAGGCTCAGGGAATTGCTGTGATAAGAAGAGCCTGGGAACGGTATAATAGTGATACTTTATTGTCTTGTCTGTACCTGTGTTTAAAAGAGAGGAAACATTGCCTAGTGGTTAAAGCACAGGACTCCGATTTAAGAGATCCAGGCTCTATCCTAGCTAAGCTATTGTAAAACTGCAGGTAGGTCAGTTGCTATGCTCGGCCACCCTGCACCTGGTGCAGTCTCTTGCCCCCGTGTGGGGAGGCATTAAATGATTGCCCTTCTAATTTAGTAGCTTTCTACATCTATTTCACGCTCACTCTGCATTGATCTAAATCACGAGGTCCAGGGCAATGCTGGCCCACCGACTATCCTCAAAGCCTGTTCGTCAAATTGTCCAGGCCAATAACTAGAATTTTCTCTTATTACCATTATATTCCGGTTTAAAAGTTGAGTGTATGTTTGCTCTCAGACTCTAAGGAGAGATCTGCAGCTCTGCCCTACACATCTCCCCAATGTCAGGGTTGTATTATGACTCCAGTTTGGCATATAGTAATTCATAAATCCTGAATTAACTCCACCAGGTTTATAAATCTGTACGTAAAAAGATGGATGTGAATTCCTGGCAATAGCAGGCCCTTGAGGAAAGAAATTGGGACTTGTTTATTCCTCTTACGTTGGTGGATTGAAAAACTGTTGAGATTGTTAGCGCTCATCTCCTGCTCCATCCTAACCCCTTTATTCTGCTTGTTGAGCTGGTAGTTGGAACAGAGGTTGGTAGCATTGTATGCGTGTAGCTGGATTTCAAAGCAGTGATTTGCATGTAACATCTTACCCACTAAGCCGTGTGACACTGCTACCTTCACTGATCTCTTTGGCCATAGCATCTAACACTTGACCCCAGAGCCTCACTCCAATAGTGAAGAAAAGTTCATCATCCATGTAAAATGATTTCAATTAATTCTTAATGATTTGAGTTGGGGATTCCACGCAAGGGAGTTAGACCATTTCATTACCCGCTGGACATGTACAGTTATAATATGCATTGCATAGTTTAATCTCTTATACATGAATATTTGAAATGTATGGGCTACAGTGAGCTCAGGTGAACAATGTTGAACTTGTTCAGTACCTTTTAGAGCTATAGCAAGTTGCCATTTAAAGGGAATGTCCAGAGTATTAACTAAGATCATTTATGCGCTAGAGCTATTTTCAAAGAGGGATACATCACTTAAAAAGTACATGGGGAATTTTCAAAAATAGCCTAACTCTGTTCCCATTGAAGTTACATTTTTTTGACAATCCCTCCCTAAGAATCTTACCCAGAAGAATGTGCCTTCCAATATTGTCCCTGATTTTTTTTCATGCTCCTGAGCTTTGGGTTCTGTCTAGCTGCAGCACCATGAGCAGAAGTACCAAAATACTACAAGACTGTGCATGCAATATTGTCAACAGGAAACAGAAGTGCTGGAAATCTCATGAGAGCCGCTCTTCTCCCAGGATTTCCTGTCCCAAATAAGCACAACAGCGGGTGCATGTTTTGAACAGCTCGGTACCATCTATTCAGCTATTAACATTGAGAATTAAATGGCCACACAAATTAACATGAGGGCTCCGTAAAGACTGCAAAAAAGTGGCAGTGGGGGAGGGAAGCAACCAAAACAGACTGAATTTGAGTGGTGTTGCGACTCTGTGCGCCAGGTCACAATGCCACTCACTCAAATTTGGCCCAGCTCCCCCTCCGTCATGCCAGCAGAGAAGGGGGACTGCAGTTACGCTGCCCAGCTCCGGTGAGGTTCTCAAAAGTGTGTGCGGGGAGGCCTGGGCCTTCCTGTTTACGTTGTGAGGGGGCAACAGCTGTTAGTGAGATGAGGCTCACGACACCTGTAGGAGGTGGAGATGTATCATTGTTCCCATTTTACAGATGGGGAAATAGACACAGGAAAGCTCGTTAAAAACCCAGGGTTTGAATTGGAATATGAGCAAGAAGAGAAGGAAACTCAGTCAGTCAGTCCCTCCTTCTGTTTTGCCAGAATTACACCTGTGGCTGGTGATGACGAGTATTAGGGAGGTTTGAAGTTAGAATTGTAATGCGGAGCGAGGAAACCAACCAACCAACAAAAATCTGGGGACAATTAGAACAGAATTTCTGGCAGACAGTACCGCCCGTGTGGCTGGCAGATCTGCCGATGTTGATTGTTGACAGCTTCCTCAGCTTGCTAATTAAAACTGTAAAATTTCAGGTGAACGACAGTGGCTGAAACGCGAATTCTGTTGTTTTGTTTTTTTTGCAGCTGCAGCCGTTCGTCGGCTATTGCCGTAACTGGCGGATGCTGCCAGTTGCTTAGACAGATGGAAATTAATACTTACGTTCCCACTGTTACACGTCGTCATCCCATTTTCATTTGTGTCCTAAAAATCAATTATACACACATATTAGCATATATAGAAATAGCACACATGGCATTTTGGTGCAGAGGACCAGTCCCACTTATGGCCTGCATAGGAGCTGGGTAGGACACCAGGGACAGAGTGGAGGTGCATGCCCTGCCTGACACAGAAAGGTACTCCATGTCAGGCCTCAATAAGCCACCACAGAAGCTGCGGGCCACGGAAGGGGGTTGCTAGAACTACGTTTACAGGCATCCGGTCGTCCTAAGGCCTGACAGTTGTGCAGATGGAAAGCAGCTGTGATTCCACCCCATAGGCTGGGGTAGTCACTGTGGGAGTGCTTATGGGAAGGGGAGGAGGTACTGCACAACACCCCTGCTCACCTGCCCTAGGTGGGGATGGGGTGGTTTTCATGTCCCCAAAGCTTCTGTGTTCAACCCGCCCAGGCCCTGGATACTCGCGCTCTGTGCAAGTGGGGTGAATTTCATTCTCACAGCCTAGACTTCATTGTGTCTTGTATAAATGGGGATGAATATGGGATAACAGAGAAATGATGACTGTTTGCACTGACAGCTTATACATGGGAAAGGAAAAAATTGCTAGGACTGTCTTGTTAATTTGGAGTCTGATTGTGAGTATTCAGCTGTGACCTCAACAAAACAACTTATTGGAACTATAATTTGTTTTTTTTTAATATATGTGATGCCTACATTTTCTTTTCCTTAATTGCAGTGGGCCAAATTCCGGTCTTGGTTATGGTGAGTCAGCGGAGTCACTCCAGATTTACAGCAGTGTAAATGAGAGAAGTGGAGAGTTTACTTTTTTCACAGCAAAGTGTCTATTCTTGCTCCACAAGTGCAGAGAGGCGTTTCTGGTGGTTAGTATTAGATTTCAATCCTCACCTGCTCTGAAGTATCGTCTAATGATGGGTGCGCGCGCTCTCTCTCTTTTTTATTTATTTTTTAATATCCGTGAATACCCTGCTTATGAAAAGTGCCAATTGATTGCGCTAGCGAATGAAGTTCCCTGTCTCTCCACTGAGCAGGTAAAGCCAAGGTAGTGACTGAACCAGTTCGCCCTCACAGTCGCCAGTGCAATACTGCTAGCCCCCCGTGTTCAAAAATCATGTGTCACTCGGGCTTGAGATTAGTTTAAAAAATAATGGGATTTAAAAAAAAAATGTTGAGTTCTTTGAGCCTATTCTACTTCTGGTTTTTGAGCCTTTGGATTGTACTTGGGTTGGGTTTTCTCTGCACAAGGGCTAGCAGCTTACTTTAAAAATAAATAAATAAATAAAAGCGGATATTCTGATGACTCCCAGAGCTGGGGCTTTAAGAAGAACGTCAAATAATATGAAATTTGAGACAAAATAGTGCGAGCTGTCCGCACTGTCCGTTGTGCCCCTGGAATGGCCCTGCCCTGAAAATGTAGTTTGCTTCCAGTGTCATCCGTTTTTTCAGTGATGTCAGCAAACACTTTGAAATTGGATCAACTGAGGAAAAAACTTTTTTTTTTCATGCTTGGGTGGATCAAAATCCATTTAATCGCGTTTGCTGAGACTTCACAATAAATAAACAAACTGTCCTTTGGTAAATCCAAACGAGAAAGGTTGTTAAAATAGATCTTGAAATTCAACTTTAATTATAGCATATGCTTGCCAGGTAGGTTTA
The DNA here is from genome assembly GCA_003942145.1 of Platysternon megacephalum. Taxonomy (NCBI): domain Eukaryota; kingdom Metazoa; phylum Chordata; order Testudines; family Platysternidae; genus Platysternon; species Platysternon megacephalum. The sequence goes on from QXTE01000172.1 coordinate 1,295,060, forward strand.
TAATATATACATCTCTGTTGCTAAACATGTGGTTTGCAGAAATAGCAGTTGAGAAGTGGTCTTACTGTTTTAAAAAGTTTGCTGTAAAGAAAAAGTATTCTTTGGAATAAAGTTAATAATTTGTTTGCATCGTACAAATGGTAAGAAAAACGTAAGATCTGCCACCCTTACTCAGAGTGAGTAGTATCTTCCTCTGAGCATGTCTGGTAAAGAACAGCTATTCAAAGTCGAGCCCTGTTCCAGCAAACGCTTACACGCCTGCTTAACTTTACTACCATGAGTAGTCCTGTTGAAATAATTGGAGCTACTCCCAGTAGTAAAGTTAATCAGGTGTATAAGTGTGTGCAAGATTGAGACCTAAGGTACTACTCAGTGTCAGCATACTAGAATAACAACAACAATAAAAGGGTGGGGAGTGACGCATTTAGTGTAAACTTGAAAAATGGATGCTGGCATCAAGCTCCCAGAGGTAGATGTTCTCATAGAGAGAGAGAGCTGAAACTAGAGCAGAGAAATTCCCGCATTATAGGACTTTGAAACCAGCACTCCAGCCTAAACCATCCTAGGAAGCCTAGTGTATGCATTTTTCCTGAATTTCAAGAAAATCCAACTGACTCCCAGAAAGTGACATCCTGACATGGGTGTCTTTCCATTGGCTAGGTGGGCTTTGGTGAGAAGCTCCGTAGGCCTTATACTGGACTCCTTCACACTAAGAAATGCAGCTACAAAAGTGTGTACTGCCGTGTGTGTGCAGCTACGTTTGATTTCTAGTTACCTGGCTCAGCCCCTGAATTGCCCCTGTGAAGGCTGTGCTGTAGGTTGGAAAGAAACTGTAAGTAGATGGGGGGGCTGAAAAAAATAGTGAAATTTCAATACCAGAGACCAGAAGTAATTGAGTAACATTTTCAAAAGCTCTGAAGTGACATAGGGTCAAGTGCCATTGAAAGCCTGGTGAGAAGACCTTAAGAGGCCTGGCTATCTGAGTAAAGGGACATAGTGTGTGTGTGTGCGCGTGTGTGTGCGTGCGTGTGTGTGTAAGAAAGGAAGGGAGTTCTTGGGTGAAATCTTGGTCCCATTGAATTCAGAGGAAGTTTTCCGTTGACTTCAATAGAGCCAAGATTTCATCCCTTATGTTTGTTTAAGGCACTTGATTAGGGACTCGGGAGATACAGCCTTATTGCCTGTGTGTCGCTGTGCCTCAGTTTCCTCATTGCAAGATCACTTTCCCTACTTTGCATGGGCGTTGTGCGATTAAACTGGTTTAAGTTGTGCAGTGTGCTGATACGATAATGAGCACCACAGAAAAGCAAGTAGATAAAATAAGGTTCAGAAATGTTGGCTAAGGATCCTCTTGGACAGTTCAGATTTGCCTGTCACTATTTTCCTTAGTGTGCATCTAAATCATTAGGGAAATGTTTTGCTCCTCGGTGACAGCGAATGACGTTGCAAAGTGTCTCACTCGTTCCCCTGGGGGGGCTGCATTCATCTCCTTTCGGCAGCATTCCCGAGTAGGGCTGATAGAGCTGAGCTGCTACAGAACCTGCCTCAGTGTGGTTTCACATCACGTCGCTCAGACAGACTTGGTCCTTCTCCCTGAACCTCCCACCCCCCCCCATTCCTTTTCCCAGCCTGATCAAATACCGATCAGTTGGTGAATCTTGGCTAAGGGCAAATGCTTATTTCTTTCAGGGAAGCTGATCTGGGCATGAGAGAAAATTGCAGCTATTAGGAAGTGTGTGTGTGTGTGTGTGTGTGTGTGTAAATGTATCATTCTGCAAAGGTTAGGGTCTGATTAACTACTGGAGAATCAGCATTTGGTCTGGAAACAACTGCCTAGTATCTTTCCACTGGACTGTTTAGCCAAGCTTCGTTATTAACCTAGTTTGTACGCTTGCACATGCACGTGACATGAAAGAAGCACATGCTAAAGGCATGATGGTATTGCCCACTGCAATGCCAATTACTGGATATTAATGGCAGGATAGCATGCGTATGCCTAAGCTGGGAAGCAGAAGGTTAATAGACGAACAGCACCAAAAGATCCCATTTATCAGTTTCTATTTATCTCTCCTTGGGAGGTGACAGGTTTACAGTAAATACCTTCTGTCCTCCTAATTTTCTAATGATGGGGATAATGATGGAGAATGGGGAAGTCATTAACTGGGACAGCCTCTGTGCATCACTCTGTCAACCACATCTCTCCAAGACCTGCAATGAAAAGTGATGGGCCCCAGCTGTTCGCCAGATTCTGTTCCCCTCCCCCGTTCCCCACTCTCAACCCCAAATGCAGGCTTAGGAAATATTTCCCCAAAAAACTAAGTTAAAGCTGGTCGCGGTTGTGGGAACGAGAGGGAGCCCCTCTGCGTACTTTGCTCTTGGATGCCCTGGTATGAGAAGGAAGGGCAGTTTTCTAAAGTGAAAATATTCTAGTGCTCTAATATGGTGGAATATTGTTCTCCAAGGACAGAGGACTCAGTTAAAAACTGTGTGCAGTGTTGGATAAGCAAATGAGTGGGACATGCAAGTGGGTTGTATGTATTAGTAATGCTGAGACATAAGATAACTCGATGGGAATCTTTTTTTCGCTCTCACAGCCTGATAAAGAATAGCCACAAAAGATACTTAGCACTTTTGCATTATAAATCTCCAAGCATTCACAGATCCCTATTTTACAAAGGAACACAGAGAGGCAAGTGACTTGCCCATGGTTATAAAGTAAATTGGTGGTAGAGGCCAGGTCAGTCGGTTCACCCCAGCTATCTCTAAAGCCCAACACTTGCCACTTGAAGAAAAACACCCATCAGAAAAAGAAGAGGACTTGCCTTCTGAAAAATAAGTTACTTTTTGTGGGGTTTGTTGAAAACTTTTTTTAAAACGGTGACTATTTTAGTGAGTAAATTCTGAGTTCTATTTTACTGTCATTAGACGATTGTTGGGCATTTTCATAAATTCTGAAAATTTCACCACTGGCAGCACAAATGTTTGTTCTTCTGAAAATTCATGCAGGAAATTTGTCCCTTGTTAATTGCTGTTCTTTTATTGTACAATGTTTCAGTCAGTCATTCAAGGAGCCGAAACAATACCATGTGGCCAAATGACTAGCCATATGACACAAACGTCAAATAGCCAATATTTACACAGAGTCAGTGAATAACTAACACATTTGAAGACATTCAGGATCATATATCAGGGAAAGGTTTCTAACTCTAAGGGTAGTTAAGTTCTGGAATAAGCTTCCAAGGGAGGCTGTGGAATCCCCATCTGTGGAGATTTTTACAAACGGGTTGGGCAAGCACCTGTCTAGGATGGTGTAGGTTAACTAGGTCCTGACTCAGATCCCTTCCAGCCCTACATTTCTGTGATCCCATGAGTTTATGGGGAGGAACGGTGGCCTTGTGGACTGGGATTCTGGAGACTTTGGTTCAATTCCTGTTCTGCCATAGTCGACCTGTGCAACCTTGGACAAGTCATTTAATTCCCATGCCTCAGTTTCCTATCTACAAAATGGGGTTAACAGTACTTCCTTACCTCAGAGATGTATTGTGAGGATAGTTGGGAGGTGCAAAGATGGTATGGTGATCAGGGCTATGTAAGTACCTCAGACTGAATGATTTGCTAACCAATAAATGCAGTTTAATTCATATCAGATATTTTAAATAATGGATAGTACAATCAGATTTACGGCTGGACAAATCCTCATGGAAGTAATACATGCGAGTCCTTGTGAACCCTCCTTATCTTTTATATTTCTTCATTGTTAAGCCTTCTGTCATCTTTTTTTCCCCCTGTCTTTTGTTAATTTTGGCTAATTAGAGAAGAAAGGAAGATGAGTACATCAGATGGGAAGGATGGTCCAGTGATTAGGGTGCCAGCTTATGACCTGAAAGACCTGGTTTCAATTCCCTACTCTGCTACAGACTTTCTGTGTGACCTTGGTCAAGTCATTCATTCACTTGGTGCCTCAATTCTCCATATGCAATAGAACAATAGTTTTCCCCTACTTCACAGGGGTGTTTTGAGGTCAATTTCATGTAATTTATACTCTAAACCCCCCACCCGTATAAAGTGTCTGGGTGTAAGTACAATAATTTCCAGTGTTGTGTGATTGTGAGTGGTATAGACTTGAACTAAGGAAACTGTGGCTGGAGCCAGCCAAGGTCCACCACCCAACTCTGATAACACCTTTCACTCCCGCCCTGCAAAACTCTGCTATTTCTGCTCTAGTTGTCTCTTGAGAACAGTGTCTTAGCTATGGTGAATCCAGTGATGGCTGTGCTACATGGAGAAACATTCTGTATAGCTGAGAATGAGACTCCTCTGTGCTTAAAGCAACTGCTTCCTTCGCGTTGACCTAGTTGACCCCCTCAGTATCTACAATGCTGTCATTTTTAAGACGTCTTAGATCATGGCACCAGTATATTGCAGATTCCCACAGGACCATCAAAGATCTCAGCTGCCCCTTTGTAATAATTTTTTTCTGAGGAACATGTCCACGTAGCCACTTTTGAAGCTTTTAATGCTTTATTTTTAATTGCGAGGCTGACGCCATTAGAAGTACCTGTAACTTTTTGACTATATTATTTCCTCTAGACATGCCATCCATTTCCCATTCCAGATACAGACCCTTTTTTTTTTTAAACTTCTTTTTTTACATGTTAAATATAATGAGGGCCCTTTATCAGTGCCCCCCATCTTTCTCCCCACATGGTTTTCCTGCGCTGGCTCTTAGCCTCTGAAATGACAAGTTTTGTCATTGCTACTGATCGGGTCCTGTATATCACCCATTAATGCACGCATATATTCACTGCCTGACAGGTTCTAATTCATGCACTCCTTCATTCTCTTGTTCAAATAATTTATGAGTCCCAGCACACACATCTGCTATTTATTTAGGTTCTATTTTTACTATTAGCTGTATAAATTTTTATTCGAGTGGGTAGGTGAAAAGCGCAGAAGTTCAAGACACCTTCTCTCTCTCCCTTTCTCTCTCCCTCCACAGTTGGAAAGACTTTTACAATATTTAAAATAACTCTTTCAGTTAAAAGAACATGAACCTCAGGATACATTGACTACAGTTTTATCAGCTGATTCACCCGTCCCTAAATTCTCTCTGGATCACCCATGCCTGGTCATGTTCTAAAGTGACACAGAGCAGTGGGAAAACATTATAAAACCAGACAAAGTTAATTGGCTGTGCTGAGAAGCTGAGCAAGAAACATGGAGCAAACCTCCCACCGTATGTAAAGTGAATGAGCCCGAGGCCCATACTCACCCGCTTCTTGCAAGAGGTGTCAGCTTGGCTCCTGCTACTGGGATAGAGTCTCTGCTGCATCTCCTGAGAAGTGCCACTCAAACACACAGCCCAGGAGGAAGGGAGGCAAACGTGGCTTTATGCTTTCTTTGCACTGCCAGGATTCTGGGGGCTGTGTAGGTGAAATGGCCCCTGTCATAAGTTAGAGCAACCCCAAGGGGGCCACAATTGGGTCTACTGTTTCTAATGTGAGAATATATTTTCTTTTGAGCCTGTCCAAATCTGACAAGAAGCAGCATCCTGGAATTGCTTTAAACCCAACAGTGATGTTTTGCCTTACAATGATCTCACTCACAGGTTACTTTAGTTCTACTCTGTATTTTCCGATAGGGTGACCAGATGTCCCGATTTTATAGGGACAGTCCCGATTTTTGGGTCTTTTTCTTATATAGGCTCCTATTACCCCCCACTCCCGTCCCGATTTTTCACATTTGCTGTCTGGTCACCCTATTTTCCGATGAGCAGCCAGTGAAATGGCGCATGGTTCCTTTTTCTCCCCTACGAATGAAAATCCATTGGTGAATGAGCTGTACTGTATGTAACGTATCCAGCCCGCACACTGGATTTTAAAAAAAAATCGTAACTGACACAAAATGCGTACTGTTTTCCTCTAATTGAGGGGGTTGATAGTGACATAAGGTGCCTTTCACCTCTAGGTCACAAGTTTGAATCTCACCATATTAGTGGTGGCTGAGAGGAATTGCCATCTGACAGCTGATAGCGGCACCAGTGTAGTGAACAGGTGTTTGTATCACAACTCACAACATGCATGCATGTTGGCTTTTCTAGCAGAGAGGCAAAGCTCAGAGTCTGCATCGAAGTGTCTAACCCTACGGGGCACTCAGTCTGGTTGGTCTCTAGGGGCTACAGCAATCTAAATGTTAAAAATGATCATGGTAACATGTTAAATCCCCTGGTTGAGACTTTACCTGCAAAGTTGAAAAAAATCTCCTTTGGAAGATTAGAAGTAAAACCTGCAGCGTAAAGATTCTGAATTCTAATCTGGTCAACGACAAGAATGCCAACGTGCTTTTTTTTCAGAATCAAAGCCCAAATTTATTTGAATTAGGAAAGATCCTAATAAAATGAATGAAATGGGCCAGATTCTCAGCCGGTGTCAGGGTGGCATAGCTCTGTTGATTTCAATGCTGATTTACACCAGCTAAGAATCTGGCCCATTGTCTTAAAATACTTTGGAAAGACCGGCCCAACGGAAGTCAGGCTTTCAAAGAAGGATGTAAAAAATGTCCACCCCTGCATTTCCTATTGCATCTGCCATTGCAGCACTGATCAAAAGAATGTGTGAGCGGTGGGAGCCTTGTATTACAAGGGCTCATTAACTTTCAGATGTTTCAATTGAGAAATTTCAGAGCCCTCCGCTATTGACCACGGTGGGCAGCTCAGCCGAGATGCCCCCGAGGCTCAGGTACAGATGTGATTGCCAGTCAGAGTGCGATAAGAAACCTAAGACAGTGTCCCAGAAAGTGTCATACTTGAGTTGGAGAGGCTTACACCAAATAGCTGAGAGAGACTATAAATAATTTTTGTTCGGCTGTGACAGACCGACAGAGGAGCCTTAGCTGATGCTAGAGGAGCTCTCTTTATGCCAAGAATTCAGTCGACAAGGTTGCAGTAGCTCACTCAAGTCCCATCCTGATACATGGGCATTATGAAGGTTGAATCCAGTACAGCAGCTGTACTGGAAAACCAGGCACCTTTGACATGAAACACGCAAACATGGGTCGCGATTGTAAGCATATGATTAATTTGCGCAGCAGTCCCATTAAAGTGAAATGCATATATCAAATTAAGCATGTGCTTTAGTGCTTTCCTGAATCGAGGCCAAGTTCTGGGGTCTATCGTGATGATGCAAACTAGCTTTTGTTTGCTTAAGTGCTGGGACCTGCTGTTTTGTCCAGGAGCTGTGAAAAAACTTACTCACGCGGAGTAAAAAATGAGGCAATGAAAACCGTGTAAGAAAACAGGTGCACTTCCACTATCTCCTACTTTTAGCTATGAGCTGTGACCCAATTACGTGGGAAGAGATCAAATATATACAGCGCTATGGGCATGGAAAAACAAGTGCACCCCCCGGCTGCTGCTCTGCTATAAAGGGACAAATGCACCCCACCTGGAAAAAGAGAGCCTGCAGCTGCTTGATCTGCTGGCTGCATCCAAGGAGGATTCTAATGGAGAATGATTCAACTTGCTTTCCTTTGGGGTTTCTGCAAGGGTTGGTCAGCTACCATCTCTGGCAGATGCTCCACAGGGGAAGCTACCACCCAAGGCTGCCTTAGGGGTACACTGAATTATCACTGATTGCCCTAACCACAACCCCATCCAGGTCAGAGCTCCTCACTTGCTGCTAACCGGGTGCAGGCCCTCTACTAGAATGGAGGATGTGGGCTCCCTGTGCTATCCCAACCCTGAGGACTCAACTTTTTGCTACACCTGCCCCTCCACTGGGTTCTGTCCCTTGGGCCATAATGAGATTTGTTGGTAAGTGCAGAGGCAATCATTTGGAAGACCAGTGTGCAGTGGTGAAATGTTAACAATCAGAGTGCAGTTTCTCCAAATAGAGACGCAGGCACAGCATGTGTAAAATAATTCTGGGGAACTCAAAAGCAAAAACTAGCCCAAACCACCACATTTTGCCTGGTTTTTCCTCCAAACTGACATGCTGAATGAAAAGAGACAAGGTGGGTGAGGTCATATCTTTTATCGGACCAACTCTGTCGGTGAGAGAGACGAGCTTTCCAGCTACACAGAGCTCTTCTTCAGAAGGTGGGGAAAGTGAGTTTATGCTGCTGGAGCTTTTAGTTTAAATCTCCTTGAGATGTGGTGGCAAAGATGATGCTAATATAGCTGGCTGGTGGTAATATGCCACTTCTTGAGAGTTTTGCCTGAATCCAGTCCGAGAAAGGGCTTCATTATTTGACTCAATTAGCAATTATGTAGTTATTTTAAATCTTCATAGATTCACAGGTTTTAAGGCCAGAAGGGACCATTAGATCACCTTATCTGACCTCCTGTATCTCACAGGCAGAGAATTTCACCCAGTTATCCCTGTATTGAGCCTATTGACTTGTATTTGACTAAAGAATATCTTCCAGTCTTGCCCTGAAGACATCAAGAGATGGAAACTCTACCAGGCTCCCCTGGGGAATTTGATCCAGTGGTTAACCACCCTCGCTATTAAAAAAATGTGCTTTATTTCCAATTTGCATTTGTCTTGCTTTGAATTTGTTTGAATCTTCAAGGTACTTTACAACATTAACTAATCAACAGTTGGTAGCAATGATCTAGTGGTAGTTTAGTACAGAATTTCCTCTCCTCTTTCCTCTCCTCCCACCCCACTGCCCTATATTCCCAGTGGGCACTGCATCAGATGGGCAGATTGGTGGCTTTGTTCCTCCAATAACCTCCATGCTGAAATGTAGCAATATACAGAATTGCTGGGATTCCAGAGCTTCCTTTCCCTGTCATGCTTTAACATCCTATGGAACAAATATAATCAGCCTGGGTCGGGCTGAGCAGCATCAGCTGTTTCTGTGGCTACCTTCTCAGCTTTGACGCCTCCAGCATGACACAAATCAGGCGAAACAGAAGAGACAATATTAAACATCTGTCGACTTCTAAATAAGGAGAAATCACATTAGTCACTATGCAAGCAATCTGTATGATAATTTCATAATGGCCACCTCGTGCCTTCCTCTCAGACAGCAAAAGAAATAGGTGAAATATACCCTTTATCCACACGTGCTCAATTTGGGACAATATTAAGATGTTTAATGTCGATTTGCCTTTAAATGTTCAGTGGGAACTTTTCTTTATGAAGAAACAGACATAATTCAAATTCTGTTCAACCAAGGAAGCTAACTTGGGAGGCGGGGAAACCCGTGGCAACAAGTCTTTGAAAAATATTGTCTTATAAATATTGTTGGTCAAGCGAAAGGAATGTCACTGAAGCATTTTAATGTCTATCCAAAATAATTTTTTCAATTATATGCTGAAAACAGCAGTATGTGACTCAAAAATGTATCCTAGCTGACAGCACACAGGCAGTGAAATCTTATCTCCAAGTTCATTTTAAAGGTACAAGATCGAATTTAACCCTTTGGTTGACCATGTGACTCAATAGCTTTTTAGGTCTTTTCTGTATTTCACTGCCGTTATCGAAAGAGCTGCCGGTGTCACAAAGTAAAATTCAATAGCACAAGAGAAAATGGTGCATGTTCACAGGAGATGGTGGGTGCCACCATTATGGATGTCTGGGCCCAATCCGTTGAAGTGAATGGAAAACTTCCCCTGATTTCAGTGATTTCGGTATTGCAAAGGAGCTCCGTCCCAAAGGAGGGACATAAGGCAGCTGCTAGATATAGTCTTAATAAGTGATGTCATTTAAATTTTGTGCTGGGTGAAGGTTTGGAGTTTGGGTTTGATGGAATTAGCACCTCAGAATTTGGATGCTTACTTGATCCAGACATCTCAAGTATGTAAAAGCAGGCTGGAAATCTTGCACGACCAGGCTTGCTTGTGAGATTTCTGGTACTTTCTGCTTCCGTTTTGTTTCACAATACAGTGGCTGTAGCCTTCGTAGAAAGGTTTTGGCACTTCCAAGTGTCAGACTAGAGGTGGGCGGGAAACGGTTTTGTCGCCCTGTGAAAATTTTTGAGATTTCAAAGTTTTTCCCCCTCGTTCTGCATCAGGATGAAGCTGTTCCAGATTCATCTTAAATGCAGAAGTACAGTGGCATGTGATGTGAGAATGAAAAACAACATGGGGAAATGTTAGCTCCACATGTCAGTACCTTCCAAATTAAGCAAAGCTTCAGGGGGTTCTAATTTGTTCCATTCCTGTTCACATTTCCCTTCTAAAATCATCTCATTCCATAACCCTGATCTCTGAATTACATTCTAGCATCACCACAGATATTTAACCCCATCTATACATATATGCACAACAGTAAAGGAACATACTGCATGGAATGTAAAATCTGAAAAAAATTTGGAACTTGGTATAGCAGGTTATCACTTCCCCCATCGACAGGTCTAGCATGTGGATCTGAGAGCAGATTTGGCTTATACTATTACTGAAGGATTTATAAATGCACTCTTAGTTTAATAAATTAGTAATAGAATTTATTATTAATACCATTTATCATCTCCTACTGAAATTGGTGCCCCATTGTGCTAGGCACTGTACATACATATAGTGAGAGACTCCTTGCCCCCACAATGAGTTTACTATCTAACGGACAAACAGTGGGAGGGAAAGCAGAGGCACAAATTGGGGAAATGACTTGCCGAAGGTCACACCGCAGATCGGTAGCAGAGATGGGAAAGGAACGTTGGTTTCCCGAGTCCCAGTCTGCTGGACCATGCTGCCTCTTCTACCCAATAGTGGGTTAAATTCTTTATGGGCTCCCAGATCAAGATGTAAACCACATAACCCCACCAAAGTCAGTGAGGTTGCACAAGTTGTTAAGCCAGTGAAGAAATTAGCTCATTGGCTGCTATACAATGTTTAGTGCCATCGGTACACATGAATACTTTTCAGACTAAACCTAGAATTGAAATCTCTTAAAGGAAGCAATGCAAATACATAACTCTTTTCCGGGGGGTGGATGGAAGGGGAGGAAGAATGTCACATTTATAATACATTCATTTCCAGGTGCACTAATGCATGTGGATACATCTCCATGTACACATAAGACTCCAGTGATAGACATTTAAAAAGTCAGATCATCATTATTTTACAAAGTGCCATCTGGACCTCCACCATACCATGCTGAGTGTTGTTTTTCAAAGGGTCTCCAGGGGCACTGAAAGGAGGTTTAAAAGGAATTCCAGAAGCCCCCCCCGGGGAACCCACCACCACCCATCCTTTTCTTTCTTGGAGAACATTGGCTGCAACTCTCGTATAAAAAGACATGCATTCTGCAGGCTCTCACAACAACTTGTTTTCATTGGAGCCATTTGCACCAGGTCCTGAAAACCTTAACCGTTAATTATATGGTAATGATCTCAGCTCAGCATTCAGTAAGCACTTTATTTTATTTGGAATTTGCACTATGACAATGAGAGCGATGTTTTCATTATTCTCAGTGTATCCTTTCCTTGCTCCCATTAACAGCGATAGCCCATGCAGTTTGCCGCCATTATCATTTTTCTCCAGATAAACCATCTGTGACATAGAGACCTTGAAGCTGGGAGTTCTGGCCACAATGCTCAATAGACTGTGCATCCAGCTTTTTCAGAGGTAACCGCTGTAAAAAATCTGCAACCCCATGGCAGTGTTACGCCTGCCTGGTCTGAAGTCTCTCTCATTTCTCTCCCCCTTGCCTTATTCATATAAAATGTAATGTATGTTCACATATTCAATCAGCCAAAATTGTTTTGCCTGACTATGCAGGCTGCATTTAAGACCCGTGGTGAACATTTCTGTCCCTTTTGCCATTCTGGTTGCTGTATTTAATCAAAGGACTGGAAGGAAAAGTTCTCATTAGAGAGCCGCTTTTTCTTTTTCCTTTCCTTCCTTCCTGCCTTAAGCCTGCACTTAGCTAATAGATGCTTCAGAGATGCCTCGTTTCTGTCTAGGGTTTGTCCACTTGACCTGATCTTGGCCTCAGGCAAAATGAAAAGAAAGCCCAAGACATCAAATGAACAAGGAATGTCGTTGTAAACATGCTTTGTAGAGATGAACATCAAGCACAGGACTTCTCTCCAAAAGGCTGCAGCTTTGAGACTACAGACCTTGCATGATATAACACCAAGGTTCTGGTATTTATGACGATGATAAAAATTGTTCCAAACCTTTTGGTGAAAATGGGAGGCCATGTGGAATGGATCAGCTTATTATTTGTATTACAGTAGTGCTTAGAGATCCCCAGAACAAGCTCGGGGCCCCACTGTGTTTTTACCGAGGCAGCCCTGCAGCAAAAATCCTACAATCCAAATGGAGAAGACAGACAAAGGGTGAAAGGGGAAAAAGAGAGGTGAAGTGACCCATCCAAGGTCCCACAAGAGATCAGTTGCAGAGGTGCAGGACTAGAATCTATTTATTCTGCCTCCTGGGCTGGGGATCATGCAGTCTGCAGTTTATAATTTAAACTAAATCACATAAAAGTTGTGTGTGTGTTAAGGCAGCTTTTTTAACACTTAGTTACAAACAGCTAATGCACAATATGTTGAAAGGCCCCTTCCCATAGACAAATTCCTGATTAAATCTCCAGATATTTGATGGATACTGAAAAGAAGGGATGGATACTGAAAAGGGATGGATACTGAATGGATGGATACAAAAAGGGATGGATACAAAAAGGGATGGATACAAAAAGGGATGGATACTGAAAAGAAAAGGAGACGTTTGAACACATTTTGGGCTACATTTACAAAGGTTAGCTCATGAGATGTGCTGGCAAAATGCATATCGTGCCTACGTAATGTGAAATTTGCAAATGTGTAAATGCAAGCAGCAGGTACTTATGTGTACTTTATTTTTCATGCAGAAAAGCTCATTGCTTATAAGCAGTTGATTCAGGGGCCTAATCCTTAGAGGTGCTGAACACCCTCAACTTCCATATCAGGCTACTGGTTATCTTGTTTTTATTGTACTAAGAATCCTGAAAGGAAGGAAGGAAAGTCCAGCCTGCTGGTTTAGCGATGTAGACCAGCTGACAAGTTCTGTTTAGAGGTCTGCTTTCAAGAAACGTTGACCTCTGGAGGAAGCTAACTAGGGCCATTTTTTTGGGACCTCTGGAGAGCTCTTTTCAGATGATGAGAGAGCCCTTCTTGTATGACTTGCCATCCATGAGGTCTAGAGGAGCAACTGATTTTATTTAGAAAGGTATATTCTGAGAAAAGCCAGAACTCTGGTGCTTGTTGCTTTGGAAGGGGGTGGGGTGGGAAATCACTTAATACCGGAGAATAATCAGATTGCGAATCCCTCACTGCCACTGGTGAGCAGTTACTCATGTGAGCAACATAAGTGGGATGATTCACGTGTGACGCCTTGACTTCCATTGCTGAGCAGTTACTCACACGAGTTGTCCTTTGACAGAAAGCGCAGCCTGGCCCTGTGTGATTTTTTTCAGGCTTTGGAGTGATATTTTTTTTAATGAGGATAAATCTGTCAATCATGTCTTATTGCTTAATCAAAATACATCCAAATCAAATATGTGGAGTCTGTGTATACTGCAGTGTTGACCTGCTGATGTGTTAGAGGAAACGGGAACATGGAGTACTCCCTTTGTGCTCAGGTATACTTTCTTCCAAATGGTCACAGGGTTGAAATGATCAACTAATATGCTTCCATAGGCATGGGCTTATGAACCGTTTAAATGGCCTTGCTTAATGGGCCTGAGCATTTCAGTTATACCCTATCTGAGCTCATTTGATACTCTAACAGGGCAGGCATCAAGTTTGTTCGGTCCTTTGTGTCAACAAATTATAATGTCTTAGGTAGAAGGTGACATTTCATTATGACACTGTCATCTGAATATAAAGAATAGAGTGCTTCACCTTTATAGTCTCTTCGCAGGCTGTTCCTGATGTACGATGATTAATCGCACAGAAAGCAGATACTGATTCACAGGAAGTTATTTATCTGTTTCAGATCTCGAGTGTAGGGTGATGGAAGGGGGCCTGGTTCCAAAGAATGGAACGTAAGTTGCACAAGCAAAACTAACGTGCGGTTGTGGTGTCCAGGACTCCCGTTAGGGATCAGGACCCCATTGGACTAAACTCTGTCGAAAGAAGTCATACGAAATTGGGCTCTGCACTAAACTGCTTGCAGTCTAGGATTTAGACAACATGCTGTGGGATGCAGGAGAACACAAGGTATCAGTAAAGACTTAGCTCCTACGTGATTAAGGGGCCAAAGACTCATTTTGAAAAGTGATATAGGAGCCTACGGCTAATGGTGAGATTTTTAAAAGTGCCTCAGGAGATGAGGCTCCTAATTCCAACTAAAAGACAATGGGATTTAGGCACCTAGTTTTTGGAACACACCCCACACCAAGTGCCTGTGTCACTTTTGAAAATGAGACTTAGGCGCATGTCACGTAGGTGCTTTTGAAAATTTTGTCCATAGGACCTTATTCAGCAAAGGACTTTAAGCATGTACTTACTCATATTGCTGAATAGGGATGAAGTTAAGCATGTGGTTAGGTGCTTTGCTGAATTGGGCCTTATTAGATAAGTTAATAGTCACCGTGGTCTCAGAAGTCCCAGGTAGCCACAAACCTTCCTGTGGCCCTTCTCAGACTTACCGTTAGGACCTGCAATAAGCTAGGCTTTGTCCATGCAAACAGGAATACATAGGTCCTGCACAAAGGTCCTGCACTTGGATAAATGTAAATATTTACTTCTGGCCAAGTTTTGCCCCCGTTTATATTGATGTAACTTCTTTGAGGCATCCCTGAAGGCAGAATTTGGATTGATGTGCGGAGGGGCAGTGTGATGGAGTAGATAGGGTGCTAGGCCGGGACTCGGGAGACTTGTGTGCTGTTCCTGGCCCTGCCACTGCCCTGCTGTGTGACCTTGGGACTTTACCTTCTCATGCTTCTATTTCCCCTCCCACTCTTTGTCTGTCCTGCAAACAACCCCCCCCCCCCCCCCCCCCCCCCCCCCCCCCCCCCCCCCCCCCNTATAGACGTTTCTACTTAGGCCGGAGCCTGGGCTCTGAGACCCATCCTCCTCACTGGGCTTTAGAGCCCAAGTAGGAATGTCTATACTGCTATTTTTAGCTCCATAGTGCGATCCCGAGTCAGTTGACTCAGGCTGTAAGACTCGTTGCAGTTCATTCGGTGTTTTTTGCTGTGTAAACGTACTCTTTGGTTGTAAGCACTTCAGGGCAGGATCTGTGCCTTACTATGTGTTTGTACAGCTCCGAGCACAAAAGGGCCCCGATCTCAATTGAGGCTTTTAGAAACGACTGCAATGCAAGCACTAGTAATGCTTCGCACCATTATATTAGGGTGCTGCATGGGGGAAGCTGAGCAAATGTTTGAGGGAATAATTTGTGTGATGATTTCCCGCTGAGAATTGTCTGAGAGCAGGTCACAGCTTTCTCAGGTTTAGCTGTTCTTTGGAACTGCTCCCAAAGTTATTTCTTTGAATAATTCCTGGTCTCCCTTCACATGCAGCAAACCTCCGTGCCTTGCACACTGCGTGTACTGGGAGCGGAGCGATGTGGGAAGGGCTGAGTCCATGGCGTGGTGAAGTGGGGACAGAATACATCATGCCTCCAGAACTGCTGTATCTGCTTGCGGGTGGGAATGGCAAATGCAGGTTTCCAGTTAAATACAAGGAGGAGGGAAACCTTTACTAACCCCCAAGCAGAGCTGGGATAAAGGGGAGGGGCTTGTGGGCTCCCTGGGATGCTCTCAGGTTGTAATCCCCAGAGAGCTCTCAGGCAGTAGGAAGCAGCTCACGCTTAGGGTGACCAGATGTCCCGATTTTATAGGGACAGTCCTGATTTTTGGGTCTTTTTCTTATATAAGCTCCTATTACCCCCCAGCCCCTGTCCCGATTTTTCACATTTGTTGTCTGGTCACCCTACTCACGCTCCAGGTGAAGCAGTTCTGCAGCATGAGCAGCAAAGGTGGCACCAGCACTGGTAGGGTCCTCGTGATCTGGGGGCCAGCTGCAGCTTGGGCAGTGCTGTCTGAAGCAGCCCTGTCCGGATTCACTGCAGAGAAGAGAGGGGAGATACAGGGAAAGGAGACATGCAGACGGGAAGGGAATGTACCTTATTTCCCTCCAGGGACAGGTTAAATGTAAGTTTCTTTGTTAACAGTTTCATAGTATATTAGACGCTGACCTTGCCGTGACGATCTGAAAGTACCTTCCCCTCTCCTCTTTCCTTGCTCTCTGCTTTTAATCTTCTCCAGGATTAATAAAGATGCTCAACTCGGGAGAGCTCCTGTAGGAATTAGGTTCACACTAAAAGAAATGACTTTGTTCTAGGAAGAGAGGTGGAGAAAGATGTGTGGAGAGGAAGAGGGACGTTTAGGGGGATAAGCCCAGATCTATGACCTCCGCGTAGACTGAGTGTCTGGGTCAGGGTGTGAAATTTTCTTCTCGCCTGGCTATGGAGCAGCTGCAGAGCTGCTCTGTAACCACCAAGGCAGCGTCACAGCTGCAGTAGACGTTACACTTTATTCTTAGTCACGTAAGGTTAGGGACCCGTTGTGCAAGGTGCTGTACAAACACGTAGTAAGAAATAGTCTCTGCTCTGAAGAGGTTATGTTCTACAGAAAGAAGGTGGACCAAGGAATTACTGCTATCTCCATTTTACAGGTGAGGCACAGAGAGATTAAATGACCTGCCCAATGTCACTCAGGAAAGTCGATAGAGCCAGAAATTGGACGCAGATCTTCTGACTCCCAGTTCAGTGCCTCTACAAGACCATCCTTCCTTCTGTACAAAAGTTGCTGTATCTTCCCTCTAGTCCTTTGGTCTTGCAGCCTTTATCCTGGGCCGTCCCCAAATCCTCCTCCTCACTAGAGCAGGGGAAGATCCTACAGACCTGTGTTCTACAGCCAAATAGGGAGTTTGAGCTCCTTACGGTAAGTTTAAGACCTTAAACAGAAAGATCACCAAATAAATAAGGGAACACACCATCCTCAGGTCACCAACACAGTCTCTGACACAAGAAAAAATATTTGCCTTATCTTCAGTGGCGCAATCCAACGCATGCCACTAAATGTAACTCTGGTATACGCACCAAACACAGGACTTGATCGGATAGACTCCCATTGACGCCTGTGGATGCTGGATCAGGCTGTCTGTGCAACATGAGGTTGAAGCAGCGTAAAAGCAGCAGAGCTCTATAATATGCACCCAGAATTGACTGGTAGCTGCTTTCATCCGGAATGGTAGGGGAGAAGCGCTATTCATTTTCCTAGTGTTTTATTCATTGCCACACCATGTCCCAAACGTTGAGCTGGCTTGGATCTACACAGGTATATTTTACTTTCCTTTAAGTCTATTATGGGTGTGTTTTCTTTTTCTCCAAAACAGAAATTTCATCTGGAAAAGGTCTTCAAGTGCTTGATGGCAGAGGAATTCTAGGCAAGCTGTCTGCATTGACGTGCAATGACTTTCTGTATTGGCTATCCTAGGGTGTGGGTGAATAATAAAAGAGCCAGCCTTTGCATTCCGCAGGAAGCTAAGCAGAAGAATACCCGTGTCAGGCCCAAAGATGGGCATGAGTGAGTGATGGCCCGTTGGAAGCATGTACTGATGAAACGTGTGCAGTTCACGGATAGCTCCAAAAGCTTCCCTTCTGATTCGTGCGTAGTTGCTTTCTGCTTTGCTTAGTGTCCTTGAAACAAAGGCACTTTCTCTTCTCCTGTGGGCATGTGGGATATGGCTGCTCCCACCACATATGGGCATGCATTGCATGCCAATTGTGTGGGTAAATCAGGTTAACATCTCCAAAGCCAGCAGCAAATCCAAAAAGGACACTTGAGCTGTGTTACGCTGATCTATTTGACTCCAGGTTTTTCCTTGGCCCTAGAAGATTATGAAGAGGTTTTGACTGAAAGCTAGTGATGAATGAAATGAATCACATTCTGCTTACCTCAAATCCTCGCTGCAGCTTTCACTGACTATTGCCTTTTTCTTTGTCCTTCAACTCTTTTGTAGGGTTGCTGTGAGCTGTGATTCCACATCAGAAACAGCTGCCTTTCACAGTGGTGGCTGAAACGAATAGTAACTATATAGCAAAAATTGTGCTCAAAGATTCACAGGGCAGAAAAAGGACTCCAGTAATCTGTTCCGTTACATTTATGTGCGAAACGTTTTTAGGCCTTGATCCAAAGCCCCTTGAAGTCAATGGGAGTCTTTCCTTGTTGCTTGGAATGAATTCTTCCACTAGTGGTTGACCCCACAGAGGATAAGATCCTGATATTTCCCACTGGATTCATTGCTTAGCTCAAATAGAAATGTATGCTTTTGGCACCTGATCCTGCACCATTAAAGTCAATGGAATCCAGCTACTGGTGCTGAAGGTCTTCCATTGGTCTTTAGTGCCAACCACGGTGTCTGTATGTAGGTGGCCATGGTTCATTATACATAGGCTTGGCAGAATTCAATTTTATTTTGTATAATTTTGGTTGATAATGTGTGTCTTTATTTTAAGCATCTTTTAGGTTTTTATCTATATAAATGTTCACAGTTGCGGGAAATTGGGGATGGTCATACTAGAGGGCAATCGGACAATAATTATTTGAATGAGAGCAGGTGTTGAAATCCAAAAAGTTGAAGCTTGTTAACCATTAAAACACAAATTGTCAACATCACTTGTCAAAATAAACGGAGCAAATATCCTTAAATCAAACTCCAATTAGTTCTCCAGCAGCATTTTTCTGACTTTGCCCAGCTGTAAATTTCTGTTATCATCGATAGAAATATTTTTTGTTTTGTGTGTGTACAGGGGAAATGGATGTTTACCGACATTTACCAGTCGAAATCTAATTATACATAAATGCCCACTGACTTCAATTGTGTGTACACTGGGAAATATACGCAAGGCCAGATTGTATCTGGCCCTAGCCTGGGTGCATATGGGGAATGGGGGTAGTGGTAGCGTGTGAGGGAAGAGTGCAAGGAGACTTCCCCATCCCCGAGCTCCTTCTGGGTGGTGCTGCTCTTCAGAGTATCTTTAATGTGAACCAGAGCAGGAAGCAGCGGGAGCTTTAAACTATCCAAGGTCGGGGGCTTGTGCCGGGATAAAAATGTGATCACTTTTGGATGGGCACGTTCCATGCCCCCACCGCGGCCCCGGGGCTGGAGGAGCTGTCAGTTCCCACTGCGTCCCAGGGGACAGAGGAGTTCTGTGGCCCTGCCAATTACTGGGGGGCGGGGGACACGTGCCTCTGCTTGCCCCCCTTGTGCATGCTCCGGTCCAGGGTTTGTTGCTTTAACACACACTGAGGTTTCTCTAAGCTCATTATGAAGACTTCTGCCCATTCTTTTTTTATTTTTATTTGAAAATTATATTTTATTGTTAGAGTGAAATACAAGAATGAAATAAAAAACTCAGAAACCTACCTGCCCTTCTCTTCTGAATTGTAACCCTCGTCATCCTCATCCCTTCTTGCTCCCGCCCTGATGCCTGCAAAACCCTCAGTGTCGGCGAGCAGCTGGTGTGCCGTGACTGCTGCTTATTACGCTTCTCGTTGCTTTGTACTCCCCTCTCTGTTTGTTGTATCCACGTGTTGTTGCGTCTTATACATAGGTTGTAAGCTCTTAGGGGCAAAGACCATGTTTTTGGTGTGTGTAGACAATGACTACCCAGTGGGGTCCCAGTCCCTGAATTGGATCTTCTAGATGCCACCATAGTAGTAATAAAGCACTTCTTCTGCCCATAGTTTGTCATCCATCACTTTGTAATGTCTACTTGAGAGTATCTGCTCCTCAGGACAGGACCTTGGTATATCTTGTGCCTGTAAAGTGATGTTCATACCTATGGTGCTGTAAAAACAATGCATAATCATGATAGTAATTTGTGCCATGCATACAAAAGGAAAGAAGCAAAACAAGATCTCAAATAGGATGCAATAAATATTATAGAAGTGTGTTACTCAATATAGGTGTGGAGCAGGGGTCGACAACCTTTCAGAAGTGGTGTGCCGAGTCTTCATTTATTCACTCTAATTTAAGGTTTCACGTGCCAGTAATACATTTTAACGTTTTTAGAAGGTCTCTTTCTATAAGTCTATAATATATAACTAAACTATTGTTCTATGTAAAGTAAATAAAGTTTTTAAAATGTTTAAGAAGCTTTATTTAAAATTAAATTAAAATGCAGAGCCCCCCGGACTGGTGGCCAGGACCCGGGCAGTGTGAGTGCCACTGAAAATCAGCTCGCGTGCCGCCTTTGGCACACGTGCCATAGGTTGCCTACCCCTGCTGTGGAGTCTCATTTTCTTTTTAGGTAACATCACCAAAAAATCAGTCTTAATTGAAGTTAGTTTTAAAATAAAAAAGTGCCTTTTTTTAATGACAAATTGGAATTCCATTCCGTCTTTTTTCAAGACAAAGGACTACGGCTGAGGATCTGGCCCCTTATCATGAAACACTATCAGTATAAATATATTAGTATTAAGAACAATCTACTAATGAAGAAATTAATTTCTCATCGTGTGTGTGTGTGTGTATATATATATATATATTCAAATTACAGTACATTTAAAGGTTGAATCATGCAAGATCATATGGAAATGTCACATAAGTGGATGGAAGATAACACAAGTAATGAAACAGAATGAAAATGAATAAATAGAAAGTATATATAAAATGAATGAGATCATTGAAATTTCTTGCAATCTTGCAAGAATTGCCACCTTGCAATTTCATTGTGGATTTATTTTTAATTACTTTTAAAATTCTTGTGTTTACAATAAGTAAATACCAAGTTTGTGCGCTTAAGAGGTGACTTTAAGTCTAAAACTATTGCCCAAGGAATAATTGAGCAGAATATCGAGTGTTTCCAGAACATGTAGCTTTTTAAACAGGAGGAGGTTTTCTTGGGTCCAAACTGGTCACTGTTAACATGTCATTTTACTAGAGATGACCCAGAAACAAAATTCCAGATCTGAACTTCTGCTTTTTGCCTATATCTGAACAATGCTGATTCCGAACTTTCCAAAATTTCAGGGTACTTGGATCCGTGTTCAGCCTCAGTACATTCTGCTTGCGGAAAGTATAAGCTGTGTACGCTGACCTGGCCCATCCCTAGTTTTAATCTGGGTTCCTCAGAAGGTACAGTAGGGTATTGGTCATAAATTACAACTACAATGTAAACTCATTTGCTTTGTGTGTTACATGGCTAATTTGTTAAGCATCTCCATTATGCATCGTGGTAAACCATTAAGCTGCCGCTGGGCCAAAGGGTAAGACCCCATGTCTAAATTTACCATTAACAACTATTGAACTTTGGAGATCACCGCTAACAAGGATAGTGCAATAACAATGGCTCAGTTTGTTGCACACCAGTGGGAAATTCAGCATGTCCACTGAGTTAATGTCACTTACAATTTACAGTGACATTTACTGTCAGCACAGTTCTGCCTTTGACACAGTTGTTTTTTCTTTTAAAAATGAAAGTGAGAGACTGGCTCCCAATTAGCCAGATCTTCAAACGCTGCAGACAATAGGAGAAGTTTTTTAAAGGCATGATATTCAGAAAGGTCAGGCTTTCAATGAACTAACCTCCACCATTTATAGTATTCATGATGGCTAATGAGCACTTCACTCAGCATCGTAATAAATGCTCTATGCAAAGAAAAGATACTCAGACTGAATTTGTTCTGCAGTTACTGTCTGTGGGGAAATAAGTTTTTTTTCTTCTACACATTTGCATTTGGTAGCTTAAAAGAACCAAACAACCCCCCCAAACCAGCCCAATCTAACACACCGATTCTCAATGAAAACTATCCCAGGAATGGAGTGATTTAAAAGTAGATATTCGAGTGGTGGAGCAGAGAGGTAGGGGAATGGGAGAAAGGATTAGAGGAGGCAGTAAGGTGGTGGGAAGATGTTCTTGTGGTGAAAGCAGTGAACTGAGACTCGAGGGCTCATTTCCTTGCTCTGCAATAGCCGCCCTATGTGACTTTGGGCGAGTCGTTTTATTTCTATATTCCCCATCTGTAAAAAAGGAATGACAACACTTCCTTTTTGCTGTCCTTTGTTCAGGCCCCAGTTCTGCAAAGATTTACATACACGCTTAATTTTATGCTCCGTGAGCAATCTCATTGGAAAGCATTGAACAAAGGGACTGCACTCAGGTTACGCCTGCGTGAATCAGGAGTAATGCTGTTTCTGTTAATTGATGTATGCAGTGCTAAAAGTTTGATAGGCACTAAGGGCCAGATTTTTAAAGGCACTTAGGTGCCTAACTGCTGTTGATTTCAATGCAAGTTAGGTGCCTAAATACCTGTGATAATTTGGCCCTAATACTTACTGTATATCAAAACTCATCCAGTGGGTAAATAATAATATAATTGTGTATTATGCCAGCACCCCCTATAGGCGGGGTGTTGCTCACACATAAAGGAATATACATCTCTTGCTCTACAGATCACAAAATTAAAAAAAAAAAGTACACTGACAAGTAATTCTCCATCACAATCACTGATCCTGCATTTCATAAGGCTCACTCCAGTGGAAGTTTTACGTGTGTGAAGTATAGAGGCGAACACCTGAATTTGCTACAACTATGTTTGGGTAAGTCTCTCTGAATTTCACAGAACGCATTTTATGACAAATGTAAAAGCAGTCAAAAAATTAAAAATCCATCAATAATAGAAGGGGAGATCTCCAATAACGAGGCCATTTTTTTTTCCTTCCAAGAAATTGACATTCCCAGGTGAAAAATTCTGCAGGCTTTACGGTATTTCTGATTAGGTTTGTTAAACATGCTTATAGCACTAGGTATGAAGCACTTCAGAGCCACTGGTTTTAATTGCAGCCTGACAATAATGACCTATAAAAGGCAAGTAGAAATCTAGTATTTTATTTCACACCTTGCCGTGTATGTTGAGTAGGGATTGCTCTACTTACAGGGAGCTACAGGAAGTGGAGCAAGTCTTTGTCTAAACCCATTCCACAGTTGATGTAAATGTTGCTTGTACTGCTTCTAAGCTGCAAATAAATGTTTTTCTCTTGTTGAAATAAATGCTGCTGCATTAAATGGATTTATTTCAACAACAGAAGCTGACTATAATTTTATGGTAATTATAATAGTATGTGAAACCAGACATCAAGGACCAGCTCCAATGGGGCTATGCTGATTTTACACCAGCCCTGGCCCTTGGCAACACTTCAGTGGGTTTTAAAGAGCCAGTGAGATGGGGTTTTTTCAACCACAAGAAGGCTTTTTGTAGGAAACGTGAACTTTCACAAAAATGTGAATTTTTCCTTCCTTTTTGTTTTCTATTCTTTGAGGAAACTTGAGGAATACTATGTGCTGGTTTTAAGTGCAGTGTTATTTTGCTTTAAATGTGTCACCTCAGGACGCAGCCTCCTTTGAATGGAAACCTGGAGAAATTTTCACACGCTGCTTAGACATCATTGTTCAAATGAGATGCAGCTCCAATTCAAATGAAGGTTTAATTGTCATAATTATTATTACTTAAAGCCCTGTTTGCCTTCTCTCTTCTCCACCTCCAATAATTATAATGTTGGTTTCCACAAATGAGTGGCTGGCCACCTCAAAGGAACGTGCAGCTCTCTCATCAGGAGAATGGCAACAAACCTGATGTGCTGCAGACTGTCTTTCTGACAAACGGCATTTCTCCCCATCTGTGTCACATCAGGCCTGTTGGAGAGTAAAGAGGCACACCGGCCATTGAGGGGACGAGGGTTGGGCCCGCAGGCACTGGGTGAAATCCTGTCCCCATTGGCTTCATTTGCTATCAATAGAGCCAGGATTTCACAAAAAAATGAGAAGAATGATTGAAATGGCTGAGTGTAACTCCCTGCAAGACTTTGGATGAAGCTTGCTGAGGGACAACATGAATACTGAAGGGAAGGGAAGGCCACCCTTGGAAAAATACAGATGTCCTCACATTGAAACTATAGCAACAAAATTACCCTACTCCCCTATTTTTTATAGTTGTTGCTTCTATTCAATGCAATATGTTGTTTTTATTTAGAAAGTTGGGAGAAAAGGGGGGGACCAACCTGTTTAAGAATGAGCTTTGAGTTGTTCCATCTGTGGACTTTTAGCTTTGTCATAAAAACACAGAATCCTGGCAGAAAGCTTGTTTCCAACTGGCTACTTCTATCATCTTGTCTGGAAGCTGGTTAACGAAGAGTGGCATTTAGAACGAAAGCAAAAACTTCATTTATGAAACTAGTAGTGTTTGCCCAATTCTTTGACCATCTGCTTTTGTTGACAACCACCTCTCTTTGTTGTGCCAAAGTTCTTTTGGCTTCTACAAACTTGTGTGTGTGTGTTTAGGCCTGCATGTTCTTGGTAAAATTACAAGAAATTATCACGTGGGAACTGGATTACCAAAAGATCGGTAGTGGGAAATGCAGAGTTTTTAAAGTCGAAGGCACCAGTTCAACTCCAACCCTAGTTGGTAATCACCAAAATGTTTCACCATTTGATGATGTTTCTGGAATCAATCTGGTAGTTTTGCCCCTATTTCCAATGCTTACATGCCTGCTTAGCAAAAAACAAAACAAAACAAAAACCACCATAACACTTTTTGTCTTGATGAGGAGGCCAAGGTTTGAATGAGCGCGAAGACTGAACTATCCTCTTCAGGTATTCCTTTGAGCTGGGATTGAGGCACATGGAATGGGGTAGCATGAGGAAGCTTACATGTCTGTGTCTCACATTTGCTCTGTATTATAGAGGATGTTCCTCTTTGGGGATGCCAATCTGAATCCTTTCTCAAGTAGCAAATTCTCACTCTATGAAATACATAGTTTTGGTGGAGAAATCCAGAAGATTATGGAATTCGGGAAACACCATGGAAGAATAAAGTGGCAACTAATATTATTGGTGCAAGCTAACGCCCAGACTGAAGTATTCAGAATACAACACTCTCTGCAGAATTCCAACGTATTGCAGTAATGGTGAGTGAACCCCAAGAAGTCTGGGCTTGTTTCCTCGTGGCAGTCAGGCAAACCTGAGCTCTTCTCGGCAGGCAAAGGACCAGATTCATAAGAGAACAGCCAACTTCCCACCACTAATACTCCTGGAAAGAGTTCTTAAACTGCAAGTTTATCTAGGGTGACTTCTGTGGTTTATTGTGTGTCCATTCCTCTACTGTTATGCTGTCCTGGGATGGTCTTGTGGTTAGGGAACTAGATTAGGATTGAAGAGATCTGCTGTCGGTTCCCAGATCTGCCCCAAACTTTCTGCCTGACTCTCTTGTAATTTTACCAAGAACGTGCAGGCCTAAATACACACCAGTAACTATTATTTTGAAACCATGCATTCTTTCTTTGTTAATTAAAAAAAATAATGAAATAACGGACAGGGTAGCCCGGGTGGGGTGCGGGAGGAGGGAAGGACAAGGCCACATTGCTTATTGTAGCCACAGTAAAAATCAAACTGTTTGAATGACAGCCTTCTGTTGCTTGGGCCATCCTCTGGAGTGGAGTGGCTGGGTGCCCGGAGCCTCCCCTCCCCCCCGCATTCTGGAGTACTGTGTCCAGTTTTGGGCTCCACAGTACAAGAAGGATGTGGAAAAATTGGAAAGAGTCCAGCGGAGGGCAACAAAAATGATTAGGGGGCTGGAGCACATGAGTTATGAGGAGAGGCTGAGGGAACTGGGATTGTTTAGTCTGCAGAAGAGAAGAATGAGGGGGGATTTGATAGCTGCTTTCAACTACCTGAAAGGGGGTTCCAAAGAGGATGGATCTAGACTGTTCTCAGTGGTACCAGATGACAGAACAAGGAGTAATGGTCTCAAGTTGCAGTGGGGGAGGTTTAGGTTGGATATTAGGAAAAACTTTTTCACTAGGAGGGTGGTGAAGCACTGGAATGGGTTACCTAGGGAGGTGGTGGAATCTCCTTCCTTAGTGGTTTTTAAGGTCAGGCTTGACAAAGCCCTGGCTGGGATGATTTAGTTGGGATTAGGTCCTGCTTTGAGCAGGGGGTTGGACTAGATGACCTCCTGAGGTCCCTTCCAACCCTGATATTCTATGATTCTTGGGCGTCTGGGTGAGGAGGCTATGGAACATAGGGAGGAGGGTAGACAGTTATACAGTGGATGCAGTGGGGGTCTGTGCTCTTGTTGGCTTTCCTGCAGCTCCAACAGATGCTTCATCGTGTCCGTTTGCTCCCCCATTAGCCTCAGCATCGCATCCTGCCTCCGCTCTTCGCGCTCACTTAATTATTTCCTGGCCTCTGCCACTGAATGCCTCCATGCATTAAGCTGTGCCCTATCAGTGCGGGAGGACTGCATGAGCTCGGAAAACATGTCATCGCAAGTGAGTGTTTTTCGCCTTCTAATCTGCGATAACCTCAGAGATGGAGATGATAGGGGGAGCGTAGAAACATTCTACGCTCTACGATTCTGGGGGGACTGCATGGTCACCTGTGCTGCTGAGTTCGCCACACTGACCAAACAGGAAATGAAATTCAAAAGTTCCTGGGGCTTTTCCTGTGTACCTGGCTAGTGCATCGGAGTTCAAAGTACTGTCCAGAGCGGTCACAATGGAGCATTCTGGGATAGCTCCCGGAGGCCAATACCATCGATTTGCGTCCACACTACCCCAAATTCGACCCAGCATGGTCGATTTTAGCGCTACTCCCCTCATCGAGGAGGAGCACAGAAGTCGATTTTAAGAGCCCTTTAGGTCGACGGAATGGGGCTGGTTGTGTGGACGCATTCATTTTAAAATCGACCTAACGCGGCTAAATTCGACCTAACCCCGTAGTGTAGACCAGGGCTTAGTCTCTTTGTGACTCAGTTCCCCATCAGTACAATAGGGATAATAATACTTCTTTTCTCCCACCCTTTGGCTATCTTGTCTATATAGACTTGAGCCTCTTTGAAGCAGGGGCTGTTCTGTGCTGGGCCTCCCACAATGGGGCCCTGGTCTTAGGGTTAACAACAGGACAATTGTGAGCTGCAAATGTTAACAGTGAAACACGTCAGTGTTTATACTTGCACCAAATCAATCACCTGACCCTGTTTAATTAACGAGAATCCTCTCTACCCCGTCTCTCCCCGACAGGAGCGCACGCGTTGTAGATATGAACCGGCACTTAGAAATGTACACTTCCTGCACTATTTTCCCATTCATTTTTTTCCCATCAGTGGCTTCAGAGCTCTGGTTTAGCACGAGACTGGGCTTGAATAACAGAGATAATCTCCGAGAGCAGCCAAAGAAGGCTAACAAATGTCCTGACGAGGATGCACTATGCCAGCTCCATCCATCCAGCTGAATTTGCATTGTGCGTGTAAATAGCCGCATGTCATGGCCCACTTCTACCCTGCATGGAGTCATTTATTTAATAACTCCGTTCATGGACATTAGAAGATAACTGTGCAACGTTTCATATTGCTCAAGACAAATAAGAAATCAAAAGATGGCAGCTTTTAGAAAAGTAGATTTCCCCCATCCCCTTGCCCTAACCCTTTCAATGCTCGCATAGCAATCATTCCTGAAGTGTGAAACATACAGCATTTGTATTAGCAATGGGAAATACATGGAGCACTGCATGTCGCAGGACGTTTGCTGACAGCGTTGACTACTGAGACGGCCTTTTAAAAAGATCAGCTTATTCCTCTGTGATGTCTAGTATTGGAATCGGTTATTAAACTGCAGCTAGATATCCATTTCAAGCATGTGACCCAGCATTTTAAGACTGCTTAAAACACTGGATATTTAGAAACACTCTGGAGAGAAGAACTAACACAATAAGTAAGACAGTAAGAATTGTTTCGACCTTGCAGTGAAGGTTTTCAGAAGCAACTAGTGATTTTGGGGGCATCAGTTTCTGAGTTCCCAATGAGCTATCTCAAAGGGGTCTAGTTTTAGAACAGTGCTGAGCACCCACCCTCTGAAAATCGGGCCCCTTTCACATGTGGCAAGGAAGGCACCCAGAACGTGAGGAACCTAAAATCACTAGCCACTTCCTCAAAAATATTTGCTGAGGCATGTGTGGAAAAAATGCCTGTGTAATTTCTGTGGTTTAATTGCATGAATGGTCTTTGAGTCAGGTGACTGCACATGCTAATTAGGAACAGAATGCAATTACATGATTTGTGCGTGCACTCCTAGCAAAGGCTAGCACAACAGTACAGTTGAATCCTTTTAAATCTAAATCAAACCATTTATAAAATGTACAAATATGGCTCTGGGAGGCTCTCTATTATGCTGAGGAAGGGAAGTGGTGGAAGCGCTGTCACTTGAAATCTTTAAAACCAGGCTGATTTGAAGCACTAGACGATGTAAGCCTAAAGTGAAGGTCCTAAATGCTTATATAGGCATATAAATAACTGGCTTGATTTTTGGAAGTGTTGAGCACCCAACATCTCCCATTGACCTCACTCGGAGCTGGGGCGTTCAACAGTTTTGACAAACTGGAGCCCATTTGGGGGGCCTAGTTTTGGATAAACTGACCATAATGTATTTCATGGTCTTAAAAAAATCCCAGCAACCAGCATTCAGGAGCTACCTTAAATATCTAACTCCTGAAGTACTGATAAGCAGATTTTTGATGCTTTAAAGAGCTATTATTATGGACAACAGGGTGAAATTCACTCCACCTACGCAAAGGCTGATGATTTGGGCTTTATGCATGGGGTGTTTGGAGAGTTCAGTGAGATGAAATCTGCTCCCTCAAATCGAGGCCAGGATGTGGTGATGCTGTGACATGACCCCACTGCCTCAGTTGCTATTCCACTCGATCAACAAGATCCTCCACACAAATTGTGGAGGTTGCTGGGGGATAACAGCCACATAAACGCAGATCTGTGGCCTTTTCCCCCCCCATCTCATCCCTGTTTTCCCTTCATAGTAGCCAGAGTTGGTTGAGAATTTTACATTTGAACCTTTTTTTTGGTATGTTTTAAAACAAAAGCTTTTTTGACAAAATGGACATTTTCTTTCAAACCTTTCTGATTTCAGATTTTTCTGTTCAGCTTTTCATCAAAAGTTTAATTTTATTTTCATTTTTCAAAAACCTATAAAGGTCGGGGAAAATGTACATGAAAATAAAAAATATTAATTTCTAAATCTGTTTTTTTTTTTACCAGTTCTAATTGTGGCCTTCGGCCCTAGTCTAAGCAGAACCAGTTAAAGATCCTTGCTGCAGTGCATGTAGGTTGTTTAAACACCTGGTTTGCTCGCAGCCCCCACTGTAGCCCCTTCCTTAAGTTGTCCTTCTTCAGTGTGGTGGAATTTCACTCATGGTGAATATGGATGGGAGGGATTTATTCTGCGTATGACTCAATTGATTTCAGTGGAGTTGCACTAAAGATGAGTTCACTCTGCTGTTTCTAAAATTCAGAAGGCTGCTGTGCCTCAGCAGAGTTCATTTACCTACGCAGCAGTGCAGAAAAGATCTTTAATGTCCCGTAAGACAGTGAGCACTCAGTTTGACTGGAAATAAATGGCAATACTTTTCACTACACTTTAGCATCAGTGTTGCTCAACCTTTGGATAGCACTTTCCTAAGAACCATGCTGTTTTATAGCAATCACTTCTTATTTGCAAACATCAATGAGGTGGATGAAACCTCTCCTAGGTTCCGTCTCTCGGCAAATGAAAGTTAAAAGCACTTATGGGTCAAGCGCAAAGAGCGGCTAGTGCAGGGGCAGGCAACCTATGGCACGTGTGCCGAAGGCGGCATGCGAGCCGATTTTCAGTGGCACTCACACTGCCCAGGTCCTGGCCACTGGTCCGGGGGGCTCTGCATTTTAATTTAATTTAATTTTAAATGAAGCTTCTAAACATTTTAAAAACCTTATTTACTTTACATACAACAATAGTTTAGTTATAGATTCTAGACTTATAGAAAGAGCCCCTCTAAAAACGTTAAAATGTATGACCAGCACGCGAAACCTTAAATTAGAGTGAATAAATGAAGACTCGGCACACCACTTCGGAAAGGTTGCCGACCCCCTGGGCTAGTGTTTCCTGTATCGTCTTTTACCAGAGTTGGGGATTGATGTGTGAAAAGTGGACATGGAAGAAAAGGAGGGATGAGAGTGGGGACGGAAGAGGAGAAATAAAGGAAAAGAGAGAAGTGCAAGAGGAATGGAGCCTAGAGAGTGTAGTGAGGAAAGAGGAAGTATTTTCTCTCTGGTTTACTACTAATTTTCAGCTAGATTTACTGTCCTAGAAAGTGCACCATAGGAATTAATAAAGGAAGAGAACATCAAGATATGCTCATGTGGTAAGATCACATGGTTACTCAATAAGGCCTCAGTCCTGCCAAGACTTGTGCACGTACTTAACATCGTGCATGTGAGTAATATTGGGACTACTCCCATGCGTAAAGTGGAACACGGGCATAAATCTTCGCAGGATCAGGACTTTATTGAGCAAGCACACGATCTGATTACTCTCACCCTCTCCTTACCCACCCAGGTTTTTTTCAGTGGTATGACCCTTCCTGGTTGTGTCTTGTGGAATTTAAATATGATGATATTCAGTAATACTCACAAGGGGGAAAAAACAAAAATCTGAAGAATTCAGAGTTGTTTCCCCCCCCCCCAAATCTGTGGATTGCTGTTGCTTTCTAGACTGCAGTCCTTTTCCAGCTTTTACCCAAGTCATCCTGGGAGTTAGATGAGTCTTCCTTTGCCTGGCTTTTTGCCACCTATAGCGACAGTATTGTACTAATTTAGGATTGGCCTATGATGCCAGCCTCCATCGTCCACTTGTTTAAATTTTCAAACAAGCACCTTCATACTTTCTCTCATATTATTCTTCATGAGGAGCTCCCCATAACACGCACAACGCTACCTCATTATTCTCCGTGAAATTCCTGCTTAAAACTCTCCTTTGCTGCGACGCTTACAAAAAACTCGAGAACAGTTCAGGTTCTGGTGCAGTGATACCATGGCTTATCATGCTCGCCAGTATTGTCCCACTGTTTTCTCCACTCCCCCATTGGTCTGTCTGTAGCCATCTGTTGTCTCTTGTCTTATGTTTCTATTGTAAGCTCTTTGGGGCAGGGACCAGCTTTTTGTTTTATTTGTACAGTGCCTAGCACAATGGGGTCCTTGTCGATGACTCCGAGGCACCATGGTAATACAAATAAAGAAACTTGTCCAGGTGGTGAGGCTGTGTAAATAGGATGAGAATTGCGTGTAAACAGCTGATGTGGTTCTAAATATGGCTCAGCAAGTGTAACTCGTATCATTGGGTATTTGAACAATTCAGAAATAAATACTGTGGTCAAATTCAGATGCCAGATGTCAAAATACATACTAGTGCAGATAAAGTTGCTTGCCTTCTTGTCACTGGTAGCCAGAAAGAAACAGATGGTTAAAAAGATACATAGCTAAAGAAAGGTGTGGAAATAGGTAAGTGCTGAGTGAAAATTCTGCTATCTACGCAACACTCATTTTCAGGTCTAGAAAACCTGGGTGGTTTATACCTGAAGTATTTTAAACGTGAAACAGTAAAAGCAAGGCCAGCAACTTTCAAAATGTGTAGTACACAATTATGTACAAGTTGTCTGCTGATGTAAAAGGTGCGCCATTGACTTTAGTGGAGTTTCATCCATTTACGCCAGCAGAGAATTTGACCCTCCATCTCCAAAGTAACTGGGGCAGCCATGAGTAAATGTTCATAGTCAGTTGCACACAATTATCTGTCAGTTATCAGTTAATGTCATTACAGTTTCAGGGAAGGCCTGGTGTCCACACAGTATTGTGTGTAAAACAGGTCAGGCAGAATGCAAACTAGCTCAGAATCTAAAAGCAGGTGAGAGATACATGATATTGGTCTGGCATGAAGTAATAGTCTGTAATTTGTCTTTTAAAAATATCCTCAGTAAGAAATGTCCTCATTACAATAATGGCTTTATTTATTCTGCACAACTTGTTTGCAATTACACAATCCCTTTCAGAGCTGATTTCTAAAGCAAATAGCAATTCCCGACTAAAAGAGCAGGGCTTTGCGGTCTGCCAGGTAGATAGCAGCATAATGAGCATCACCACGCACGCGTACTAGTGGAATCATTTAAACCTTTTTCCTGAAATCGTTTAATTTCAGATTGATATCAATGAATTCAAAAGTTGCAGACAGTCATCGCTGTCAATTATTCCAAAGACATCATTATAATCCAGTTTCTAATGAGGATGCCTATATGGGGATGCTTTGTTCGCTGCATTTCCATTTCAGTTCTGTAGTCTTTTGCATCTATTATGACTGTGTTTTTTTCTGCTAAATGATCAGCTGCAGATGTAGCTGGCAGTGTAGTCCTAGTTCATGGCACCAGTAAATCTCAATGCTGATAGATTGTTCCTAACATATCCTTGGCTTTCCAAGAGACATTAGCACTTTATTCTCCCTTTTGATTGGTCACGTTCTCTACAGCGAGTTTATGCCCTCCTTGGTATTCCTTCCCCATAGCTAAGTAGAGTGTTACCTCGCCTTGAATTTCTGAATGCCAGAATCATCTTTTTATTCTGTGATTTGTACAGCAGCTGGCACAATGGGGTCTTGGTTCATGACAGGCTCCTAGGTCAGGGGTCGGCGACCTCTCAGAAGTGCTGTGCCGAGTCTTCATTTACTCACTCTCATTTAAGGTTTCGCGTGCCAGTACATAAGAACATAAGAAAGGCCGTACCGGGTCAGACCAAAGGTCCATCTAGCCCAGTATCTGTCTACTGACAGTGGCCAATGCCAGGTGCCCCAGAGGGAGTGAACCTAATAGGCAATGATCAAGTGATCTCTCTCCTGCCATCCATCTCCATCCTCTGACGAACAGAGGCTAGGGACACCATTCTTACCCATCCTGGCTAATAGCCATTTATGGACTTAGCCACCATGAATTTATCCAGTCCCCTTTTAAACATTGTTATAGTCCTAGCCTTCACAACCTCCTCAGGTAAGGAGTTCCACAAGTTGACTGTGCGCTGCGTGAAGAAGAACTTCCTTTTATTTGTTTTAAACCTGCTGCCTATTAATTTCATTTGGTGACCCCTAGTTCTTGTATTATGGGAATAAGTAAATAACTTTTCCTTATCCACTTTCTCAACATCACTCATGATTTTATATACCTCTATCATGTCCCCCCTTAGTCTTCTCTTTTCCAAGCTGAAGAGTCCTAGCCTCTTTAATCTTTCCTCGTATGGGACCCTCTCTAAACCCCTAATCATTTTAGTTGCCCTTTTCTGAACCTTTTCTAGTGCTAGAATATCTTTTTTGAGGTGAGGAGACCACATCTGTACACAGTATTCGAGATGTGGGCGTACCATGGATTTATATAAGGGCAATAATATATTCTCAGTCTTATTCTCTATCCCCTTTTTAATGATTCCTAACATCCTGTTTGCTTTTTTGACCGCCTCTGCACACTGCGTGGACATCTTTAGAGAACTATCCACAATGACACCAAGATCTTTTTCCTGACTCGTTGTAGCTAAAGTCATACATTTTAACATTTTTAGGAGGTCTCTTTCTATAAGTCTAGAATATATAACTAAACTATTGTTGTATGTAAAGTAAATAAGGTTTTTAAAATGTTTAAGAAGCTTCATTTAAAATTAAATTAAAATGCAGAGCCCCCCGGACCGGTGGCCAGGACCCGGGCCGTGTGAGTGCCACTGAAAATCAGCTCACGTGCCGCCTTCGGCACACGTGCCATAGGTTGCCTACCCCTGCACTAGGTGCTAGCATAATACAAATGATGATGGAAAATTTCATTATTTCAGCTTTCTTCTCCCATAGGGTCAAATTCTGTTACCTTTATTCACAGCGAGTAGTTGACTCTGCAGTTCCTTTCAACAGGGCTGCCCACAGAGTAAGGTATTACTTAACATGAGTAAAGGGGACAAAACCTGGCCCATAGAAGACAATGAGCGCCTGTGTTGATTATTTCTGATGTATGTAAAACTATACTGAGTCATATGACAGGATTTAGAATTGCCAATAAGCAAAGCCCTGCATGGATACAAGATTATATCCGCAGATATAGACCAGATATATATCTGCAGGATATAATTGTAGGGCTCGACCGGGAACTGCAGTGGCAAAAGCAGCAGCATGTTGGGCCGCCGCTTGCAGTACCCAGTGCCTGACGCCGGCAGCTCCTCCAGCGTGGTTGTACCGCCCTTAGTTCCGCCCCCAACCCCACCCACTGGGGGGTGGGGCACCAGTCCCACTAGCAGCTGTCCCTGGTCGCGCGCGAGCCGCTTGGAGATGCACACTGCGGTGTGGGAGGGACTGCAGTGTGCCTGGTGCCGGCCCCAGTGGGCGGGGCTGGGGGCGGTACAGTCATGTCACAAGAGCTGCCCTCCCCACATCCCAACCCTGTGCCCCAGCCCAGAGCCCCCTCCCGCACCCTTCACTCCTCATTTCTGGCCCCACCCCCAGAGCCCGCAACCCCAACCAGAGCTCTCATCCCCTCCTGCACCCCAGCCCCAGTTTCGTGAGCATTCATGGCCCATCATACAATTTCCATACCCAGATGTGGCCCTCAGGCCAAAAAGTTTGCCCACCCCGACCCATAATGTACTGGCTGTTTGTCTGGATGTACAGCTGTCCTCTCCTGGATGGAATGCTCACACACACGTGATTGTGTTGTTCTTTAGTTACTAGAAAGCTTGATGCTACTACATGTAATTGAGATTTCCCCTCAGCTCAAGTGACACACAACCTGCACATTTGAGTGCCTGATTCAAAGCCCACTGAAGCTAACAGAAGTCTTTCCATTGACTTCCGTGGCCTTAGGATCAGGTCCTTACAGCAGAAAATACTAGGTCCTATCCGCAGTGCCACATGTGTTCAATTCAGCTGGCAACGGTAATGTCTGTATATAAATAGTCACTGATGTGTTACTATAAGCACAGAATTCGAAAGCAAATATTAGGTTCACAGCTGGTTGCTATGTCTGTGGCATGTTGAGGTTGCTTTGCATTGCTCTGCCAGCACAAAGCAGTCCTAAGGTTGGAGTAGCCAGCCACTGGAGGATTCCTTCTGGATGTGAGGGGATATTTGAGTTGAGTTTGGTCAAGGGGTATTCGTCTATGCCCCAGCAGCTTCAATTGGGCTTTTGCAGCTGGTGTATATTAGAGCAGTCTTTAGATTGCTTTAACATATACCTGGGGCCAGCCCGGTGCCCAGATGGCTTCAGGATCATAAAGGTTTATGCCTCCATGCTTAGCTCTGTGAAGCAGTGCTCAGCCATGCATGAGGACCTGGGCCAGTGCTTTTATTCAAAGTTTATATACAGCCTTTCATAGTTCCTAGTGTTTTTGAGAAGATTCTGTATGGGTTTGAATTCCATGATTCAGACCTGAATTTTCCCAACAAGTTGGTGTTGCTACTTACAGGATCTCCTTCCTGTTGCATACACACGTATCCTCCCCTTCATCCTTGAGCTCTCAGACACACTTCGATTTATGCAGTCTGTATTTACCCTTCCCTGGGTTTTATGGCATTCAGTATCTGAGCTGTATTCCAGAACTCTAGTTTTATGTACACATAAAATGTGATTCCTCTTTTAAAAGGCTCTTCATTGCCTGTTAGTTTAAGAATCCCATGGAACAAAGATAGTCCTACGTTAAGGGGTGAAGCAGTAAATACATGGAGATACTTAGCTGTGGTATTTTTCCTGTTATCATGCATGAAGGCAGCAACTGGTTAGTGTTCATAGAGTTCATTTGTGATATTGTATTTTAAGTTGACAGGTAATGTATATTTATAGTTGCTTTGAACGGTCTGAACAATGTAAATACCACTTCAAATTTCTTACAATTTATTCTGCCTATCCAAGGACGCCCAGAACCTGCAAACCTACTATTCAGTTTACATTGAATGGTTTTTCCAATGTTCCAGACCATACAAACCATGAGGCATGGACACTGCTGCTCTGGTGGTTTTATATTGGCTGAACAGGAGATGCTGATGTAACCCACTGGTGAGTGAGCGTTACGTGTGCTCCTCGGTGCTGATCCACAGAGGATATGAATTTACAGTCCCCAGCTCTGGAGGGCTGGCTTTTTAGCTCAAGCTGTAGCAGCTCATACTTTTACCTCTGGAGGTCGCCTGGTTCAATCCCTGGTGTGTTAGTCAGATAAGTGGGGATCTGAACCCCGGTTTCTGAAGTGACAAGCAGGGCTATGACCGTCTCCGTCAAAACACTGAGTTGTTCTTACCAAAGTCAGCCGCAAAGAAACAGCATTTGGGAGTGTTGTGGAGGACAAGCATTCAGTCACTGGAAGGAGTTGCTCATGTTGTTCGATAGTCAGCAGCCTTTGGGTTTGTTGGTTGGTTTGTTTTTGGTACCAGTGATAGATCAAATGGACGGAATCTGAATGGGAACCTAGCTAGTTCCAAGCTACGGGGGAGGGATAGCTCAGTGGTTTGAGCATTGGCCTGCTAAACCCAGGGTTGTGAGTTCAATCCTTGAGTGGGCCACTTAGGGATGTGGGGCAAAATTGGTCCTGCTAGTGAAGGCAGGGGGCTGGACTCGATGACCCTTCGGGGTCCCTTCCAGCTCTAGGAGATAGGTATATCTCCATATATTATTATTACTTCCTCCCTCATTCTGAAGAACAGGAGCCATCAAATGGGTCTTTGGGTGGCTAGCGGTTAAAAATGCAAAAAAGCAGGTTGTACCTCCAGGCTGTGACCGAGGCGTCCCACCAATGTAATTTCAACCACAAGGGAAAATGTTACGTCTTTGTCTTTTTGAATAAGGTGAGAAATTTGGAACTTCTGGCTGCCGTTTGCAGAGTTACCACAGCTAAATGGAAACAATTAACATTCTCATTAGTATCCATTTACAATACATGGGCTCACACGATTGAAAACAGAATTCTGGAATAGTTCCCAGGACTGACCTACACAATGATTTATTTCAGATATGTTCAGTGTCCTCATGCCTTATTCTTTTTCTCTAATTCCAGGAAGACTCTGAAAGCCAGTGGCTAGTTGGACAGTATAACATGCCAGTTTTCTCGGTGTGTGATGTCTCTAGTGGCTGGCCCACAGACAGCATAAGGGGCACACTACTACTACCACCAGCTAGGAGAGATTTTCTTTATCTCAAGTGGCAGAAGCTGGTGTTACGGAGCTGAATCACCTAGATTTTGCTCACACCTCCCTGTGTGTTAGTTATTGCATCTGTTATCTGCAGTGCATAGATTGGTTGGAATGACAGGCTGTATTACATATCCCTCCTCATTTTATCCACATAGCTCGCCCTTCTTTTTGCCTTTATTGCAGTTGATTGCATTGATTTCTGTCTGTGGTGACAAGATCTTGCTGTTTTATTACCGTCTTTATGTTGCTTGTGTGATGTAGATCCTCTCTCACTTTGTTTGACTCTCAAAACTTCCAGCCTCAGCAACTCTCCTTTGTTTTCTTGGAACCAAGCACCTTCTTCATGCTTATCCTTTCCAGATGGTCGTTCTGGCCGCTGTACACAGCTTCAGAACTTACGTCCCCACCTGGGCTCTTTTGACTTCTTCTGAGTTTTGTAGGCTCTTTGCTGCACTTATCTTGTGGCTCAAAAATGAGATCTTTGGTAGAGAATATTCCTTTACTGAAGGTTAGTCTGGCTTCCTAGAATCTGTAACGTTTCTCCAAGACTTTCATTATGGTTAGTATGATTTGCTCTTGAGACTAAGAAGTTATCTGTATTGGGTGTGATTGCAGCGAGCCAGTCCAGCAGCTGGAATTTGGACTTTTTAAAGTATTCGGATGCCAAGAATATACTATAGATACAGAACCTGCTGTCAGAGGGTCTATAAATACGTGACCGAACAAAGATGGAGGGCGGAGGAGAGTCTCTCCTTTTTACAAGAAAGCAGCTTGATCACAACCCGATGCAGCTGCCAGAACTGCCAGTCATGGAGGCAGGCATCGGTGCTGACTCTGTGGGTGCTCCGGGGCTGGAGCACCCATGGGAAAAAAAATAGTGGGTGCTCAGTACCCACCAGCCACCTTCCAATCAGCTGTTTGGTGGCCCCCACCAATCAGCTGTTCGATGGCGGACAGGAGGCACTGGGAGAGAGGGGGCAGAGTGGGGGCGGGAAGAGGCGGAGAAAGGGTGAGGCGTTGGGGGAAGGGGCAGAGTGGAGGCTGGGCTTCTGGGTGGAGCCAGGAGGCACCCACAGCTGCAACCAAAAAAGGAAACATGGCCTGCTATAAAGGGGAGAGTGCAGAGCAGGAAAGGGAGGCAGAAAGGCCTTGAATAGCAAGGCGACAACAGCCTGCACCAGGCTGCCTCCAAGAAAACAGCCACGAGGCTGAAAGAGAGGGTTAGCCTGTCTTGGGCCGAGCTGAAGGTGAGGGTCCAAGAACTGACTTGACTGAGAGCAAACTAAGGAGGGTCAGTCAGGAGAAGCTGAGGCCCCTTGGGAGACCACCCCAAGAGATGATGACAACTGCCAAAGGGGGCGATGAGTTTTTACCAAGGATGTTGGAACTCTTGCTATAGAAGGACCTCCTAAAAACTCTATTGTGCACGCAGTTTGCAAAATACCTTTGCCTCAGTGGCATTCCATGGACACCCCTTTGTTTCAATGCATTGGGTCCATCCAAGTTCAGATTTTGCTATTTTGGCTTGTTTCATTTGTCATCCCTGTGGACCATGTGTTCAGCATCACAATACCACAACTGACTCACAATTCCTGAATCTGGTCTAACTCCTCAGAAACTTTTTCCCACAGGGAAGTAGCCGAGGGTTGTGATGAGAGTGAATTAGTAGACACCTTTCTATACTCAGCTCAGAGCTGACCCAGATCATCCAAAATTGCTGGCAAATTTGCCTGAAAAAACTTGAGTATCTTCTAGCAGGTCATGTCTTTCGGCAAGCTGCAATGCCATTATCACAGGCAGACTTAATAGTGACCTTCTGAATTCTGTCACTGTGAATGCTGGCTGACACACTTGGCCCTGCTCTGACAAGTGAGGGGCCGAATGAGCCAGACACTGCATAGAAAACCACCCAGGTTGTTCATATAGCATTGGTCAGGAAACATTGTCACTGTTGCATCTCTTTAGGGGTTCAAAGCCAAATCTTCTTCCCACCCTCCTCTAGTTTCAAATGGGAAGGGATTCAGAGTAGGGATACTACATTTTGGCGGGTCTTCTCTGATTTTAACCTCAGTTTTTCATTCATATCACAGTCTATTCCCTCTCCTCATCCAGATCCCATTGCTGATTTCCAGTGAATGTGTTTACCACATCTGATTGCATTGCTGATATTTTTCACAAAGAATTTTGGATTAGATTTGGACTGTGTATTATGGGAAATCTGGTGACTGTTTAAGGGCTTGATCCTGCAAGGTGCTTAGCACTCTGGCCTGATTCAGGGCCGGACTGCTCAAGCACCTTGCAAGATTTAGACCTAAGACAGTGAATCATAGAAGATTAGGGTTGGAAGAGACCTCAGGAGGTCATCTAGTCCAACCCCCTGCTCAAAGTTGGGGGAAAACAGGTCTGTTGGCCAAGGAGAATCTAGAATCTAGAAGGCTGTGTGAATACCAGCAGCATCTAAATTAAAAAGGCCAAATTTTCTGCTGGTACAAATGAGCAAAGACAACGGAGTGGCATGCATTTTACACAGCAGGGAATTTAGCCCATGACTCAGAATTGGCAGAAGTAAGGAGATGAGCCAATGGAATCAGAGGAAGCCACAAAAGTGGCGTATCTAAAGCTGGGAATTGTACATCTAGCATCCTGGAGTTCTGGTCTAGCAAGAGGCCGAATTTTTTTACATGGTGCTTCGATGTTGCCTTTTTTGGGCGCCCTTTAAGAAGAAAACTGCCCTTTTAATGCACATATGCTAATAGTGCCAGTGCTGTTGACAGTGAGAAACTAGCCAGTATTTCCTCCTGGCTAGTAAGGGGTTACAGAAAAGGTAGCTTGAGACAAAAAGCAGCATATAACTGGTTCCATAAAAAGCTGCCACTGCGAAAAGTTTTAACCTCCAAACAGGAGAAACATATTTGAGGAGAAATCAAATTAAATAGACATGTTCCTTTAATTGTTAATTCCTTTTTGCCATCTAACTGAATGTCCTTTCTCCTTTTATATTTGCATACCAGAGAAATATATATATCATATTCATGCTCCACATCCCTTTAATCCATCTGCACATGCATAGATGTTGACACACACACATTCTATATACTGGGTATTTTGCAAACCGCTACACCTACACACATACAGTACAAGGCATTAGGGTTTTGATTTCCACGTTACCGTAAGTACTTGGAACCTACAAGCCGTGAAACTGCAGTCATTGCAAACCTGACTCAACTGATTTGGCTGAGCTTTTTGCATTTCAAAATCCTACAGAGACTTGGGGAAAGCAGGTCTGTATTTCTGAATGGAGCGTTTAATGGCAAAGATTTTATTAAGCTTGCAAGGTAAGCTAGAGTTTACACTTAAATTGTAATACTACATTCTCTCCTTGTATGTGTACGTATAGATCTATGCAAATACACATGTTCTATGGACAAAACAGATCTAGCTGCCTACTTCTGTCATGTGTTCTTTATCTGGATTCACTCCATTCCCCCCCCCCTGTGTGATATGCGTGTAAGAATGAGCTAGTCCCCCCTCCCCTCGTTCCCCCCACCACAAGCTGGAGGGCCAGAAGGTGGGGTGGTGCCTCGGGATAATGGTAGCAGAAGGCAAAGGCAGCAGACAGCTGGCGAGCTCTGCCCCAATATGCTTCCCTGAAAGAGGCAAGGAAAATTCAGAAGATGTGATGCCTGAATGGCTCACTTCGCAGTAAAGGGAAAGATTAAAAGTAGAATTAGTTAACATCTTGCTCGTTACAAACCACCACACAGCAACCTTCCCTCCTTTCCCCCCCCCCCTTTGCACCGCTCTCGTCTCTCTTCGGTGTCCTTATATTCAAAGGGAGAAAAGCCAGCGAAGGAAGATCCAGAGAATTGTGGGAGTTTGCAAAAAATCCACGTAGTAAGCAAAGTTCTCTTTTTAAAAAAACCCATCTGAGCTCCCATGGTAGCCAGAGAAGTTATCTTTGCTGGGGTAGGCAAATGCTGTGTGTAGGAACCAAATCACCTTTCTCTTTTGCAGGCAGACCGTGGGTTCCTCCTTTATAAATGCAATACTGCATTAATGCTCTACCATACTGGGGCAACAGTATTTTAAGCTGCAGTGTTTCATTCTATGCTGCAGTTCACTCAGTTGCTTAAATGAGCACAGGGAGATCTTTCGGAAGTTTCCCTTCTTTGTTATGGGCAGTGGGATAAGAGTTGCATTTTTCAACCGTTTCACAAAACGAGCCTTTTTACCAAAAGGAAATTCACATTTTT
Organism: Platysternon megacephalum; assembly: GCA_003942145.1. Classification (NCBI taxonomy): domain Eukaryota; kingdom Metazoa; phylum Chordata; order Testudines; family Platysternidae; genus Platysternon; species Platysternon megacephalum. The sequence goes on from QXTE01000172.1 coordinate 1,336,333, forward strand.
TTTGCTAAATTCTCTGTCTGACTCCACTACCCTGCATGAGACCAGCGTTTGAGGTCTATAAAAATAGCACACTTATTTAGACTTTGTTGCCTTTTGGTAAGGGTGTGTTGCCATCTCTCCTTATACCAAACTGACTGCTTGCTTGACTCCTGAAGGAATCCCCCGACCATCCCTAGAGCAGTATTACGTGATTAGTGAGGTGTGTCATCATGGGGTTGTTATGCTATCAGCCATTGCGGGAGGCAGGACACTATACTCAGTGGACCAAAAAGGCCTGGTTTGATATGGAAAATTGTACAACCTTACACTTTTGAAGATCAGGCCAAACTGAATTCGGAGGCCAAATGTGGATTATGGATCGTAACGTTAAGCACATGGGGTCTGAAACCTTTTGTCTTTGCACCAAAGTTCTTGAAAAAGGGGGGGGAAATCTGCCTTTTCAAAGTGCATTGGGAATTATGAATAAAAAGCACGGTATACATACAAAGCATTGTTGCTAGTACTAATACACTTCAGTGAGAGCAGAGTTATGCCATCATTGAGTGCTTTTGAAAATCACACATAAAAATTAGTGGTTAGGAATGGATAGAAACCAACTGCTAACAGCTTGGGGTTAGGAAGAAACTTCTCCTATGGGCTGGTTAGTCTATAATTGGCCATTATGGGGTTTCTTGCAACTTCCTCCAAACCATCTGGTACTGACCACTGTCTGGATCGCTGGACTATGTTGGCCATTATTCTGATCCTGTATGGCAATTCCTATATTCCCATAGTGGAATAGCCCAGGCAATGCTGAATAGAAGATAAGTATAGAATAATTTCCTCTGGGTTTCTGTCGTCCCTCATGACCTTGGGAAGAAATTTGTGTTAAGAGCCATAGTCAACCTCTGTGAAGCTTTAAAGAAATGCAGTGTTTTATTCATTTAACCTGTTGCTCTTTGGGGCGGCCTTGTGTCTCTGAGATACACGTTTACTCTTCATGAGGGCCCCCAGGGGACAGCAGCTGGACAGTGTTACTCCAACAATTCAGTACACAAGCAACCTCATGCAGGACTCTCTCAAACTGTCAACAATTGCAGTATGTTTTGCGATGACGAGGGTTATTAATGTAGCAACCTGTAGTCTGGTCACAAGTAGGGTTCAAACCCAGGATCTTCAGCTCCAAAACACAGCCCTCTAGTAGTTGAACTAACTGACTCACTGTGTTTGCGCTGAGGAGTACCAGATGGCTTTCCTTTGTGGCCCAACCACTGAGGGGGCCACAGACACACTCAGGGTATGTCTACACTGCATGATTGCAGCATGGGAGGCATTCCTGTGCTAGCTTTATTTTAGCTGGCATGGGTAACAGCGCTACCCCCGTACCAGCCCTCGGGGGACTCTGGGTACAGACTTGGGTTCCTCTGGGGTCCATTTTGCTGAGTCTTCTCTACCTGCTCTAGCCAGGCTGCAGACACACCTTCATTTGCAGTGTAGACATACCCTAGATCAGTACCTTTACATTAAGATAAAGGATTAAAAGTGTCATAGCAATAAACAGAGTTGAGGTTCCTGTTTCAGTGGATCATGTATCTTACCCTTTTGGAGATAATGTCCCAAATACTTGCCTCCCATGGTCAGTCAGTTTATTAACAACCATGACTCTATTCTGAATACCTCCTTAGCTGTCTTTCCCATCACCGCTGATTAGCAAAATTCCAGTGTGGAAAGGAGAATATAATCAGCTACTCTCTTGCTGCTGGATTCATTCACAGTCCAGTGTCGGGGAACCATTGTTCGTGTTTTGCATAATGGTAGTGTCAGGATGAGTCAGAGAAGTATTGTCTTTGAAAAATGAGAATCTATTTGCAAAGATGGCTTCAAAGTACCCAATAGGTCTGCTATATCTATATTAATATGTATTTTGTTTTTTACTGCGTACTTGTGGTTTTTCTTCACCAAAGTATATGCATATATGAAATAGAGCGTTCCTTACCTTATGCTCACTTCCGTACCTCTAATGGGGTGGAGAAAAATGTATGTTAATGACAGAAAGTTATTTAGTGCTGCATGGAGTTAATTGCTTCTAATCACTGCTTACATCCATCTGGTTTTATGGTAGACAACAAACCTCTTCATTGGATTTGCTCATTAGACATATTGTAAATCACAGACATGCACTGGCATTTTACATCTTGTGCTCCTATTAGCTAGGCTGGATTTTCGTGGCAAAGCAGGGGTGGTCCCTGGGAGGTGGGTTGACTCGTCTGAGACTCTGTTCAGGGATGCTCTAGGGAACGGCCCACTTAGGGTCTCTTGGAAAATTTTGCAAACCGACTGTCCATTAGGTTCAGGATGGAAAGGATGCAGGAAAGCTGCCAATATTTATTGCAGCATTATGTCATCACTGCAGAACCACAGTTAAGGGTTCAGATGGTACTTTCATTAGCAATCACTATATTCAGTTGCTTAAAACTTTGGGAGAAAATGACCTTAGGGGAAATGTGATATATTTGGTTTCAGCCTGGGAAAATAATGAAATTAGTAGGAATGAGGTTGATAATTGTGATAAAGGAAGAATAGACGCAAACCTTCCTACACAATTTGAATGGAACCCAAAGATTACTTTTATATGATACCAAATTGTTTGGCTTTATGTTCCATAAATAGTTCAAGAAAAACATGTAATGGTCAACATAGATTAAGAGTGTAAATTGCCCTGTTCCGGCAAATAACATTGTATAAGATCCATAGCCTTCCGTGTGTGTGTATGTATGTGTGTAGTGTAGTGTAGTGTACTGCCAGTCATTGCTGAGGAAACTCTATGTACAAACCAAAAGCAAGATATGGCCTGGTGCACTTAAGGACCGAAACACATAACGTAAGAATGGCCACAGTGGGTCAGATCAGTGGTCTATCTACCCCAGTATCTTGTCTTCCAACACTGGCCAATGTTAGATGCTTCGAAGGAAATGTACAGGGCAGGGCAATCATCAAGTGATCCATCCCCTGTTGTCCAGTCCCAGCATCTGGCAGGCAGAGGCTTAGGGACACCCAGAGCATGCGGTTGCATCCCTGACCATCTTGGCTAATAGCCATTGATGGACCTGTCCTCCATGAACTTATCAAATTCTTTTTTGAATCTGGTTATAGTTTTGGCCTTCACAATATCCCTTGGCAATGAGTTCCAGAGGTTGACTGTGTGTTGTGTGAAGAAGTATTTCCTTTTGTTTGTTTTAAACCTGCTGCCTACTAAAATGAAAAGTGTGTGCCAAGATTAGCTATTCTTGAAATGTAAACCACTCTTTCTAGCAATAGAAACTGGAAAAATTCTACAAAATCTGGCAAACTATCATTTCCTCCCTGAGCATCCATAAGATACAAGGTGAACTCCACCCATTTCATGATTGTCATATGGATAGTTCCACCATTGCCAACATCAGTAAATCTTGCTTCAGTTAAAGACTTAGCCTTCCCCTTCTACTAGACTTAGCAGTTTGCAACAGATCTAGCTGATGGCTATGGATATCAGCCAAGGTAAGGCCTAATAGTGACCACGCTAATCCAACCAACAGGTTATTAATAATTTCTATATGCCCAAGGTCTGAGTTAACCCCTTGTTCGTCCATGTTTTCTCCTTTCTTAGGAATTGCCTCACTGATCAGATGAGTAGCTCATTCTGACCAGTGTCCTGTCTTTGACAGTGACCAGCACCAGATGCTTCAGAAATAGGGGCAAAAAATCCTGTATTAGGACAATTGTGGAATAACCACCTGCTTATGGGGGAATTTATCTCTATCCCCATCAGCTAATTAAAGCTTATACCCTGACATAGGGGGAAACTTTTATATCCCTTATACAAATGTTTTATCCTGACTAATGTAACTGTCTGAGGATGTTTTCACTGTCTATAAAAGCTGGCTGAAAACGTTTGAATGTTCTATATTTAGATGAAAAAATTTCACATTTTTTGCTGTTTTTTCCTTCTGACCAGCTTATAGGGTAGTTAAAAGTTTTCAAAAAATTGAAATGTTGATGAACAATGAGTTCCACAGGATAACTAACTAGCACTGAGTAAAAAATTGTTTTCTTTCGTCAGGTTTAAATTTGTGGCCTTTCACTTTCATTGGATGCTCTCTTGTTCTAATGTATGTAGAAAAGATAAATAGGAGTTCTCAGTTTACCTTCTCATTGATTATTTCAAAAGTCTCTATCGATATCACCTCTTATTTCTCTCTTCTCGTGAGAATTGGGATTTTTTTCAGTCTCTTTTGTTAACTATCAGTGGCACTCTTCTATTTCTGCTATATCTTTTCAGATGGTGTAAGGAGAACAGAAGGGTGTGCCATTGATTTATATAATGGAATTATTTAATATTTTTCAGTATTTATTTTTTTACTTTGTATGCTGACCATCATAAACACAGAGATAACAAATTCAAAAATATACTTTAGTTAGATAAGTGAATTCCAGAAGTGTAAAGGAGCGCAGCTTACCAGAACAGACCAATAGATATAAAGAAGAAAACACCCTTTTGGAAACAAGGGACACCTTGTTAATTATCAGGAACCTAAAAGCCACCTAATTTTTAAATCTTTAATTCTTGTATTAAGTATTGTCAAGATATCTGCCTTGATTTGAAGCACTCATTTTACAAACTCATGGTTACACACACGATCAGCTCATATGTTCACTGTGTATCAGGAAGGTAGCTGTCCAGATTCTGAACTGGTGAGAATTAGCATAGCTCTGTTATAATCAATGGAATTACTCCAATTCACATCAGCTGAGAATCTGGTCCATAAGGTGGTCTAGTGGACTGGGAGGTCTGGAGAAATAAAATAGGGCTAATAATACTTACCTTTGAAAGCACTTTGAGATCTGTGGAGGAACAGTAAGTTCAAAGCATTATTTTATTATCCATGTTTAACTGTATCCTTTATAACTTATAGTTACAAATTCAGTTTAGATGACAATTTTATTGTCCCCCATTCTTGTTTATTCTGTATGTAATCACAGACACATTTGTGACATTTTGTTTACTTAACTTGGTTGTTATCTTATTGTTCACTTTTATTCAAATAGACCAATTCCCATGGTAGGCCAGGGAACCGACTGTTTATTTGTGGAATGTACAAATACACATTATCTGCCTTGTTGTTGCAAAAAATAAAATTAAAAATCTCTAAAAAGGAAAACACTTCAGGAGCTAGCTCTACAGGGTCTGTAGTCTAGGCAACTTCTAAAGCTTCCTGTGGAATCTGCCAAACAGACAGATGCTGCTAAAACTGCTAAAAAACCAAATCATCATCACCATGGCATCTGGGTATTCTATTTTCTGGCCAGAGGAAAAGATGGAGAACTATCTCTAGGTATGTGAGAACTGCTCACCTACAAAGAATTCTACCTCTGATTCAAGGTGGGCCCTTATCTAAGTTTTTGAATTAAATTTAAAAAAATAAAATCTAAAAGCTGAATATAAGTTTCTGGGATATCTATGGATGGGATGCCAACCATAGGAAATTTGAGGGAATTCACAAAGGACACTCCTTTTATTAATTTTATTTTTTAATGAGTTCCAAAATTAAATTCTCCCCCTTTGAACAGGGAGGACTGGAACTTTTATCCTCTATTTCACGATGCTTTAAAAGAAGAAAGTTCTGGAATGAAATATGGGTTGGGTTTTTATACGCATAGATCTGAGCTGGAAAGTTGGAATTTGAATCTGAGATTCTCAAGTTTGCGGGTGTTGTGCACTGAGGTTATGGTTTGAGCTCATCTTTCACTTTTGTTTACAGAAAATCCTTGTTATGTAGAAAAGGATCTAAACTTCCATCTCCCAATCTTTGATGGTTCATTTAAAATGGAACCCAGTCTTCCCACTGGGCATTAGGAATACTTGTAGGGAAACTTATTTTGATTATGGGTTATTCCTGTGTAAAAAGAAATGCCATAGGATATATTCTAAAGGAAAATAAGTTCCAGGACACCCTTTGGAAAATAGATGTTTCACAGACATGTGCTAGGAACTACAATGGGATTTCTTCAATCGACACCCTCCATCCCCACCGACTGAAACATTTTTCACACATCACATTCTCTTATCCAACAGAAGAAATGCCCTGGGTTCTCCAGCCCAAGGTTCAACAGTTAAATACCAAGCAAAGATGAGATATGGCTAGTGGATTTTCGGATGCTGCACAGAAGAAATGAAACACAGCAAAGTTTTCCTAAAGCCATTTGAACTAAGACTATGGGCTAGATCTTCAGCTGGTATAAATTGCCATAGCTGCATAACTTCATTGACTTCAGGGGAGCTATGCTGATTTACACTAGGTGAGGATCTAGCCCAGGGGTCTCAAACACACGGCCCGTGGGCCGCATGCGGCCCGCAGGGCTATCGCATGCGGNCCTCCTGAAAATTCACTTCCGCCATCTTGGGAAGCAAGGAAGAAAGATAATAAATGATTGATCACCCCATGTTGCATGAAACACTTTGGGACACACAGTATAGAAATCACATTAAAGAGCTTTTGAAGGTAATTCATAAGAGACTTCCATTTGTCATGGTGAGGGATACCTCTGAAGTAGTGCCTTTAATAATGAAATACTCTATCCAGCAAGCTCAACACTGTGCTCTTTTGTATTATATGCAGTGGTATTCTATGGGAAGAATACACATTTTCAGCACAGTTTACGGTCAAGGAGAAGTCTTTGATAATTTCAATGCAGGCCCATAAAAGACCCAACACAATGTAATGGTGGAATGAATTACTCAGTTTAAAGGTACTCTTTGCATCTTTTGATGTATGAACATTTTAATGTGCATGCTTAAACATGAATTTAAACACCTCTGGAAAACTGTCAGTAAATATGTTGACCAAATGTATAGACCAAATGCCATGGTTACAACAGCATCTTCTGAAAAAAGAAAATGCCCCCTAGCAGTTAAAATGGAATTATTCCACAAAATGCTTCATCGATGGATAATATAGCCAATAGTCAAACTCAATACAGTTTACGATGTATTTAATGCGGATTCTTTTACAGGAGTCTGTAGAACACAAGGTATTCTAAGGTTACCAGAGCTCCTTCCGTTTGCCTGTTTATCCACTTGTTGCATTCTGTAAGACATCTTAGAATGTGAACTCCCTGGGGTAGTTGCTTGACGCATTTGTACAATGCCTGTCACAGTGGGGTCTTGTCACAGCACCAATAGTAATAATGATGAATGCAATACTAAGGGGCAAACGTTACCTTTGCTTATGTGCGTGCAGCTCCCATTGATACCCTACCCGTGGGAAGTGCGCACACACTTCACTTCTTGGAAAGATCTTATTATTTCCCATATGCAGTATTAGAATATGCAGCAATACTCTCAGAGTTTAGAACTCTATGGATAATAAGTGCTATGCAATTATTAAGTTATATCATTGCTGGTAAATATTATTGATATATAATCATATGGCTAATTATTTCTTTGGAAAAATTAGCCCAACTCTCCTGTTTAAATCCCTCTTAGAGACCAACTTCTTCCTTTCTGCCTATAACTAATCTAGTTGGCTTGTATAAACACTTCCTATTTGTTGTTCCCCTTCCCCTAGTCTATGTCTACAGGTCCATCCGTCTGTCTTTTGGGACCATGACCACCTTAGAGCATAGACCTTCCACTAAAGTGCCTTGCACCTTGTGGGTGGTAGTGCAAACAAATAATAAAACAATAAGAGTCCTCAGAAGTCAATGGAAGCCCCTCTTGCCTTCAAAGGTGGAAAGGACTCCTCATTGCTGGCATAAAGATTACTGCCTGTTTCCAGTTTGAAAGCTTTGCCGTGCATCAAACCTATATCTTCGTGCTAAAAAAGAGGAGTGTACTGTCAAGCTACCAGCAGATAAGCTTCTCTCCTATTTATCAAAAGAGACAAGACAAATAAGAAAACAGTCTCCTCTTGATGTCTTCATAAGAAATCAATAGCATTTGTGAAACATTTCAGCTCCCCTCTTTTAGGACAAACATAAATAATTACCTAGCTAGCTACCTTATGTAGATTCGGGGGCTCGTTGTCATCCAGCAATTGTGGCAGTTCAGCCAAACTCCTTGTCTGGGGCCGCATGATGGATAGATGTGGTTTGATGAATAGCCTGTGCCATGGTGCTCCATTAGAGCACATTCACTTCAAGAAGATTAATTGTTTTAGATTGTGCCGGCATCTTTCAAGACTTAGTGTTTAGGTTTATCTATCGATCTATCTTCCCTACATCAAAAATGGCATTGCATATTCCAGTTAAAAAATGTAAGAATGAATTAAACGTTTCCCTACAGATGGATGGAGGTTTTAAATGGCTAACCCAGCTCCTGTTACCAGGTATAGTCAGGAAAGGGCTGAACTGGCCTTGGGAGTCTTGCTCTGGGAACGCAAAGCAGGAGGCTCAGGCAGAAATGATTTTCATCAACATTTGTATTTAGAGGAAAGGAAGTAGGACTTCTCCTGCTCCTGCTCCATTCTAGATATTTCCTGCTAACTCCCCAACTATGTACTTTCCTTTCCCTTCCCAGAGCATGCCCACTATTGTCAATCCCAACCTTTCAGAAGCCATGCATCAGGCCCTCCAAAATCATCAGACTGGCATTAAAATCATGCCGTTTTAAAAAAAAATGTTGGGTTTTTTTTTTATTTGCCTTTTGGTTTTTGAGCCATTTGGGGTTCACCTTTTCTCTTTGCAATCACGAGGGCTAGAAACTGTTTATTTTAAGATGAAAGCTGAAATTCTTCCCTCATCACATGGCTCTGGAGGCTGAGGCTTTAAACCCTCCCTTCCCCTTACAAATATCAGCAGAGTCATGATTTGAAATCAGAGCCTTGGCAATACTGTGAGTGCTGGACTGTCAGCACAGCAACAGACTCCACTGGTCAGTTCCCACGCGATGTCGTTGCAGATGCAACAGAACTGGGTCCGTTCTTGGAGAGGGTGGACAAAAAGGGGAAAAGAGACATTGAAGAAGGATGAGGAGAGAGAAAGGCAAAGGGTACCAAGGTTAAGAAGGCAAGATGTGGCACAAGCAAGTGAGAAGGCTCAAGCCACGGAGCGTTGACATGCTGAAACGGGAAAAGCAAATGGAACAGAACAGCGATCATGCTACTAACTGTTAGAAAAAGGAGAAAAAAGGGGGGGGGGAGGGCAGTACTTTTAGAAAAATAGACATTGAGTGCTGGGACATGTCATGTTCCCTGACCTTCCTAGCTATAGGAAAGCCCCCCATGCTGTCAGTCCTCAGTCACTCCTGGGCCGCATACATCTAGCCCGAGGAGAGCGCGCTGCTCTGCTCAATACGTGCTCTTCTGGTCAGAACTTGGCTCCTCATCCTAGCCATGCTTTCCTGGCAGAGTGGGGAGAGCTGATGGTTGGCGTGAATGAGGGAGAAGGGTGCACTGGCCGTAAGTAACTGTACTGCTGGCAGAGGCAGGGCCATCAAGATGAAAGCGGAGATAGAGACAAAAAGGAGAAGAGCAAAACAGGAGATATAAACACTGGCAAAGCGAGGAGGGAGGCAAAATCCCAATCTGCCTTCAACTCCATAGTCATCCTTCAACACCATGTAAATCTCCCGTCAGCCTCGGGCTGGATCTTGACAGCTCTAATGAAATGGCTCGCCCAGGATCACACAGCGAGTCCAAGCTAGAACTGCCGCTAGAAGCCAGGAACTCTGACTTCCAGTCTCCGCTAAGTAAAATGTACTTCCCTGCTCCATCTATGTGAGACCTGCAGTGGGAATGATGAGCCCCGTGAGCCTAAAAATTGACACTAGAGCACTTTCAGTACATTGAGGATGAGGGCAGTTCAGGTGGCTGCTGGCATTGTACCACAGAGTTGACAACCACTATGCTATTCAAGAACATTTGTGGGGGAACAAGTAAGGACTTGGAATAAGGGCAAAAGAGTGGGTTTTTTTTGTTTTTTTTTACCTTTACATTCTCCTTCTCCTCATGGCTCTACCTCCTGCAAAACATTCTAGGCCTGTGACTCACGTAGCTTTTAGGTAGGTGGAAAAAGCAATTTTTCAGCAAGTTGGAAGTGGCACATGAGGCCTGTATCATCTGATCTCCGCTACGAACTGTGAAAGCAAATGAAATCCTTCGCGTTTTGGAGTAAAATTCCGCACCGGCCTGGAGAACAATGAAACGAGCTAGAGAATGGGGGTGAGGAGGAAAGAGCCAAAGGTTAAAGGTGGTGTTGAATTCAGAAACACAAGAGAAAAATTCTGACCTGAAGCCAGATTCTGAAGTAATGGGCTTCTGCCCTTGCCTATGAATGGCACATGCCCAACGAAACCCAGAACTGTGTGTTACACCCTCCAGCACGGACTTGAGTCTAAAGCAAAGAGCAGCTCCATGAACGTGCCAGATTGATATAAAATGGGAGAGTGTTTGGAATCTGTTTTGTGAATGTGCTCCAGGACATGCTAATTTGGGTAGAAATCTTGCACCATGTCTGCTTCCCACTGTAGGCCAAATTCGCTGCTGGCATAAGTGAATACAGTTAACGTGCATTTGGACCAGTTTGAATTTGATCCCATTTTTCCTCTTAGATATGCACAAAAATATATATTAGTAGTAGTAATTCTTGAGTGCTGGCAGCATGCTTAGCAGCATGCAACACACAGTGGGGGTTCTCCCTGCTGCAATGGATATCTGAATTTCAGTATCCATCCATCTCTACTTTGCTAATACGGCCATGAGACACTAGCATAGTGTTTGTGTCAGGGATGCTTCTGATTTCATGAATTTATTTGAGTTTTGGGCGAAGAAAATCCCAGTTTACCGAAGTAGCTGCCTAACAAGTGCGGGATTTGCTGGTGTAAACGTACACTTAGATACACATCTGGTGGTTTTGTACATTCAAGAGCCTGTTTGCATGTGGAAACAGAGGGTCTTTGAGTGATGGTCCCTATTGCATTCCACTGAGGGTTTATGCATGTGCACCATGCATCCGGAGCCGGAGAATTTCAAAGTAGTGTCTGTTGGTCCGGGCCAGATTTTCAAAAGATTTCAGCTCCTCTTTAGTCACCAAAATAAGTGGCCAGATTTTCTGTTGAAAAACTGATCATACGTGTTTCCTCAATGGGAGCTGCTCGGTGCTAAACACTTCTGAAAATCTGCCCCTTCTTTAGGTTCCTAACTGGGAACAGAGCTCTTAGGAAAATCTATCCCCAGGTGTTTAAACAGGGGAATTATGTACCGGAACATAATCCAGACGTGGGGAAGGGAGGAAGTGAAGAGAATTTGGAAGATCAAAGAGGATTACAAATAATTCTAAGGCCTCTTTGATGAGTCTCCTCTTTCTGTCCATTCTCATTCTTCCAGTCAAATTCCCTGAATATTAACCTCTCCTGTTAGGCTGCTGGATTAGTAAAGCTCAGGAGCTCCATTTTTCTGCCCGTCTGTCAGGCAATTTGGACTCTTGGAGTGAATTCCTCTGCTTCCGATATGGCGCTTTTGAGAGACGGCTGCTTGCACTGACGTGATCTCCCTTTCCCCTGCTCCTATTACATGGGTATTCAGTTTAATCATTGTGTTTGGCTCTCAGAGCCCCTGCCAAACTCTGGCGCATCCAAAGTCATTTGGTGAAGGAGTCCATTATGCTCATCGCTCGCCGTGATAAATTCCCTACGATGGTGGCAGCTCACAGCAGCCTCCTCTCCTAATGACATTCTGCTCGTGTTGGCAGGAATCCCTGGGCAGGAAGCACTGCCCCGAAATAACAAACACACCGGTGACGAGGACAACAACAGCCAGACGCACAAACTCTGGGAGGCTGTATAGAGAGGAGTAGAAAGGGATGGAGCAGTTTCTGAAATCTCTGCTTTATAGGGGTTTATGAACGTCTTGTCAGGCACATTGAAAGGAACATTGTAAAGTAAACAAGACTATTACACACTTTGCAGGAGGAAAGCCAGGAGGAAGAAGAGTACTTACCCATGTGCGTAATTTAAAGCCCGTGCTGGTTCCAGGACATTTCTTGTTTACTGGGGGCCTGGATATTGAATGCTGCCTCCCAGTGAACAGGCCAGGGGAGGACATTTCACTAATTGCATTTATATTTGCAAATAACTTCGACCTGATCTTGCTGGTGAGAGTGCTTACGCCTGAGTACGAGTCCTGCTTAAGTCCCTGAGGCTCTTGGGAGTGTAAGGTTCCCCGTGAGTTCATTTCTTTGCAGGATGAGGGCTAAAGTGAGATTGTCGTAACTGCTGCCCATACCCAGACCCAAAATGAGGCTGCAGAAAGAGCTTTACTTTTCAGATGTATTCCTTGGCCAGTCTAGGCCAGCCCACTGACTCAGGCTCACAGAGCTCAGGCTGTGGGGCTATTAAATTGCAATGTAGGTGTTCGGGCTTGGACTGGAGTCTGGGCTCTGAGACCCTGCAAGGTGGGGGAGATCTCAAAGCCTGGGGTCCGGCCTGAACTTGAACGTCTACACTGCTCTTTGTAGTCCCACAGTCTGAGCCCAAGTCGCTGGACCCAGGCTCTGAGATTTTTACTGCAGCATAGATTTACCCCTGCCGCCCCCCTGCGTGACTGCCCATTCGTATTGATTCAAGGGGCCTGGGTAATCCCAGTGGAAGAGAGTGTGGTGGTAACGCTGAAATGCATGGATCAAGCTGTCTGACCGTGCCCAGGACTAACTCCCGAGGTGAGGAATGCATGCACTAACGTGTGCAGATCACCACCCCCACCCTGCAGCAGTCCCTCCACAGCACTGAGGTGTGGACTGTGACCTCTTACGGTTTCTGTGGGAGCTTGCAGTGGGTGGGAAAGTTAGCTGCCTATTTTCCTGTTCATTTATAGACCATTGGTTCAGCAGAGGTTTGCAGAACTCACCTGGAGTGTTTCAAAATCTTCAGATGTGTTTTTAAAGTCAGCCCCTGCCCCCACATCCTCTACTGTGGGTTTGATTCGGGTTAAAATATCTTTTGTCGTGTGAACCTCTGCTTGCCTTCCCAAACATTTTTGTAAGGAGTCTGGAAGTTTTGTGTTTCTCTTAGAGCAGAGATACGGTTAATAAATATAACTGCCTACTTAGGTAATAGATGGGTTTAGAAGCTAGGACATTCTGCACCGAAAGCATCAGCCTCTAGTGCTTGAGCTGAAGAAAAGACTCCCCAAGCTGGTAGCTGTAGTAGACTCTTATCCTCTTATATGGAAAAGCCTCTTAAGGAGGACAAGCATGGTAGCATGAATGAACTAGGTACTCTGCAGAGAGTAGCATGTTGCAGAACTGACTTATTAAGGCCTCTTTCATGGTGTATGATCATTTGATCTTAACATACTTCCCTAGTACATGCACTATTGAAAACTACTTGTAGTACCTTTTTAAAATAACATATGCAATACAGCCCCAATTAACCAGCTGTCATGGGGACACTGGGTACATTTGGGCATTTGACGTTTCAGATCATCAAAGGAATTTTTAATGTTGTTAACAGATTCTGCAGGACAAGAGAATATTTTTGACAGCTAAGAGTTTCAGATAAATGAACGTTGACTAGTCCAGGTTGTACTGTGTACCTGATATACACAATATCTTTACATACATTTGTAGTTCTCTGTTGTATCATTTATTCTACCATTGTGTTTCACTTAAAATACACAATAAATACTCTCACTGTCTCTCTCTCAAACACACATACACAATTCAAGCAAGGGCAGCAATGTAACCACTGCTCTCCTCTTCCAGGTTGAGTCCCGGTCCACTCCTGGGCTCCGGCTGGCACCGTGAGGCCTAATTATGATTTGTACTTCTCTGCACCAGCAGGAGTCAATGCAGATCAGTGTATAGCTCCAGAGTTATAAAACAAGCACATGTCCTAGCTAAATGGCAATTGAATACAGTGCATGTAATTCTATGGTCTTTGTCATGCAGGAGGTCAGACTAAATGATTAAACTTGAACTCTGTGCCCTAGACTCCCCTGCTTTGGCTTACACAGTACCAAATAGTGGAATTTGACCCTCACTAGCTGCACGAGACTTTTGTGATCATAGGGGATCTCTCAGCTTGCAGAAAGCAGCATTACAGGCTCCTACAACAACTGTCCCCTTGCCCAGCATAGGGGTGGGAATGGGCATGTCGAGAACAGGAGGGTTTGGTTTTTTGGACAGAACATATCCGTGCTCTGCCATTTCTCAACTGGCATACTATCTCTTGGATTTATTGTTAGCCAGCGTATGTTAGAGCAGCCCAGAGGTTGCTGTAATTTATGGAAGGGCTGGGGCATCTTCAGCTGGCTGGCTGTGCCCTCACCTTCCCCTCCACTGCATTGACCAGATCTAGGTGCTGCAGAGAATCCAGCTCTTATTAATCCATAGTTCTATTTTTATTAAATGTCTCCCAGGTAAATGTCACAATATAATAATAAAGGTAGTGCAAGCCCATGTGCTCCTTTTTCATGCTGTCCTGCCATGACAGGGCTGTGGTGTCATATATCAATTGCGACAGACACTCCTGTTATCCTTTGCTCACAATGGAGATACGATGGCTTTTGATTTCTACAAAGCCTATGATGAGGTGTGATTGCAGCTCAGATAGGGATACCCAGGTTACCTTTATTCTAGCTGGTTTGGCTATAACAGCAGAGAAGATGCAGCAGCCCTGGGTACATACTCATGTTGCGAGCCTATGCTAGGAGCCATGTGGCTGCATCTTTCTTTAGCCACGCTAGCTAGCTTAAAATTAGTTTGGGGTATGCCTTTTCCGAGCTGCAGTCACATTCCGATTGCAATGTTGACGTATCTTGAGATTCAGCCTGCAGGAGAACATGCTCTGCCCTCTGTTGGCTGGGAAACCACAAATGCTAGCTTGTTCAGAATCAAGATCGTGTGTGAGTGTGTTTTAATTCTATCTCGGGAGATGGAGTTCCTTTTGTTTCCTAGAAGGAAACAGCAGCGTCTGCTTACCATATGTTTGCACAACATAGGATGCCAGCTTGCAAGCCATTTAATGCCACCCAGAAGGTCTGCGCATTTACCAGCACTACGCAGCATTATTTCAGGTCAACGTAATGATCAACTCTCCTGCAAGTATAAGCACATACTTAAAATGCACCAAAGTCGCATTAAAAATAATAATTCCCTCTACATTTCCTCTTTTGCCATCGCGTTAAGAAAATCAAAGGTGAAGCGTTAGTGTGTAAATGATAAATTGAAGACCGTTGAAAACGTTGTGAATAGCTGATCAACGGCCTGTTGGTGGGCTCCTCTGATTGCTAGTAAACCGGTGTCCCCATCTCAGAAACTAACACCACACTCTTGGCACTTCCTGGGTGCCTTGACTGCCGACCAGGCCGAAAAGCTAAGGACTGACTAGACTTGCAACCCTAACAGCTCTCGTGTGATGTCTTTCCATGGTTCATGTCTTTCCATGTGTTTGCACAGCATCTTTCACAATGGAACTTCTGCTAAGGGGAGGACCTTGGTGCACTACTGTACTACAAATAGGTGGAGATCTTCAAAGGAATGTAGGTGAGTTAGGCACCCAGTTCCCATTGAAATTCAATGAGAACAGGGCACCTAAATCCCTTAGACTCCTTTGCAAATCCAAGCCATGAATCATCATCAGTCCTCTCATATGGAAAGGACAAATGTGTTTCCTATACCTAGAGAGTGGCGTCATTTTAAAAATGTTACATATGTGTGCATACTGTAACGTGAAAGAGGTTACTTTTCCTATCTGAAATGGTGGTATCCTCTTCATATTAAAGACTGTCACCATATTTCCATTATAAACTGGATTTTGACACCCCTTTAAACTCTCATGAAAGGCACTTTCTGATTTTCTAGTAATGTATAGCTAAAGTGGTACAATTCCCTTAGTGTGGATGCAGTTAGACCATTATAGAGGTGCTTTTTTTACACGTATAGTTTATTGCTCGAGGCTA
The DNA here is from genome assembly GCA_003942145.1 of Platysternon megacephalum. NCBI lineage: Eukaryota > Metazoa > Chordata > Testudines > Platysternidae > Platysternon > Platysternon megacephalum. The sequence continues at coordinate 1,352,244 of QXTE01000172.1, forward strand.
GGGGTTGTAGTGATCTATCTATTTCAGTAAGAAAAAAAAATTACACCTCTAACCAAATAATTATATTGGTGCAAAAACTCTGTGTAGATCAGGCCTTTCCATGAAAGATTTGCAGAGTGCTAGTAACTTTTGCCACTTTCAGGGAATGGTGGTATTTACTTGGGAAGTTATTCACTAGCAAATTAGGAACATCAGAATGATGTAAAGGTCTAGAAAAGAATTTAAAAATGGGCCAAAGTGACTGGTGGAGACTTGTCTTTTTTTTCTCTTTTCTTTTCTTTCTTTTTTTTCTTCTTCTTTTCTATAATAAGATCAGCCAAACTTTAGGTCAGATAAGATGATCATAATGGTCCCTTCTGCCCTTCAAATCTATTTTAAAAATGCTATGAATAGATTTGGCATATAATTGGATTATACTATATACACAGCTACATACATAAACAGAAATATAAAGCAAATAAAAGTGTGGCCTTAATTATCAGGAAATATTTAACAACGAGTCTAATAGATTGTGGAACAACTGAAGGCCCACTGCCTGAGTGCTTTTAAATTCTTTTTTTTAAATTATTTGTATTGCAGTAGTGCCTAGGAGCCTAGTCCTGGGCCAGGACCCCATTGTGCTAGGCCCTGTACAAACACAGAACAAAAAGACTGTCCATGCTCCCAAAAGCTTACATTCTGGATTGAAGGATGTAATGGAAACAATGGTGTGCTAGCAGAGGGAATGGGCAAAAGGATTTAGCAAAAAGTAGAGTAGAATCATTATTAGATGAGAGATACCTTCACAAGCTATAGAAAAATCTACATGAATGAATGGCCAAGTTCCCATGCTGGCCATTTTATGCAGGCATATGATCTAATCTGTGGCCCAATATACCAGTGACCCAAAGAATCTATAGGCTGTGTGGGGCACCTTAAAGAAAGCGAAATGTTCAGTAGCAGAGCCTTTCAAGGCAGATACTCTTTTGCTAACTAATTCATTAAAAGTGTAGAAATTCTTTCACTGGGTTATTTGCAAGTCCCTTGCTCCTCTATGTCAGCTGCCCTTGGCTGCAATAGAACCATAAAACGTTTACTGCAAAGCCATGAAGAATCCATATGTCCATTTGATATGTCAGGCCACCAAGAAGCCAGAGCTTGTGGGGTAGCATAAGGATATCTGAAGGTGACACATGCTGTCATTTGATGAACAGAGCTGCAGAAGGGGATTCTGGCAGCCACTACCTTGGCCTTGACAACTTGTGATGGTGACCAGGTGGGGTGTGTTATCTTAATAGTCTGGAGCTCTTGTGAATTATTTGCTGATAGATGTAAACAGCTGTTATTCTTGGTAATGGAAAGCAATTAGAAACATCTGTACTCTTGGCTATGAGTAATGCCTCCTATCCTGAATGCTCCCATGTGCCAATTGGAAATAACTACATCATGAGAATGGGGCTGGCAATTCTGCACTGTATTATGGACGGATGATTAGTACTGAGCTGTGAAGAACAAGAGGTGAAGTGCAGTAGAATGAGGCTATACCTGTGCTTTAGAAAAGGAGAGAAAAGTTGCTGGTGTAGCTACAATAAGGCGAGGCAGAAAGCAAGTGCTTTGGTGCTTTCAGACCAATCCCAGGGCATTGACAACATAATACTCAGAGCCGGGCACCACCACCAGCTTGGAAAATTATCGATCATGACAACATCATGCCCAAGTGTTGTGGCGTTTGACAGTTTCCTGCAGACTAATGCTCTTCCTCCCAGTTTTGTTGAAGGAAGCAGTAGATGCCAGTGATGCCTCAGCAAGTTGGCCAAAAGGATCCATCTCATTTTCTCTCTCCTCGGTTTTTATAAGGTTGCCGATCATTATGCCGTCTGAGCTGGCTGGAAAAGTGTGCAGCGGAGATGAGCAGGGACAGACTGTCGGAAGAGCTCAACACCCAACAGCTCCCATTTATGCACCTAAATGGAGCGCCAGACTTTCAAATGTGCCCGGCACCCAGTGCCTTCCATGTGACTCAGGAGGCGGCGCGGGGAGTTGAGCTAGGTTTGAGCATTTGGCCCCAGGGTGGCTGTTGGATAGTTTTGACAATCTGGCCCTCTGAGCTGGCTGTCCGTGAGTCCTGCCATCGGTCTGGCCTACCAGGGAATCATTGGCTGATCCTACTAGGGTGGTTTGGATTGTTTTGCAAAATTCTAAATTTGAACAAGGGCGTCACACTGCCACTAGTTCTTGGCACTTGTTATAAGCGTGCCTACCCTTTGCGGGTGCAAAGAAAACATTGCAAAACGGAACCAGTGTCATGCTGCCTGGGACAATTGGAAACACCGAGGTTTGAACTACTTAATCCATCTCAATGAGCTGATACTTCTGAAGCCTAATGACAACCAGATTATTTTTTTTCAATTTAAGTGCAAAACTGCATCTATCATGCACACATAGGGTGAAATTCACCACTGGGCCGATCTTTAGCAGGAAAACAGCACTGACTGAGAAGTCGTCTTTTGGAGAGGTATTGTAAGAACTGATTTTGATTTGGAGGAGAATAGCTTTTCACACTTGCAGAATTCAGTGTGACTAGGGTTTTCTTGCTGTGATTCTACAAGGTGCTGAGCGCCTTTTGAATGATGCTGTGTGCTCTCAACGCCTATTGAGTGGTAGTTAAGGGTACCAAGTGTCTCTCATAAGGTTCTCAGCACCCTGCAGAAGCAGCCTCAAAGTGTACAGCTAAGCACAGTTGTGCTGTGCAAGTGCAGGAGGCTAAATTAGTTGAACACTGAGGGTATGTCTACACTACCCGCCGGATCGGCGGGTCGCGATCTATCTATCGGGGATTGATTTATCGCGTCTAGTGACGTGATAAATCGATCCCCGATTGCTCTGCTGTCGACTCCTGTACTACACCGCTGCGAGAGGCGGAAGCGGAGTCGACGGGGGAGCGGTGGCAGTCGACCCCGCGCCGTGAGGACGTGAGGTAAGTCGACCTGACTTCAGCTATGCTATTCTCGTAGCTGAAGTTGCGTATCTTAGGTCGATTCCCCTCCTCCCCCCAGTGTAGACCAGGCCTGAGCCTTTGGGAGCAACAGCTACACCCAAGAATAATTCTAAGGCCTGGTCTACACTACAGAGTTGAGTGGATGCAAGGCAGCTTCCATTGACCTAACTATAAGTATCTGCACTAAACTTTTGCTCCCGCTGACATAACTCGCCCACTACGCAGACTTAATAACTCCACTTCAATGAGAAGCGTAGAATCAATGTCGATGTATTTAGGTTGACACAGGGTCAGTGTAGACACTGCATTGCTTACATAGACTGTTGCTGGCTTTCAAAAGCCGTCCCACACTGACAGTTCAATTGGTGCAAGCGCTCCGGGTGAGGACGCACACTGCTGACACAAGGAGCGAAGTGTAGACATGATAAGCGATGTAATTACTGCAGCGGTTGTATGCCAACCTAAGTTAGGTCAACTTAATTTTGTAGTGTAGACATGGCCTAAGAGAGATTTAGGCAGAGCAAACTCTACTGGTGATATGTTCAGCTTCTAAACAGAACATTTCTTTAAGATGTAATTTGTACATATTGAGATAAACAGAATTTACCATCTATAATATCTCTCACTGCTGACTCACAATATGATATCCCATAGTGAATGTTTAACTTTACACAATTTATTATTAACATAGGGCCAAATTCATGGACCCATAGCAGACTGGAAGCAAACCTAGCTTTCTACCACCTTTGGGATTGCCATGTTGTGAGGTCAGCCTCAGAGCAGTTTTAACTTATTTTTGGCTACCCATAGGTCCCTAGGAGTGGTCTGTTCAAGAACAGCTGGAGCAAAGCAGCACTCTGGCTATGGCAGTCCCTGTATGCCTTTATTCTGGGGCTGCAAGGTGGTTGACATAAAACAGATACACTGGCTCTGTGCTATTTGGGGAATATTCTAGCACTGGGGGTGGGGTGGGGTGCTTCTCCAGGGCATGGATCCGGATGGTTTATGGCCTGTTTACATTGCTAAAAATTCATTAATGGGCTAGAGAGAGGAAAGATTGTGCTGTTGTTAAGACACTGGACTCAGATAAGGAGACCAGGGGCAATTACTGGCTCTACCACAAAATTCCTATGTGAGTTTGGGCAAGTCACTGAATCTCTCTGTGCCTCAGTTGCATCTGTGAAATGAGGTTAGTACTCCCCTACTTCAGAGGGGTGCTGTGAGGGTGAATCCATAAATGATCCCTCATCTGAATACCTCACAAACATTAAAGTGCTTAGGGCCATATATTTACAGGTACTTAGTTTGGTGCCTAAAGATGCAGATCAGTACCTAGTAGGATTTCAAAGGCACCTAACTCCGCTGAAATCACTAGGCATCGATCTGCCTCATTTGATACTTAAATATCTTTAAAAATCTGCCCCTAGATGATGATGATGATGGATCCCTGAATTGGGATTATAGACTTAAAATTTGCTCTCCACAAATATTGCAAAGCACTGGGTCGGCACCAAACCATGTTGAAATTCAGGAGGGTATTTCCATTGGCTTTAAATTGGGCCTATTGCCAGTTAACTTCAAATTAAATTATTAAAACTTTAACTTCATATCAAATGTTTATAGGCTGACTCTATACTTTGAAAGGAGGCAGCACTTAGAAGTGCCAGATACAACTTTATTGGCAGATGGATAAATATTGATTCTTGAATTTAAAAAAAAGAAAGAAAATGGAACACAAGTATTTTAAGGGGGGAAAAATCCATTTACGTGGAGTGGAAATGGATGCCAATTGAGTGCTAACCTGTTTCATTTGGAAGGCTGTCCTATATTTAAATAAGAATGTAATTAGTCGATGTTTCTTTTTAATTGCAATTAAAAAAACAACAATTAAACATGCTCTCGTGCGCCTCCGCCCCTTTCCATGGCTAACTTTTTGGCTGTTGTTCTTGTTGTTAGAACTTGCTAATTTCATCAGCCAAGCTTCCCATCAGATCCTTCAACAAGGATCCATTTATCACTTCCAATGACAAACTCTGAATGATAGGCAGTGACCCAGCTCAGGAGGGCATTGGTGGACGTGGAGACTTTAAACATCATGTGGGTTTACCATTCCACAGTGACAGGCCGGCAGACGAGTCCCTGCTGTGCAGAGAAGACTCCACCAGTTGCTGGCAAAGCAGCACTCTCTGCGCACTGGCATTCCTATTGTTGCATTCTAGTCACTGAAGGAAGCAGGCCCAGATGAAAGAATTGTGGGGCCCTGTGGAAATTGGGGGCCTGCCCACCATCTTTAAACTAGACAGAGCATGTGATGAACTAGACACTCTGCTGCCATGGGCAAAATTTCAGTGTACCACCCCATCCTACTTCCTAGAACAGAAGTTCTCAATGGGGGTGCCCACTGGACATTCTGTGGGGTGGAGGGAAGTGCGACAAGCCATCTGATGGTTTGGTGTTTATGGTAGAAATGTGTGGAGTGGCAAGCGTCAGATCACAGCGCAATCACTCAAGTTTGGCCCAGCAGCCCCTCTGTCATGACTGGGGCCGGCGGGCCAAATTTGAGTGAGTGGCGTTGTGACGTGGTGCGCAGGGTTTCAGCACCACTAATTTGGGGTTTTTCCCCCCCCCCAATAGTCAGGGCCTCCCTGGGATGTGGGCCCTGCGCTAGTGCCCCGAGTGCACACTGGTTAATCTGGGCCTGGAAGGAAGGAGAGGAACTGAGTCTGCAGGCTCCAGTTGAAGCCAGAGGAGTTATCATGAATGGATAATGAAAAGTTGGGTACTTTGCTCCGTAGGCCTCATTTAAAACGATCCGGGTTTGTTTTTAAAGGAGGCAGAGTTAGTGGAGAGAACTGAGAATATGGGGTAGGGGAACACGTTAATGGGTCTCATTTTGCCATCACTTACCCCAGTTTGAACCAGGGGTAACTCCATGGAAGTCAGTGGAGTTGCACCAATATGAAGTGTTGTAAGTAAGAGGAGACTCAGGTTCATTGTAGCTGTACACTGGCATAGCTCCACTGATGTCTTTTACACCAGATGAGGATCTGGCCCAATAAGTTTGTCATGTTTCTGTTTCATTTGTCTGTTATCTTCTCCAAAGGGGTGAAACAAGGAACCGCCCTGTTACAATCTCAAAGATGGGTGTGTCCTGAAAAGAATGCAACATGCTTGCGTGTGTTTGATGCCAATTAGAGATGAGGACCAACCAACACCTTGGATCTGAACACCACTGAAAGTTGGGCTGATTTGAATTCACGATCATATGTGATGTTTGACCTCTACATCTGTAATGGTTTGGACTAAAATCCCGATCCAGTGGTCACATAACCTACAGATACCAGAGTTGTCAATGGAGGTTGAATCTGGGACCTTGCAGACTGAAAACTCACACGTCTACCACTTGGGATAAAGGATTAAATGTGAGAGAATATCAGGCTGTTTTAATCTCTGGAGCCAACTGCTAGTCACACCTATTGTCAGAGTATTTCCCAAACTCACTGATTTTGGGGGGGCTGACAGGGATTGAAAAATATGGATCCAAATGTTGTGGCTGGAGCCTGATCTCTAATGGAAATACCTCGGTAATACATCAAGGTTCCTAAAGGTCATTGGAATCCAATATCATTGTGAGGAGAGAGAACTTTTACAGGTCTACCAATGTCTTGGGAAAATAAAAAGGTTAAGGGTGTCGAGGGAGATCCACGTTCAGAGATCCAGAAGGCTGTATGTGTTGGAGGAAATGTTAAAAGCAGCAAAACGAAAACCTTGCATATCAGTCAGTGTGGAAAAAAGACACATGGGAGAAATGACAATCCAAATAGACAAGGAGAAAACTCCAGTCTGGGATTTACCTGGGACTGTGACCTGTGAAGATAGTGTCCACTGAACGAATACATTATTCCAAAGGAATCAGCAGCCTTGGGAATCCTCATTCCTCCTGCCTGAAACTAGGTTATATTTTGATAGTACACTTATGTGTCATTCACTGGTCACAGGTAAAAATGCCAGACTTGCAGCAAGTTGCCTCGCTTACATGGACTCATGTAGCATTACTGTGGTATAATGCAGCTACATTCTCGTTGCATACCTCGTAGGTACCCTCTTCTAGGAGGGGGAACTGATGCTGCATCTAGCAGGCCAAATCTTTAGATCTTGGCATGGGCTCTCAAGTGATCTCACCAATCTTAACCGTGGTCAAGAAACCTTGCCACATTGGCTCATCCCTGAAAATCTTTCAGCTACATGTTGAAGGTGTCTCAGCTGCTAAACATTCCACTCCCCAGTCAGCCTCCAAACAAAACACGGATGGAATCTGCCTTCAGGAGAGACATACTGACTGACTCCCTTTCTGCCAGCACCATTTACAACCGGCCCAGCTTTCCACGGCTCACTGATCGGTACAACATTTGTATCCCACACAACATCTCTACTGAAGAAGCTTACATGCGATTCACAAAAGCTATACAAAGTGGACACCAAATCAGTTACAGGAGGTTATCAGACCTACATTCCGTGTCTCGATGAGGACTGTGCAGAACCACTCCAGCAATATGAAGAGAGTCGTGATCCAGACATTGCCACTCATCTTTTAGACATCTTGAACATTTCTAGAAGAGTGAGCAGGTTATCATAGAACTAAACATGCCAAGATCCAGCCGCAAAGCTGGATTGGCACGAACTGGAAAACTTGGTGCTGCTCAGAAGCCTCCAGCACAGCACCATTACCCAATCTCTGCAAACAGAGATAAATGTCTCATGGGTATATAAGGACAAAAATGTTGAAGGAGAATTGAAGAAGAAATGGCAGCAATACAAACAGTGCATAGCCCAAACTGAAGACTTCCAACCTTTTACTGCAGATGAAATAGAAAAGGCAATTGAAACGTTGAAAACAGGTAAAGTCTGGGGGCTTGATAACAGCTCCCCTGAATTCTTGAAGAACTTGGGAAAAACTAGCAGACGATGGCTTGCTCTCCTTCTACCTTGGTTTGGCACAGAGCGAAATTAATAGCCTTGCCAAAACCTGAGAGAGACTATAGACTTGCAAAAAGTTACTGCTCCATCTCTTTGTTAAGATGCATGTACAAATTACGTGGAAGGCTTATCCTTCAAAGAATTACTCCCATCGTTGATGCTATCTGGAGTATAGATCAAGCAAGGTTTCAGACCAAACGGTAGTACCTGAGATAAAGTGCTGCCTCTCACCACCTGCATCGAGACTGGTTTCCAGAGCAGGCGGAAGACAGGTGCAGCATTCCTAGATCTTACTGCTCCATATGACACGATATGGTCTACTGAACAAATTGTCATTGGTCCTACCAAAGTGAGTTGTCATGACTGGGGAAATGTTGCTGAGAGGCTGATGGTTCCAAGTTTCATTTGGACAAACCAGTTCCTAGAGGTCCCAAAACAAAGGTCTACCGCAAGCCCAGTTCTAGCACCGACACTTTTCAACCTCTTTACAAATGACCTTCCCGCCACCATTTTATGTATGCAGATTACATCTGTCTGGCAGTACAGGACCAGTCATCGAGAAGAAGTCCTGAACACTGATGTGAAAAAGACGGCCCACTATGGCAAAAGATGGAGATTTAAACCGAGTACTAAAAAGACTGTTTCCAGCAGCTTCCATACATACCATACAAAGGCCAACAAACAGCTCAACATCTTCCTGAACGGACGCAGGCTGGACCACAGCCCAAAATCCGTGTATCTCGGTGTTACACTGGTCTGTACCTCGGATTTCAAGGAACACCTTAGCAAGACCTCGCTGAAAATAAACACAAGAAATAACCTGATCAGCAAACTAGCTGGTTCTACCTGGGGACATAGGTGCTAGAACTAGGGGTGTGGAGGATACTGCCGCACCCCCTGGCTGGAAGTGGTTTCCATCATATATAAGGTTTACAGTTTGGTTCAATGGCTCTCAGGACCCCCACTGTACAAATTATTCCAGCACCCCTGCCTGGGGAGCCAATGTGCAGACAGTAAGAAACTGGCCTTGCCTGGCGCTGTTCTGTAGTTCCCCGGTGTGGCTCTGCTCTTTTCACACAGGACTAGTAGACATTCAGCTGAATGTGTATAACAACAAGTGTTGTAAGACCAACCAAACTGGCTTGGCAGCCAGTCCTGTCCAGCGTTGCCTTCCTGATACCAGGTGACAAGTCGCCTTGCTGAATCTGCTCCTTACGGTGCAAGACATGCCACATCTACCCCTGTTTAAAGATGTGTTTAATCCACCAAGCCACCTTCTCAGCTCAAGGCACTCCATTTGGCCAGTTCTCTTAAGGAACCTCGATGACCCTTGCGGTCCCTTCTAACGCTATGGTTCTGTGATTCTATGATGTCGTCCCCAGCTGGCAAGAACAAGCTTCAAACAGCCAATTCCTGTCTTGTTACAGATCCACAGTCCAGCTCCCTGGTTTTGACTTTCCTTTCCAGTTTTGGGTAAAGCTCAGTCACATCAGATGTGCTTCTAATGACTAATTCGTGACTTCCTTCTTCGACACTCTGACCAGTTAGAAGATGTACTTTCAGGCTGCACCCTTTGGCCAGGGCTGTTCAGTTCCCTCATGGACCTGCACAATGACCTTCCCTCAGCTATTGAATGGTTAAGACATGTAAACTAACATGCTTGACTTGACTGTCTCTGTAAATGCAATCAGGGCCTGAGAACAGGGAAGTTCTGTGTAAACAATCTGATGAATGGATATTACTGGGTGCATGAGAAGGACTTATGGAATATAGTTGGCCTGATCATCTGCCTTGTTCAGAAGTCTTTGTGCCACTGGAGTGCCAGGTGGCCTGACAGCTGGCTTTATTGGCTACATGAGTTCTGTGGAGTGGGAGAATCCCCAGAGGGTGTAGAATTGGTGTATCTAGCCCTGAGTGGCCCTCCTTCCTGGACTTGTCTATGGGGGTGTGGCTGGGAGAAAGAAACCGTGTCCTGAGCACCACTGTGCTCTGATGATCCTTGACTGCAGAAAGGCTGCTTAGGGGTTGTTGGAGCCTGATGAGAAGCCCTGAGGCTGGTGTTAATTATGCAGAAAGTTGAAACAGCCTATGATGGCCTTGAGGATTGTGGGAGCACAAAGGCAGCATAAAGCTGCCCATACCTAACCCCTCCGATGCAGCTAGTGGAACTTTGGTGCAGTTCAGCCTTTAGGTCAGCATGCCCCTTCTCTTCAGAGGAAGGAGGGAGGGTACTATTTTACTTACCCGGAAACCGCTCCATTCATAATGGTTTAGATCTTGGTGATCTTGTGCTGGGATTTAGATCAAGAGCCTTTGCAGCTATGGACAGAGCCAGTAGATGGTGGTCTTAAGTTGTCAGCTGCATTGTCTGCAACACCTGGCAGCTCATAGAACTCATACAGCTATGAGCGAAGTACCAAAGTTCACTTTTGCATTGTCACGTTATATTGAGAAGTGGCAGGGGGTAGAGAACGAAGGTTTATAAAGAACGAGATTGATCTTTATTTTCTGAAAACTCTGTTCTTATAACAAAAGAAAACTCGAACAGGGTATTTGGGCATGAATATTTGTATTACTATCTCGTTTTATTTACCCTAATATCCTATGTGTGATTTATCATGTTTTGCTCCTTGAGAATTGGGGAAAACTCACAGCTTCGCACAAAGAGTTTTGGACACCAGAATGCTACTGCAAGATCATCTATAACTCATGATCTATATACTGCGGCACATCACTTTAGTATTCCCATTGTCAAGTGCATTACAGAGACATTCGCTTGCAATAGGTGTTACAATACCTTGTAATTCTGTGCAGACTGGCTGGAATTAAAGACTTAAAAGATTAATTTTGAGTTGAAATATTAAAAAATTAAATAGAATGTTTTATCATAATGACATAATTTAAAACTAACTAAAAATAGCATTAATAATAATCATGTTAACTCTCCTTTCATTAAAAGAAGACATTTAGCACTAAATTATTAAGTGATCAAATTTATGAGGCCCGAGTTAGCAAAGATTTTGCCCCAATGTAAAATCATGCGCCGTGATGTCTGTCTAGTGCTTGCTGCAAATGAGTAATTACAGTAAAATTTGGAGGATGTTTATAAAACAAACACTTCAGCCTTTTAACCGTTGGCAGAATGGTACATTTGTGTACAAAATAGATGGGGGTATGTTGTAAAACTGCCAGCAAGAATTAGAGGATAGACAGGAGAGAAAGTACATAATGTGCAAAAGAAGTGTGTTTGTGTGCGTGTGTGTGTGTGTGTGAGAGAGAGAATTTTTTCATCTAGGATGCCATCTGATGCTAAACATAGCTTTTGTTTTACTCCTTTAAAAATACAGTTTTAGTTTAAAAACATACTAAATATGTTGCATGTCCATTTTAACAATTCCAGAATCAACTCCAAGTTCAAAAGAGATGTCCAAGCCAGACACTGATGTTTCTTTCATTCAAGTCAATGGGATTATTCTTGTGTAAAGTGCAACGTGTTTACAGCATCAGGGCCTAACTACAGAGCAACACGCCTTTCTGCCAGTATCTTTTCCAGCACTTGGATGTATTTGCTCTTCTAATGCCGCCTTGGTGTGGTAGACACATTTCATTCAATATTTAATCTGGGTAACGTTAACGGAACCTAGATAGTGATCACTTTAGGAACACACATTCAATGCTCATACACATATACAAATAATAATGATTATTATTTAATGCATCAATGTAATTTTCTGACGTCCATGCCCAAATGGTCCTCTCAGAATCTCAGATATGTTTAGAATGAAACTTTAAAAATAATCATGACTATAACTCCTCCAGTAGCCAGAAACCACAAGAAGCATCTGTGACGCTGTTAAAATATGCATTGTTATGTTAAAGAAATAATGGGACTATGATGTTTCCTTGCATTGATGTTTTAACATAGACCCTTTGGGCCAAATTCAGTAAACCATTTAAGCATGCGCTTAATTTTAAGCATGGACTTGAGACCGCAAGCTTATGCTTAAGTGTCGTGTTGAAAAGGGATGGCCTTAAGGATGCGCTTAAAGTTAAGCGTGTACTTAAGTGTTGTACTGAATATGGATCTATATGCACAACTCTCCCTGAACTCAGTAAAAGGGTAGAATTAGACTATAAATTAAGTGTTCCAAGAAAATGTCAAGGCATTTTAAAATGTGCTTTCATTTTAAGTGAAGTTTGAAATTTGATGTGAGTGGCTACTTTAAGTAGTAAATGCATGGTAAATATTTAGTTCTGATTTAATCTACAAATATATTTATGGTGGGATTTTAGAAGTTGCCCTAAGGGGTTTGGATGGCCAGTTCTGAATGATTTTACTGGGAATTAGGTACCCAAATCCCTTTGAAATATCAGTTTTAATGTTTTGTATCGCAGGTGAAATGTTTTTCCTGTCTTGCATGGATCTTATATTATTCAGAAAACAGGAAGTCATAGCATTGTAAATAGCAGTAATTTGGACCTATTGATGTAGTAACGAGACCAATTTTGAACTAATCATTTCTCATTAAGTTAATGCTGGTAAAGTTTCTTGTGCAGAGAAGCCTTTTTTTTTTTTTTTTCCTTTGGCTATTCAGTGACCAATGAGGTGTATTGTTTTAGCAAATTGGGGTTGAGGTCTTTTAGGTTAGCTTTATTCTTTGTTGTAAATTACAGCAGTTTCATAACTGCTTAACACAGCTCCTGAATCTCAAAATGTCATACTTAATTTTCTCAGTTCAGGCCGAATGACTGGCATTTTAAAAAAATGGATTATCTAGTGTAAAATCCATGGCTGTCATTTTCAGGATAATTTTGCATTGCCTTTGCAAAAACAAAACAAAAATAATCCCCCAAATTCTTTATCAGTGAAATCAAATACTCTCCTGCTGAATATAAATGAAGGCTGCTGTAACTCTTACTCACATTGAGTAGCATCTTACTCAGTGAGAAACCTTGCTGAAATCAGCGAGACTGTTTGTGGCATAATGGATATGAGTGAGGGTGAATAATGAGATTCAGTGTGATTAAGGGTGGCAGAATCTGGTCCTATCTGTGGTATGTTTTCTTCCTTCTCACATGGTTCTATTATTTTAAATGCCATTGTTATTGAAAATGAGTGGATGAGGCAGCATTTTATTTTGCCACTAGTTAATTACAAAGCCATCTTTACATTCGTGACATCAACACTGATCGGCTCTTAAAAATATCGGTAAAAAGATTGAGCTATTTTTTTTCTAGCCACACATATATATGGACCCGATCCTCTGCGGTATAAACATTAGTATTGCCTACCCATGCATTCAAAAATCATGATTCAGACCCCAAAATCATGAGATTTTAAAAAATAATAAATTTTGTCACCTGGGTTTGAGTCTTTAGGGTTTGTGATTTCAAGCTTTTATCTGGAACATGGAGAGCTAGAAACGCTGTTTTTATATATGAAAGCTTAGATTCTCTTATCACATGACTCCAGGAGCTGGATCATTAAAAACCCCCTCCAAATATCATGAAACTTGTGATCAGATCATGAGAGTTGGCCTCCTTGACATTGGCATAACTCCACTGAAGTCAATGGATCTACACCTATTTACACTAACTGAGGATCTGGCTTGTGGCCTGATTCATCACTGCATTACTCCAGTTTGATATGGGTTGTGATGGGGTATCTCTCCCCACACATGCCCTGAACAGGTTAATGTGGGCTAGAAGAGGCCAATTAATCTTATATGATGCACCTGGAGGGAAGCCAGGGATTGATAAACACTAACTGCAGGTGAAGCCTAGCTGGGAGAGGATTATAAACCAGGAACTGAGAGCAGGACGTTGCAGGGCGGAGGTCAGGAGTCACTCCCTAGAGGGAAAGGGAGTTAGCCAGGGACAAAGAGGAAATCCAGGGGGAGAGTAAGCCCTGGGGTCATGCCCTGGACTGGGGAGTTCAGCAAGAGGCTGAGAAGGGTGAAGTAGCCATGGGGAGCAGAGAAATCTCTGGGGACAAACCAGAGATGGGCAAGAAGATAGAGAGGTGGGGTAGGAAGGAGCTCAGAGAAACAACAACAGGGTCTGAGACTGAGTAGACCTGGACTGCTAGTCATAGGGTCCCTGGGCCAGAAAGTAGTGGGTGGGCTTGGGTTCCCCTACCAGCCACTGGGAAATTGGCACAGGACCTGGAGACTTGAAACAGAAGACCGTCTGAGACCGCGTTCGGACAGCTTTTCTGGTGGGACGTTGTTACCCTGGAAGGAGGGGATTATATTGTGATCTGTCTAGAGGGATGAGTAACAAAGGGGGAGTACCCCGAGTTACTGAGAGAGAGAGAGGGGTCACAGCACGAGCAACCAACAGAAGGGGGTGCCAGATGGGGTGAGAGCTAATTCCCAGACCCAGCCACAAGGAGGTGCACCCGCAGTGAGTGGAACCCCCTTCACAGTGGGTATAACTGGAGCTACACCACTGTGAAACTGGAGTAGCTCACTGGTGAACCAAGTCCACATACTTTCCCTCTCACCGCATCTCACCTCACAGACCTGGCTTGCCTCTCTTTCAGCAGGACAGATGTGCCGTGTTTCAGCAAGTCTCCCGTGCTGCTTCAAAAACTGCCAGACATTTCTCACCGGTAACATTTCTACCAATAAATAACGTGCCACTCTTTTGAGCAGGGTGCAAAAGGGTGCAGTTTAGGAAGTTGGTGCGGAAGTAGCCTTAGTTTGCAAGAGAGTGCTACAGGCAAACAGCAGATGAGAGGGTTTAGCTGTTTTTCCTCCTGCTGGCACACTAGTTCTTATGGGCTACGTGAGTTACATTTTTTTTCCTGCTGAGATTAATAAAACCAGGAAAGTAATACATAAGGCACAAAATATGAACTATTACTCCGCATGGAGGCATTTCATGCTTCGCTGGTTTCATGAGGAGACCAGAGGTGCCAGAACCATAATTAATATGTTGTAAGAAGAAGAAAAATATAAGATTATGCAAGGTCAGCAGCATTTCCAGGCTTTACAAAGGATAGGGGAGCTGATAAAATGCATTGTATTGGCAAAATATAAAGATATACAGTCACCATTGTGATTATGTGCTGAAGCAGACAGGGTAGCTAAGTGAGACCATCGACACACTGGATCAGCCCCTTGCTTCTGCTGGGGACCACTGAGATTTTGTACGGGCCTTTGGGAGCACATGCATACAAACACATACCGTGCAAGCTCATACAGACTCAGAGCAGGGACCTGTTATATTATATGTGTGGTCATACATGATCTGTGTGTATGTGTGTGCGTGCATGCAAAGGCGTGTATAAACTCCGTGTTCTCCTGCAGAAGCAATAGGCAGGTCCAGTTTGTTGATGGTAGCACTTACCTATCCTGTCTCCGTCAGCCAAGGTCTTGATGTGTTTGGCAGTTCCTTTACTATGTGAGTTTCTTATAGACACTGCACATGAGGGGCTGCCTCCTGTGTGTTCTCGAGCAGTAGTTATGCACAAAAGAGGGAGCATTGGCTAATAATGAGACTGGGAGTCAGGAAATCTGGCTGTTCCCAACTCTGTCATATACCTGGTTTATCATCCTGGACAAGTCACTCTAACTGTTCCCTGTCTCCATTTCCTGCCTATAAAACAGGGATGATACGTTCCTATCTCACAGGAGTGTGCCAGGCATAAAGGCCTTATTCAGTAAGCTATTTAACCATGTGTAAGTACCCGAGTAGTCCCACTGAAGTCAATGGGACTGCCCACGTGCTTAAAGTTAGACACGTGTTTAAGTGCTCTGCTGAATCAGGGCCTAATCCATGAGTGTTTGTAAAGTTGGTGGGTTTTTGGGGTGATGAGCTGTTGTTTAGTCTAAATGTCCTTACGACAGATTTTAGTTAGCTGGAAAATAAAACTCTGAACATAGTTAGCGGTGCAGAGCATTGTTCAAGGCAAGCGCAGGAATATATCTGATATCACCAGACACCATTTTGTTCAAGTTTGAGAGAAGGGTACTTGTGATCCAGAAAAATAATTCTGTCACTAGCATATTGGCTCCAAAAATGGAGGAAGCTGAATCTCTACTAGATGCTGGTCTCTTTGCACTCACTAAGACAGAATTCCCTCTGTCCAGAGTGGCTCCACTTCATTCCCAGTGCTGAGCTTCGCATATAGTTCCTCATCCGATGCCCATTTTTAAGGTTTGCAGAAAGGCTCCAGTTGACTTTAGTGGCTAGTGGACCATTCCCATAAGACTCAGCTGAATCCTTTGATTATTGTCATTCCTTGATGCCTTAAGTCTAGGGCCTGGTGCTGCAGCTCTTTTTCATGATGAGCTGTACTTTTGTGGGCATTCCTATTGATTCCAGTGGGAACCTGCTCAAGGAGACATAGCTTGGTGGGACTCATTTCATGAGTAAGTGCCACTCGCCGTGAATAAGGGTAGCAGAATGGGGCCTTTCTAGACTTCAGGCATCTTGGAGCATGGACCTGTTGTTTTATTTGTCTGTATAAGTACAATAGGCACCGATGGCATTGTATAAATCATACGTATTAATAAAGGATAAACCAGGTGGATGGCTGGATGTACAAAAGTATCTCTACAAAAAAACCATGTACTTTTTTTACATCCAGCCATCCACCTGGATGTAACCCCATGTAAGCAGGATCTAAGAGAAGAAGGAACGTGGCAGACAAAACAGAGGATAAATACAATCTTATCAAATCAAATAGGTTGTGTATTCTGGGTATCTGACTTTCATCAGCACTGTTATGATTGTATGCTTAGTACCTGCTGTTGGATGAAGGATTAAGCCTGCTCCAATTGTTGCTTTTTACTTTACAGATGTCATAAAAAAGACATTCCTTCAAACCTGTTCATTCCCGCAGTAATGCTTTTCCAGATGGGAAATTATAGCGCAAGATTCAACGAAATCTGCTTCGGTGTTACTTAACAAAAAAGAATATTACAGTAACCTTTCTTTTCTAATCCATTCATTTCAGGTTTGATTTACCTGCTACGCTTTGATCAGAAATCTCTGTAGCTTTATAGGATCATGTATTTTCGTGTCCAGTTTTTGAACGAATCAAGTGTCTATATAAAATGTTCTATGATTATTATATTTCAAAAGCTCGGATTAACCTGTTGTTCTTGATTAAAAAGATATTACACTGAGATTGGATGGGTGTTCAAATTCTTTCTAGCTATCTCTCCTTTTGTCTGGCAGGAAGCAAACCCAAAGCTGTCTCTCGGGCAGCATATTAAGCGGAACAGGAAAGTTGGTGAATGCAGTTATTACAAAAAGTATTGTTAATGTTGATTCTCAGTGCACAGTTGTCTTTTAATAAAAGGTCTGACATGCTTTAACCCTGCCAAATTCCCCTTTAAACCGCTTAGTGGTTGGCAGCCACTCTGTCATTGATTCATGGCATTTTTGACAATTTGAAGCCAACAATGTAGGCCCTGATTCAGCAGGGAATTTAACATGGGCTTGATTTTAAGCACATTTTTTACGCAGTTTTGTTGGCTTCAAAGGGGTGGCTCATACTTAAAGTTAAGCCCGTCCTTAAGATCAGATGAATCGGGGCCTCAGAAACCAATATTAACAATGACTTGTGGTGGGTTAAATTATGGGTGCCTGTGACAGGGTGAAACAGGCAGGAAAGGGTTACAGGCTGCTTGCCTGTCACATGATTCAGTGGGGGTTTAATTTCGGGGTCTTTTTCCAGGATGGAGAGAGTTGTAAGAGGACAGGCTGCTGGGCCCCTGCAGTCTGCTGTGCTCAGGGGACTAGCTTTGTTTTGTGGTTGTGTTTGAATAATAATCCGTGCCTGAGGCAAAGGCCTGAAAGGGATTTGGGCATATGGCCGTGGTTCTTTCCTGGCTGGTGAGGTTGCTCACCAAGGTACAGTGCCTCAGCATAAATGCACAGAGCCACGTTGCAGGGAACCCATTTCCCATGGTGCTCCCACACTGGAGACATCCTTATAAGTATCTACACGGAGAACAGATATCTAATAATGGGCTCTTCAATCAATGAGTGAAAGGTATAACACGATCCAAAGCTAGACAAATTCAGAGTGGAAATCAGGCGTAAATTTTTAACGGTGAGAGTAAATAACCATTGGCACAATTTACCAAGGGTCGGGGTGGATTCTCTATCACTGACAAACTTTTAAAATCAAGATTGGATGTTTTTCTAAGAGATCTGCTCTAGGAATTATTTGGGGGAAGTTCTCTGGCTTGTGTTATACAGGAGATCAGACTAGATGATCACATTGGCCCCTACTGGCCTTGGAATCTATGAATCTACGCCGCTAGCATTCCATGCATGGATGCATGAGCGCTGCTGGCATCACCATACACCACCGAAAGGTACTGGTGGGTAGAGCGGGTGGGAGGTCACGGACACACTCATTCCTGTGCACCGGTTAGTATCGGGAGGGTGGTAACAGTGGGAGCAGAAGCTGTGCTTGTTGTACAAGAGTAGTAAGTGCTGCAGATAGAATCCTCCACCAGTGCCAAGAGCCATTACGCTTGCTTCTACCCTATGAAGATATAATTCTTCCAACTACTCCATTGTGACCATTTCCCCTCCTCCTCATCAGTGAAGCTCTAGGAGCCTTAAATGAGCCCTGAATTTGCATGAAGGGATTCACCAAACCCTATCAGCCATCCTCTGTGGCTGCTGTGAGGCAATGTCTTTACCATCATGTCACTGCCGTGGATCAGAAACTGGAAAAGAGACTGAAAACTAGTCAATTTTCAACAGGGCAGAAGGTTGACGGTGGGTGCCCCAAGGTTCTCTACTGGGACTGGAATTGTTTTATATATTTATTAAGAATTTAGAAAAGGAGGTGAACAAGGTGGCAACATTTGCAAATGACACCACATTGTTTAGGTTAGTCAAGACCAGAGAAGACTTGAGGAATATCAGAGGGATCTAACCAAGCTAAGTGAATGGGCAATATAGTGGATGAAATTAAGTATAGAAAGATGCCTTATAATGCAAATTGGAAGGAATAATTTGAAGTACCCTGGCCTATGAATTAACTGTAGCCACTCAGGAAGACGACTTGGGTCTGTCTGTGGAAGCCCTCTGCTGAATATGCAACAGAGGTCAGGAAAAGCAAACAAATATCAAGACGGATAAGAACAGGATAGAAAATAATACTGAAAATATTAGAATGCCACTAAATAAATCAGTGAAACACCTTCTCCTGGAATATTGTGTTCAGTTCTGATTTCCTTATTTGACAAAAGAAACAGCAGAACTGGAAGGGGTCCAGAGACAGCCAACAAAAATAATTACAAGTATGTCAAGAATTCTTTATGAAAAGAGATCAAAAAGATTGGTATTGTTTGGTTTCAAGAAGAGACGTAATGCATAAGAAGGAATGTGGTAGAGAGAGAGAAAATACAGTGGCATAGACAATGTTAAATGGGAACATCTATATACCAATGGTCCATCCAGCCCAGTATCATGTCTTCTGACAGTGGCCAATGCCAGATGCTTCAGAGGGAATGAACACAACATGGCAATTTCCAGTGGATCCATCCCATCGTCCAGTCCCAACTTATGGCAGTTGGGGGTTTAGAGACATCCGGAGCATGGGATTGCATCCCTGACCATCTTGGCTAATAGCCATTGATGGACCTATCCTCCATAAACTTACCTAATTCTTTTTTGAACCTAGTTATGCTTTTGGCCTTCACAACATCCCATTGCAATGAGTTCCAGAGGTTCTCTGTGTTCTCATATTACAAGAACAAAGGGTTGTTCAATGAAATTTAAAAGGCAACAAATGCAAAACTGATAAAAGGAAATACTTTTTAAAAAACAGCACTGATGCTTATCCTGTGGAGCTCATTACCACTAGATTTCATTGGGCCACAAGAGTAGTGGGATTCAAAGAGGATTAGACATTTATAGGCAGTTAATAAAAAGAGCCTCAGTTGCAGCAGACAGAATTAATAAGGCAAAAAAAAAAGCACATGAACCATAAGCCTTCAGGACATACATCAATCACTTACCAGTCCAGGAGTTAGCACTTAAATACCTTTAAAAATCCGGTCCTTACAGCTAGGTTTAGGAAGAAACTTCTCTTCTGGGTTATTCCAGTATTGTCCATTAATTAGATTCTAGCACCTTTTTCTGAAGCATTTAGTATGGGCCACTTTTAAATATGGGCCACTGATTTGATGTCAGATCCCGTGTTCTTATCATGGGGTAGAAAAATGTAGGAAATTGCTCCCGGAAACTCAGGAGTCAAGCAGAAGCTTTGTCATGGCTGGGTTTACATCTGGAAATGTGAACATATCATATTTCCATTGTATTTCTTACGTCTATTTTTAATTATGGCATTATTTCCTGGGACCTGGAGAAGGAACATTGCCTGTGTGTCTCGGTTTTCTAACCGATGAGTGGCGACATAAGCCCCCATTCATGGAAATGAGCTCTTCAATGTTTCTACTGTTGCTTAGCCGCACAGCCTGGCTTGCTGCTGATGGTTCCACTGAAGTGAGTTGAATGTTAAGACGTGCTAGGTTCGTTCAGCAGTACAGCTGGTGTGTCCTGCCAGGCTTATCTTGCATGTTTAAAGGGCATGCAGTGGGCTAACAGAAAGGATGGGTAAATCAGTGTTGATAGATGACAAAACAATTGATGCAAATCCCTGTCCAGTGCTTGATGCAAATCAAACCTGAACATCATCTGCTGTTTGAAAAGGTTTAGTTGACTTACAGATGTGCACATTCTGCCAGACCCTGGTGTCAGCTAGGCCTGGAACCACACTGTTCTTCTGGGACCATCTTGAGGCTGGCATATGCATGGATGCATAAGGTGGAGAAGTGCAAGAAGACTTGCATACGCCAATGCAGGGACCAGGCACAATTATAGTCCATGCACTCTTTCAAGAACAGGGACTGCTCCTTCCTAGCATTGCCTGAGGTGCAAGCTACCCCCAACAGGAGCACGGAAGAGATTGGCCATGACTATGCCCTTCCCGGCACCAGTCGGCAGATCGGGGTGCTGCAGAGGTGAATTCATGCTGTGCTGTCCTAAAGAGTAGCACAGTGAATATGCTTGAGCTGGGGAGCTCTGGGAGCTCTCGTACCTCACTGGGTGATGCCTGTCTATATAGCCCCCAATTCAGACGTCTGCTTTCCTGTCACAACCTGACACTTTATATTTTGGAGTTAGTTAAAACCAGGAATTACTGGAAATCTCATGCTCAAGGCTGGTCCCAGGGGATTTCCATACCAAAGTGGTTCAGGGAGGGGTTTCATAAGCACCCGGGTAGGAGCTGCTCGCGCATGTGGCTCAAAGACGCGAACTGTGCTGAAAATAATGCAATATAAAAACATTTTGCATTGATTTTACTTCCCCGGGGGAAAATTACTGTAGATTCAGTTATATTAACTGGTGCTGAAATAGCACTAGAGAGACAGTGTGGTCCTGAAGCGACGGTGTTGAACTGGGATTCAGGAAAGCTCGGTTCTTTTCCTGCCACCCTTGCTCATTTAAATTGTAAAATCTTCAGGGCAGGGACTAGACAGCACTTAGCACAATGATGCCCCTATCTTGGTTGGGATCTCTAGATGCTACTGATCATATTAATAAGAACAGCCGCTGCAGTTGGGGTCAGGCTGGCTGAGAACATGGGAATGAAAAGGGGCAAGTGGGTAGAAGGTGTTGACCTTCACATTTAACTGGATTTTTGATCTTGGGACTGTAATCAGGGGAGGGCTACTCAACAAGTCTCGCGTAGACTTAATGCAGAGTCTGAAGTTAAGGGGAATGGGGGGGATCACAGTTTTCCATGTCAAAATAAAATAACAGAATCATAGAAATGTAGGACTGGAAGGAACCTTGAGAAATCATCTAGTTCAGCCACCTGTACTGAGGCAGGACCAAGTCAACCTAGACCATCCCTGACAGTTGTTTGGCTAACGTGGTCTTAAAAACCTCCAATGATAGTGATTCCACAATCACTCTCTTGGAAGATTATTCCAGTGCTTAACTATCCTTATAGTTAGAAAGTTGTTCCTAATATCTAACCTAAATCTTCCTTGCTGCAAATAATTATACATAGAGAGAGAGAGGGCTGAAATCAAGGGAATTTCCCAGCTAAATGTTTTACCATTCAAGCCCTGGTTGATCTGGAGCATAAGGTGCAAAATTAGGACAAATGTTCCAAATAGCAGTAATGGATGGAGTAGTTTATTTAACTCTATCCTGCTTTGAAAATCTCTTATCAGGATTATATGCTCTCAAGAGAGATTAGCAAGGCTGAGGAATCTTCAGGTTGGTAAATAGGAGGATTAAGACACAAAGAGTGGGAAAGCTACTTAGCACTCTGAGTCTTTGCCATCAGAGCCAAAATAAAAGCTTATCTTAGAGAGTTTGGAATGAGTAAGGCTAAAATTGCAAGGAGTGATGGCAGAAGGAAGATTACAGCTGAATCCCAAGGAGCTTTTAGCTACTCCCACTTGCCAGGGTGGGAATGGAACAGGAGGTAATACCAAGAAGAGACAGCTAGGGTGACCAGACAGCAAATGTGAAAAATCGGGACAGGGGGTGGGGAGTAATAGGAGCCTATATAAGAAAAAGACCCAAAAATCAGGACTGTCCCTGTAAAATCAGGACATCTGGTCACCCTAGAGACAGCTAACAGTGGACTGTAATTATGAATGCTTTCACAATCAAGTTGATGTGGTATCAGAGTCATTTGGTGCAAAGTGACTCTGGCACTTTCTGTTCATCAAAAGAAAATGCTAATTGATCTTTACTTTTTTCTCCTTTATTATTTCTATTCGAGCAACATGTAGAGGACCTAGCCAAGAGCAAGGCCCCGTTGTGCTAGGTGATATACATATTCCTAGCAAGAGACGGGCCCTGCCCTCAAGAGCTTACAATCTAAAGAGAGAAGACAGGATGGGAGAAAGAAAGGGTTATTGCCTCAGCTTTACAGATGGCCACCTGAAGTACGCAGGGCTTATGCAACGCGCACTATTTCACATAGAAAGTCTGGGACCAATCCAGGAATTAAACCCAGGTCTCTTTAGTGCCTGTCCAGCACCTTAAACACTAGCTCATCCCTCCTATTACATAGACCTAAGTATATACATAGATCAGGGGTTGGCAACCTTTCAGAAGTGGTGTGCCGAGTCTTCATTTATTCACTCTAATTTAAGGTTTCGCGTGCCAGTAATACATTTTAACATTTTTAGAAGGTCTCTTTCTATAAGTCTATAATATATAACTAAACTATTGTTGTATGTAAAGTAAATAAGGTTTTTAAAATGTTTAAGAAGCTTCATTTAAAATTAAATTAAAATGCAGAGCCCCCCAGAC